>CM076584.1:1491170798-1491561392 GCA_034641835.2 Pinus albicaulis
AATATATTGAATATTCCGATGCTTTCCATTCCTATGGGAGGTGTTGATGTTGTACTAGGATTACAATGGTTACAATCTTTGGGGACGATAGCTTTTAATTTTTAAGAACTTTTCTTGAAATTTTTTCAGAAGGAAAGGAAGTCGAATTACGGGGTATTGCGGGGAAGCCAATAAGGATAATAAGCTCTAATGTCATGAAAAAGCTTCTAAATAAAGAACAACGAGGTTTAATTGCACAATTATGTTCACTAGAAGTTCCAACATTAAAATCATCTATTTCTACAGATCTCCAACAAGTCTTGGACAATCATTCCAAGGTGTTTGAAACTCCCAAAGGACTCCCACCTATTCGTGATCATGATCATGCTATTCATTTGATTCCAGGAAGTGTTCCTCCAAACATCAGGCCTTATAGATATCCTTATGTCCAAAAGAGCGAAATTGAACCTATGATTGCAGAAATGTTAGAGGCAGGTATAATTCAACCTAGTCAAAGTTCTTTCTCTGCTCCTGTAGTATTGGTACACAAGAAGGATGGATCATGGCGAATGTGTCCGGATTATAGGGAGCTCAATAAGCTCACCACTAAAGATAAATTTCCCATTCCTGTGATTGATGAATTATTGGATGAATTACATGGAGCAATTTATTTTACCAAGTTGGATCTTCGTTCAGGATATCATCAAATTAGAATGAAGATCGAAGATATTCCAAAAAAAACATTTCGAACTCATGAGGGTCATTATGAATTGGAAACCGGCTGTATTATTGAGACATTTCATGACATAGATGAGAAATAACATAAGCAGCCAAGGGAATATGTCAGCATTATAATCCCAGAAGAAGAGCAACTTCCACCACCACTTGTTGCAGGAGTACTTTCATCAGGAGAAGGAACACTTGCATCGTTGCAAGATGGTCTTGATCTCTTGACATTGAGATTCCCATGCACTATTCAGGAGATGCATGAGGAGGAGAATTATACCATCGTTGGTGCAGCAGTAGAAGAGTATCCATCACCATCACCAGTAGTTGGAGGAGTCATTACACTAGTGGGAGGAACCCTTGTAGCTATACAATATGTTCCCAGGGATCAACTTAACCAAGGTATGCAAACATGTCCACTTCCTATTATTTCAACACATCATATGGAGAGTTGTGGGTATATGCCATTAAGCGAATTGCATGACCTAGGATGAAAGCAACTTGCTAATTTGGAGAAGTAGACTATCACTACGCAGAGGACCCTTGACTGGTTAAAGGAGGAGATATATAGTCATCCTGGTATCTCATTGTTGAGCTGCACACAATACTTTGGGCTGGAGTGTAGAATTTTGGAGAATAAGATGAGTATAATCCTAATCAATCCAATGCAGAATTGTATGTTCAGCATTGTGCATGATCATGAAACAACAGATGCACCATCATGGAGATTAACAATGCTGCCATTGAGTAGCAGTGATGAGTTGGGGGCCCAATTATTATTGGTGGAATCTAATGACCATTATACTTGTCTAGCATTGGATAGGAAAATCATTGATGAGAAACATCTTATGATGGATAACATCTCCCATTATTATGATAGATCCTTCTTGATGAGCACTTCACAACTAAATGAGAAGATTTTTCCTACAACATATTTGGAACCTTATGGGTGCAACTTGGTCATTGATGTGTGGTCTTCATGTAGAGATCTCTAGGAGGTTTCACTTCAAAATCACATGAAGTGCAAAGATAGTTATCGGATTTGAGAGGATGGTATTCTCCATTGGATGAATATCAATTTGGAGCATGACAGGAGACACCCACACTTGGATGGATGGGTGATGGATGATGATAATTTTAAATTCTTGATCCAAACATTAAAAATTTAAAATTTTTCATTAAAAGTATTATATATATTATTACTTAGTTTATAAATTAATTATTGTAAATGACATAGCATTTACAATTAAATGAATTTAAATAATAATTTTTGAATCACGTATTATTGGTAATTAAATATTTTCATATTGTTTAGTTTAAAAGGTCTTTTTTTAATGTACATTTTTTTTTCTAAGTTGGACTATATCTATTATATCATACAAAGAAAAAAGTTACAGTTCTCTTCCTCCGAACTTGGCAAGCCAATTCCAGAGCAAAGTATGAAGTGTTTAAAATAAAAAATTGGACTGCCCTAAATGGGGAAACCAGTCCACCAGAAGAAAAAAAAAATGTTTCCTGTAAAGGGATACTGTCAAACCAGGAGGTAACTCCTCAAATCAGAATTTGTATTAGCTGAAGAATGCATATGTATTTATACATGGAGGTGAGGCTATTGGGATTCATCTCCCAATGACTCTTGGCCTTCCTTATTTCCTAATATCAAATAATATACAATATTACATGTGCACACCCATACCATAGGATTAGGTGTCAACATTCCCCCCTTTAATCCGAAGGGATGTTGGTGAGTCCAAGCATCGATCTGAACTTTTAAAAATTTTCTCTTCCAAGTGCTTTGGTGAAGATATCATCGGTTTTCTCATTTTTGGAACAATGATGTAGATGGATGGTTTTGGCCTGAACATGATGTCGAATTAGATGGTACTTTGTATTGATGTGCTTTGTTCGATCATGGAACTTTGCGTTCTTAGCCAAATTTATTGCAGAAGTGTTGTTGATCATGAGTGGTGTGGAGTACATTTGTTTCATCTACAAATCTTCCAGGATTTTCCGGAGCCACACAATTTCCTTTGTTGCTTCAGCTGCTACCACATATTCTACCTCGGTCGTGGAATCTGCTGGAACTGACTGTTTGCCTGATCTCCATGAGACAACTCCTGATCCAAGACTCATGGTGTAACCTGTAGTAGACACCCCTGTTTCTTTGTCGCCATCAAAGTCTGAATCATAGTATCTAATCAAGATGAAGTCTCCTACCTGTGTATATTTGAGTCCAAAGCCTTGAGTCCCCTTCAAGTACCTTAACACTCTTTTTGCAGCAGACCAATGTCCTTCACAAGGTTTTTGCATGAACCTTGAGAGGATTCCAACAGCAAATGAAATGTCAGGTCTGGTGGTGGTCAGGTAGATAAGACTTCCTACAAGTTGTCTATACTTAGTTGCATCCTCAAATTCCTTCCCTTCAATAGATGTGAGCTTCAAGTTTTGTTCCATTAGAGTGGTTAAGGGATTACATTCATCCATGCCAAACTTGTTTAAGAGATCTCCAATGTACTTATTTTGAGAAAGAAATATGAATTTAGGATGTTGAATTACTTCAATACCCAAATAGTAATGAACATGACCCAAATCAGTCATTTCAAAACCTTTCTTCAACTCCTTCATGGATGCAATATAGCTCTCATTGTTTCCTGTTATCAAAATATCATCTACATATACCACAAGATATACAACTGTTTTTCCAGCTTTCTTAACAAACAAAGTTGCATCATCAAGATCAAAATGTTTGAAGTCAAGTTTCAGAATATGCTCGGTCAATTTCTCATACCAGGCTAGTGGTGCTTGCTTGAGGCCATACAAGGATTTTATAAGCTTGCAAACTTCGTGTTCTTGACGCTTTACCACAAATCCTTCTGGCTGGGACATACAAACTTTCTCCTTTAGATATCCATTCAAGAAGGATGTTTTTACATCCATCTGATGGAATTTCCATCCATTCTGAGCTGCTCAGGCAAAAAGAGTCTGGATGGTGGTCCATTTTGCTGTGGGAGCAAAATTTTCTTCATAATCGACTCCTCCTTTTTGTGCAAAACCCTTTGCCAAAAGCCTGCCCTTATGCTTGTCAAGTGAGCCATCTGCTTTATACTTGTTCTTGTAGACCCACTTACAGCCAATTGGTTTTGTTCCCAAAGGCGGATCAACCAGCTTCCAAGTGCCATTCTTTATCAAGGCATCATAGTACTCCTTCTGCATCGCTTCTTTCCATTCATCATGAGAAGCAGCTTCTTTGAAGGAAGTTGGTTCATGATCTGTAGAAAAAATCAATTCACAGTTATAAGCAATATCCATATCAACAGGAGAATCAAAATTATCTACATCACCTTCCATTTGTTGAGTGGAACTTCTTGTTCCTGTTTTTCCAACCTCATCAGGACGAACATTCTCCAATGTCTTTGTCAGCCATTTGGGAGGACCTTTCTGAGATGGCCTAGGCTGGTCATTTGACTGAGTTGGGATTGATTCAATATTGAATCTTCCAATTCTGTAAATCACATCATCTAATGTGTCATCCGTGGTTGTTTATTCATGTGGGGGAGAGAGTGCTTCAGGACATGATTCCACAGTTTCATTCAATATCGAAATCCCCCATTCAAGATGTGGAATCACATTATCAAATTTTTGGAAGGCCTTTGCATGTGTGAATCTATCCAGGCGATCAAGTTGCCGCTCAACAACCTTGTCACTCTTGGAAGATTCAAGAAATATGACATCTCTTTCTATTACAAATTTCTTATTTGCTTCATCATAGAGACGATATCCTTTGGAGGTATTGGAGTACCCCAAGAAGATACATTTTCTACTTCTAGCACCAAGTTTGTTCCTTTGACCCTTGGGTATCAAGGCATAACAGGTGGACCCAAAGACCGTGAAATGCTTTACCGAAGGAATGTGGCCATGCCACATTTCAAAAGGAGTTTTGTTTCTAATTGAACTTGAAGGACACCTATTCTTTATGTAAACAGCACATAGAACTGCATCAGCCCAGAACATCAATTTCACATTCTTGAAAAATAACATGGAGCGAACCATATTTAAGATAGTTCTGTTCATTCTTTCAGCTACACCGTTCTGTTGTGGATTATATGGCACAGTTGTTTGATGTTTGATTCCATGTTGATGAAGATAATTTTCAAATTCGTTTGAAGTGTATTCTTTTCCATTATCAGTACGTAGAGAGCCAATATGTGTTTGTGCATCATTTTCAATCTATGCATGAAAAGTCTTGAAAGTTTGAAAAGCATCAGACTTATTCTTCAATAATTAAATCCAACACATTCTGGTGTAGTCATCAATAAATGTCATCATGTATTTATTTCCATTTGCAGAAGAAATAGGCATAGGGCCACATAAATCTGAATGAAAAAGCTCAATTTTTCTATGTGCTTTGGAGTGTGAATCATGAAATGGCTGTTTGTTATGCTTTCCTAGAATACAAGAATGAGATTCCTTATGTTTTCTATGAATTGTAGGTAGTCCATTAACACCATTTTTCTTCAACAAATGAAGGTTGTCACTGTTTAAGTGTCCAAATCTAGCATGCCATAAAAGACTTTATGGGAATGTACCTTCATCATGATGTGAACTGAATGCAAAGTTTTGAGCATGAGCAGATGAACCTTTCATCTTCAATAGTCTCCCTTCTTCTATTCCCTCCATGACAAGTGAGTGATCTGATGCTTTTCTGACCTCCACCTTGCCATAAAACAAGTGAATGGAGTGTCCTTGCTGGCAGATTTGGACCAAGGACAGCAAGTTTCTCCTCAACTCAGGGAGGTATAGAACCTCATGTAGGATATGATCTGGAAGACCAGGCAGTTTAAGCCTGACTGTGCCAAGCCCTGATGGCTTGAGTTTGGATTTATCTACGAAATATACTGCTACATCAAATTTTTCAGTGAATTCTTCAAAAAAAATCTTTTCTAAATGTCATGTGACATGTTACTCCTTAATCTAGCAACCAATCATCTCTCCATGAAGTAAATGAAGCATCAAACAAGTCTTCAGTTACTCCATTGTTACAATGTGCTAGAACATAATGAGCGGATTCAGGTGCTTTACCTTTGTCTTTGTCATTAGTTTTACCTTTGTCTTGATTTCTTTGCTGCTCAATTTTCTCCCATGGTGTTTTGCATTTGGATGCATCATGTCCATCTCTATTGCAACGTGTGCAATGAAGATTGGATTTGTCAGCTTGTCTGCCCCCCCTTTCTGTGAAGTTTCTTCTTCCTCTTCCTCTTCTGCCACCTCTTCCTCTCGATGAATCTGAAGCATGACTCTTTTCTCTATGTGCCAAGTATGCAGCCTCTTCAGAAGATGAAGGGACTGTCATCTTCCCAAAAGCTTTCTCTCTTTCTGCAAACTTTTTCTCAAGTGTATCAAAGGTGATATGCTCAAAGTTTCCACTTGCTTGCAAAGACTCAAGATAATGTGAGTAAGTTGGATATAATGCCTTAACATATGCTATGAGAGATATGTCCATTTTTACACCAGTGCTTTCAATATCATGCATGATAGATCTAACTTCTGAAGCTAAAGCAAGGGGATCATCATTCTTCATTTCAAGACTAAACAGCTTAATCATCAATTGAACATTTTCTAATTCTGAATGTGAGTCATAGAGTTCTTTTAGCTTGCTCAAGGCATCATAGGCATTTGAGAAAGATGAAATGTGGCGGCTCACCTCTTCATTTACGGAAGCTGCAATCAAGGCATAGGCCTTACAGTTCTTGTTTTCCCAAATGGCGAGCTCTTTGTCTGAAGTGGGCTTTGCTGGTGGATTTCCTTCTTCTCCTTCACAGATTCCTTTCCACAACTCATTAAAAATGAGTGTGTGTTTAATCTTCCGAGACCATTCAAGATAGTTCTCTTTGCCGGAGAGAACCACCCCAACAATAGAGATGAGAGAATGCATTAGTTTGCTGGAAAAAATTCTTCTGAAGAGGAAAATTTCTGCTAGAAAAAATTTCAACTCTGGAAATTTGCTCAATTAAAGGGGACAAAAACTCTTTGCTGCAAATACTGAATTCTGCACAAAAAAATATATGTATATTTTTTTTTTTGTTTGGAGAAAAAATTTATATGAAAATATGGTGGAGGGGGAGGTATTGTTGATAAATGGGGCGCTGTTATATATGGGCAGTATTTTATAAAGGAGACAGTGTTATGAGTGGTGGAGGGGCAGTATTATAAAGTGATGGAGGGCGGTATTATAAAGGGCAGAATGGTATTAAAAGATGGGATTGAAATAGTGCTATTGTATACTAATGGTGGGGGCGGAAATAGTGAATGGTGAGGGCGATATATCACAGGTATATATGCGCAGGAGAGGGAGCGATATATAGCAGAGAGAAGGGCGTAATGATATGAGGTGGTGGAATGGTATTATAATATGGATGGCGTATATATGGAGAGCGGTGACAACGTATTATGGAGAGCAGTGACAGTGTATACATATATGGACAATGTATATTAAATAGATAGAAGGCGGTGTATAGAAATGCTGGAGCTATATAGACTATTAAAAATACCGCCAAACACCGATACCAGAGTTGTATAAACTGTGATATGACAAGGCGGAGTAATATGGAGTAGCTTGGAGCGATGTTATGGACGTATGACAGAGCAATTATATAACGTGGTTTTTATGAATGGTATTACATATAACGCTGGAAGAGTGACAATGTATAAGCAAAGGAGCTGGGCTACGAGGAGGGCCGAAAAGCCACAGGCCGGATTGAAATTTGCTTTGGAGAGCGTGCAGCTCGTGGAGTCGAGAGGAGGGGTATGTATAACATGTATTCTCCATTGGATGAATATCAATTTGGAGAATGACAGGAGACACCCACACTTGGATGGATGGGTGATGGATGATGATAATTTTAAATTCTTGATCCAAACATTAAAAATTTAAAAATTTTCATTAAAAGTATTCTATATATTATTTCTTAGTTTATAAATTAATTATTGTAAATGATATAGCATTTACAATTAAATGAATTTAAATAATAATTTTTTAATCACATATTATTGGTAATTAAATATTTTCATATTGTTCAGTTTAAAAGGTCTTTTTTTAATGTACAATTTTTTTTCTAAGTTGGACTATATCTATTATATCATACAAAGAAAAAAGTTACAGTTCTCTTCCTCTGAACTTGGCAAGCCAATTCTAGAGCAAAGTATGAAGTTTTTAAAATAAAAAATTGGACTGCCCTAGATGGGGAAACCAGTCCACCAGAAGAAAAAAAAAATGTTTCCTGTAAAGGGATAGTAACAAAAATAGTAGCCAAAATTAAACTGAACCCAAGAACACAAACTTCGAAAACATTGACATACTATAAAACACTACTAAAAATTTAGAGAGACTGAAGAGCACCCTACACAGGAAGCTAGAGATGACCTTCATTCTTCTTGCCAGAGTTGGGGTCTTCTTCCTTAAATGTGCAGACATAGAATGCATCATCATTATAATTTCTCGTCATGTGGCTTGTGGTCTTAGGCTATGGAAACATAGGAGAGTCGAGCTTCTTAGAGGTGACATCTGGCTTACTGTGTCCTCTCTCTTGTTTTCTGCATCACTATTTGAGTTGCTACCATCGTCGAAGCCAGTGTTGTTGTCATTGTAGTGGCTACTGCTAGAGGCACTGTGCAAAGGGAGAGCCTTCATTTTTTTGGGGATGAAGGCACGCTCAGTCAAAATGGTCAATTTGTGCAGACGTTTCCTTTTGCGGATGGTGGAGGATGCGAGAGGGGGTGTAGGGAGATGTACGAAAAACTGAGCTAAAAGGTTGACGGTTGATCCCGTTCGCCTCCTCCCAACCCACTCATAGATTCAATTGTTGGCCCATAGTATGCATCAGAGGAGGTCTGGATGGGAGGTCGTGACATACAACTCTTTTGCATCTCATACTATGACGCCTTCGCATAATTCTCGGAGGAGTAGAAGTGCAGGACCAGGAGGGTGGTCTTGATAGCGCAGGAGAGGGGTTTCCACTAGAACAAGCTGAGGGGATACTTAGACCAGGCTGGGTAGGGTCAGGAACTTGAGGCTGAAGGGATGAAAAATATACCTTCATAGAGAACACAAGCGAGGGTAGAATGGAGTTCGAATGGGCGGAGGAAACTTTCTTAATAGCCATGGAGACGAATATGAGAGCTCTTAATTCTCTGTGTTGAAATGAAGGTGGCAGAGAGTGTAATTAAAACCACCTCGTATGACAATTTAACCCAGGGCTACCAACCATGTGCGGTAATGTGGGATGGCCAAGTGTCCCGCCACATTGCACCCACATGTCCCCTCTTCTTACTGGAATCTTGGGTTTAATGCACATTTTTAGTTGAATTGAGTCATACAGTTGTCAATTTGTGGAATTTTGGTTATTTTAGAGATTTTTTTTTATTCTCAAATTATTTTTAATATTAAAATTGTGATTGAAATATTAAAATTTTAAAATTTTGTAATGAAAAATGGAGTTGTTCTTGTGGATTTAAATATTGTGGTGAAATCTTGATTTGTATTATGAGTTGTGGAATTTAGATTATTTTAGATTTTTTTTGGTAATTCTCAAATTATTTTTAATATTAAAACCTTGATTGAAATATTAAAAATTTTGCAAAAAAAAATGGAGTTGTTCATGTGGATTTAAATATTGTGGTGAAATCTTGATTTTCTTTATTTAAATTGGCTTCTTGACAACATATATGGATTCATCACTCTAAAATAAAGCTTTCCCACTTTAGATTTCATCCATGAGAGTTGGGATATTATGGAATCATGTAGTATTCTAGACATATTACATGGAAGTTAAACATAAAAACCTTTCAAAAAGTCCACTTGAACACAACTAGTCAAAAAATTGCCACATTCTAATTAAAATATATCTTAGGAAAAAGTTAGACCACTTTAAATATGGTGAATTTAGTTACATTAAAATAAGTCATATTATTTTATGTATGTATGGAATTTATTTTTTCCCATCAAGCTTATAATTAAACCACATATTTGAAGGAAAAATCTAGTGAAATAATTGTAACAGAACAAATTAAATATTATCATATTATATGTAGAGTTCAATAAGGCCCATTAGTTAGGTCCAACACAAAGTTGAAGCACAAACATTGAAGCTAAATTTAGGGAAACTATTACAATAACATTTCTATTGCATCCCATGAAATGAATCAAGAAGTTGATCAATTCAAACACCTATTATAGCCCAAATAATTAATTAATTGGGTCCTCTATTCATTTAAAAGTCTCCAATAAATGTGATATATAAAAAAATACTAGTATATAAGTGTGAAGATCAAAAATTCATTAGAAACTTTGAGATAATGGTCAAATTCATCATCCCACATTAAATATTATATTAATAATCTCATGATTTATGGCCATGTAAGTATATCCAAACTAACCATACATATATATATATATATATATATATATATATATATATATATATATATATATATATATATATTCAAGTTGTCTTTGATCTTTTAAGCTTGATCATGTGGTTTGAGGAACATCAGTCAAAGTCACCTAGGGATCCCACCCTGCCTAGAACATGCCCTAAGATGACTCTATTTTTTAGCATGTCTCCTCCCACTACCATATCCCACAACCACCGAGGATTTTTAACCCTAGCATATCCCACAACTACCTAGGATTTTTGATAAGGTCAAGTGGTTGTGCATGTAGATCTTGACTAAAATATTTAATATTTAATTTAAATAAAAAAGTTAAATCAAAAAGAAAATATCACATTAATATAAAATAAAAATATTAAAACATTAAATGGATAAAAAAATATTAATATTGTTTCAATCTAAATATTAAATAAATATACTTACATTACATACATAATATAACAATTTAATTTAAATCACTTATTGTAAATATAATATATCAATTCAATTTAAATCTTTGATACGGTTAAATAAATTTAAATATTTGTTTTTAATCACATGTTACGAATAAATAAATATCATCATATTGGTTAATGTAAATGGGCGAATATCTGTTTTTCCAAAAAAAAAAAAAAAATATAGTCAAAACCATTATAAGAACAACAATAATTAAATATTATCGTATTGTATTTAAATTTTATTGATTTCAAACATAAAATTAAACCCTAAAAACAAAGAGCTAAATTTAAAGAAACAGTTACAGTAACAAATTAATTGCATCCCATGAATATATATATATATCTATATATATATATATATATATATATATATATATATATACAAGTTTTCTTTGAATATTTGAGCCTGACATGTGGTTTGAGACACATTGGTCAAAGCCACCTAGGGATCCCACACGGTCTCCTCTCTCTAACATATCTCAAAACCACCCATAATTTTTGACCCTAGCATATCCCACAACCACCCAGGAATTTTGATAAGGTCAAGTGGTTGTGCAAGTAATCCTTGACTAAAATATTTAATATTTAATTTAAACCAAAAATCAAATTAGAAATATTTAATTTAAATCAAAAATTAAATTAAAAAAGAAATCACATTAATATAAAATAAAATATTAAAACATTAATTCAATAAAAAAAATATTTAATATTGTTTCAATATAAGTATTAATTAAATATACTTACATTACATACATAATATAACAATTTAATTTAAATCACTTATTGTAAATATAATATATCAATTTAATTTAAATCAGATATTTTTTAAACAAGTTTAAATAATATTTTTAAATCACATATTAAGAGTAAATAAATATTATCTTATTGGTTAATGTAAATGGGTGATATATTAGCTCTGAAAATATCTATTTTTCCAACATATTTTTTGCTAAATATGGTCAAAACCATTATAAGAACAACAATAATAAAATATTATCATATTATATTTAAATTTTATCAATTTCAAACATAAAATTAAGCCCCAAAAACAAAGAGCTAAATTGAAAGAAACAATTACAATAACAATTTAATTGCATCCCATGAATATATATATATATATATATATATATATATATATATATATATATATATATATATTCAATTTGTCTTTGATCTTTTAAGCTTTACCTGTGGTTTGAAAAACATTGGTCAAAGTGAGTCAGTGATCCCACCTTGTTTCCTCCCCCTAGCATATCTCACAACCACCAAGGATTTTTGACCCTAGCAACCACCCAGGATTTTTGACCCTAGCATATCCTACAACCACCCAAAATTTTTGATAAGGTCAAATGGTTGAGTAAAATATTTAATATTTAATTTAAACCAAAAATCAAATTAAAAATATTTAATTTATATCTAGAATTAAATTAAAAGGAAAATATCACAATAATATAAAATAAAAATATTAAAACTTTAAATCAAAAAAAAATCTTTAATATTGTTTCAATATAAGTATTAATTAAATATACTTACATTACATATATAATATAACAATTTAATTTAAATCATTTATTGTAAATATAATATATCAATTTAATTTGAATTATTATAAATACAATTAAATAAATTTAAATAATATTTTTAAATCACATATTACCAGTAAATAAATATTATCATATTGGATAATGTAAATGGGTGATATATTTGCTCTGAAAATATTGTTTTCCCAACATATTTTTCTTAAACATGGTCAAAACCATTATAAGAACAACAATAATTAAATATTATCATATTATATTCTAATTTTATCGATTTCAAACATAAAATTAAGCCCCAAAAACAAAGAGCTAAATTTAAAGAAACAGTTACAATAACAATTAAATTGCATTCCATATATATATATATATATATATATATATATATATATATATATATATATATATATATATATATATATATATATATATATATATATATATTCAAGTTGTCTTTGATCCTTTGAGCTTGAAGTGTGGTTTGAAAAACATAGGTCAAAGTCACCCAAAGATCATACCCTATCTCCTCCCCCTAGCATATCCCACAACCACCCAGGATTTTTGATAAGGTCAAGTGGTTGTCCAAGTAGGCCTTTACTAAAATATTTAATATTTAAAAATCATATTAACAATATTTAATTTAAATCCAAAATTATATTAAAAATAAAATATCACATTAATATAAAATAAAAATATTAAAACATTGAATAAAAAAAATCTTTAATATTGTTTCAATATAAGTATTAATTAAATGCACTTACATTACATATATAATATAATAATTTAATTTAAATAATTTATTGTAAATTTAATATTTCAATTTAATTTAAATAAGTATTGTAAATACAGTTAAATAAATTTAAATAAATTGTTTTATTCATATATTATGTGTAAATAAATATTATCATATTATTTAATGTAAATGAGTGATATATTTGCCGTGAAAATATCTGTTTTTCCAGCATATTTTTTTGTTAACTATAATCAAAACCACTATAATAACAACAATAATTAAATATTATCATATTATATTTAAATTTGATTGATTTCAAACATAAAATTAAGCCCTAAAAACAAAGAGCTAAATTTAAAAGACAGTTACAATAACAATTTAATTGCATCACATGAATCAAGAAGTTAATCAACTCTTTAGAAAAAAAAACCCAATTAATAAATTAATTAAGTCCACTATTAATTTAAACTACCCCAATAATCATAATATATCAAATTTTAATGGATTCCATTAATTCCATTAACCCCTTAAGTTCAATTTCATAGCCTAGCACCTTATAAATAGAGATAGAACTTGACTTACTTTACTCACAACATCATCATGAAAGAGATGGAACCTCCATGTGTTGCTCCATTACCTAGCTTGAGACCCCAGTAAATTCCACAAGTGGACTCTTGTGTGGGAAATAATTCAACTTTCTTTGAGGAAAATCTCTTTTCTCATGAAGGATTTGATGTCGAGATGGAAGAGCTCCCCACACCTGGCTTGAGTTTCATGGAACTTCCACACGTTGACTTTTTTTCTAAGGGAAATAATTTAATGTTGTTGGAGGAAGATTGGTTTTCTGAAAAAGGTTTTGATGTCTTTTTGAGAGAGATGGAAGAGCTGCCCACGCCTAGTTTGAGTTCCATGGAACTTCCACTGGCAAATTCTCGTTATGTGGGAAATAATTTAATCTTGTTTAAGGAAAACATGTTTCCTAAAGAAATTTTAGATGGTTTCTTCAGGGTGATCGATGAAATGCCCACACCTAGTTTGAGTCCCATGGAACTTTCACAGGTGGAGTCTCTTTCTGTGGGAAATAATTTAATCTTGTTTGAGGAAGATCGGTTTTCTGAAGAAGGTTTTGATGTCTTCTTGAAAGAGATCGAAGAGCTGCCTACACCTGGTTTGAGTCCCATGCAACTTCCACAAGAATATTCTTATTCCGTGGGAAATAATTTAATCTTGCTTGAGGAAAATATGTTTCCTAAAGAAAGTTTAGATGCCTTCTTGAGGGTGATGGAAGAAATTCCCACACCTAGTTTGAGTCCCATGGAACTTTCACAGACAGATTTTCCTTCTGTAGGAAATAATTTAATCTTTTCTGAAGAAGATATATTTTATGAATAAAGTTTAGATTCCTTCTTCAAGGTGATGGAGAAAATTCCCACACCTGAGCTGAGTCCCATGAAACTTCTACAGGGTGACTCTTATTTCGTGGAAAATCCCTTTATTGAAGAAGGTTTAGGGGTTTTGGAAAGGGAGATGGAAGAGCTGCCCACACATAGCTTGAGTCCCCTTGAACTTCCACACGTCTTAGAGAGGGAGATTGAAGAGCTGCCAGCACCTGGTTTGAGTCCCCTTGAACTTCTAGAGGCTGACTTTGACTTTTCTTTTGTGGGAGATAATTTTTCGAGAGAGAGGCTGACTTTGACTTTTCTTTTGTGGGAGATAATTTTTTGAGAGAGATAAAATACGTGCAGAGGGAAGCAAAAGCGCAAATTTATGATATGGCTTACTGCTTGTTCGATGGCCATCCACCACAAAAACTCTTATCCGAGCTCACTATCCCAATAGCTGAGATTTCCAAAGAGGGGGAAGATGGCCGTCAGACAGCCCCCTATTCTTATTCAACTGGGGCGTCATTTGAAAGCACCACTAAGTTTTCTTCAACTTAGCTCAAGATGTAATAGTCCAGCCTCTTAGCTCACTTTTAGAACTCTTTAAGTTTTTTTTTTTTTTAATAAATTTTTGATGTTAGGCCATCAATTTGCCAAGAAAATTTTCCAAAAGTTTCTAATTCTTCATCGCACCAAATCAAGTTGTCAAAACATAGTTTGAATTGAATTTAAATGTATGTTATGAATAAGTTTATGTTCACCCCTTTTTATTAATAATATAAATTTTATTTGGCATATTGATTTTTTAATCGCGTGGAATTTTAATTATTTACTAATAATAAAAAATTCATTTTCTATACTATTTCAAGTTTTGAATATTGTGATAATTATGGAAATGTTTGATTAATAATCATTTAGCTGATGTTATACTTAGTATTAACAACGACATTTTGTTGAATATTTTTTAATATTTCTTTTAAGTTACTATAATATTAATATATGATTATATTTTTCAGTTAGGGAGAAGGCTTGAACCTGGTACTTCTTGTGACCAAAGTTCTCTCTAGGTAACAAGGTCCTTTTTTATTAGCATGTCTTATATGGAGTCTTAAAATATCTATGATATTTGATTAACATTGATTATCACAACTTACATCATGAAATATTTAGCCAAATTTATCAAAAGATAATAAAATGTAATACCTAAACATCACTTATTTATTTCCATTCAAAATTTATATTTGTTTCCAACTTAAAAATACAATTTATTTATCATTATTAATAAACTTTTATTATTTCAAGATTTAAATTTATTGTTTAAAATTTTATTTATTTATTTTAAAAAGCTATTAGAAAAAGTTATTTGAATACAATTATTATTATATTATAGTAATAACAAATTTTGTAACTATGGATTATAATTTATATACACCATTTCAATAAATCACATTATTATTTCTTTGATATTAATATGAATAAACTTAAACTTAAATAAAAGTAAATTTTAGTAAAAAAAAATTCAGTAGAGAGGAAAAATCCTAATTTTCTATTAATAAAAAAATAGTCAAAATACATATTTTATGGATCCTAAAAAACAATATATTGGATGGAAAGGATCTGCCATCTCTCTGAGAATATGAACATAGAGGATGAAAATCACTTCCTCTTAGAGTGCCGCGGGTACAACCACTTTATAGCTGAATTTCATAATCTTTGTTGCAGTACTGAGGAGGCTTGGAAGTTTTTGAGCATAAGAATAAAATCTTAAATCAAACTAAATAACCATTTTCTTTAGGTCACATAGACCAAAGACTGGTATTAGTGGACGTTAACCACCATCATCATCATAACCATATGTTGTAAATTTAATTGCATCCCAAGAAATTCATTAACTCAAATTCCATCCCTATATATATATATATATATATATATATATATATATATATATATATATATATAATTTCTATTTAAAAAAATTTAGAATGTGAAATTTTTTTGTAAAACTAAAAATAATAAAAATCTTATATTATCTTATTTTAAATAATTGTAATTTTTAAATATATATTAATGTTAAATTCAATAAATAAAAAAGCTTAGATATTTTTATCTTTATGGAAATTTCAATTTTTTGAGAATTGTAGACCATTATTGTCATGGAAACACTTTCATACAATGGTAAATTGTATAGTTATATTTAAAGATATTATGTTAATCTTCCCATGACCCATGCATAGATAAATTGATGAAACTCATCTTGATATTTTGAGTTTTAAAGCTTGAGGGGGTTGGATTTAATGGTGGAAAGATAGGGGTTTTTCATTATTGTTCAAGTTTCAATTCCCATGAGATTTTAACACTAAAAAAATAATGACCCTTGATGTAGAGATTCAATGTGTAGTTGGGACAACACACACTATATTAAAAATGTTAATGTGACCTCACCATAGATAAACATAAAATATAATTAAGATGTAGTTGAGATATGCCAATAAATTTATTGATGAAAAATAGTGTTGCAAAATGTACATTAACATGTTGTTAGGTTAGTTGAAGATTGATTAAAATATCTATTATATTTTATTAACATTGATTACCACAATTTCATGAATAACTGTTGCACTAAATTTGAACCAAAAACTATAAAAATAAAATACTTAAACATGACTAGTATTTATTCTTTAAAAAATTATATTTAATATTTAATTTTATACTTAATATCAAATAAATAAATAAATAAAATTTATTTTAAATATAATTATTATTATACAAAATTCATTTAAAAAAAAAAAAATTGTTTTATATACTATTGAAGTAAATCCCATTAGTTTTTCTTTCCTATTAATTTGGTACCATACAAAAATTTAAATCACAAAATTTCAAATAAAATAAAATTACTATATAAATTTAATTGCATACAATGAACTAAGAAATTGAATAAGTCAAACTCCATCACCAATAAATTAATTTATTGGTCCAACATTCCATAATCATGTTTAGTCTCATTGATATATATATATATATATATATATATATATATATATATAGGCATTGTTAAGTTATAGATGAAATAGCCTTTTAACCCGAATTCACTAAAATCTAGTGATGCAATTTCAATCAAAAACGTGAATTTTTTTTGTAATTTGAAATATATTTTTTAATGCATCAATAGATTCAGCACCATAAAAAACCCATAGGGAACTGTACTTATACATATTAAACAATTTAAATTCACGTTGGTTAAAATATTTTCATTAAAATTCACGAGAACAAATGTCATGAAAGAGTCGCTTTGTACATAAGTTAAACTACACTTCAAGATATGTTTTTGTTTAAGATACATTTTTGAATGCATAAATGGATTCACCTAATCAAATTCAATATTGGTGGCCACATGCCTATTCCACTACGACCCAACCATTAGCTCTTTCCATTTTTCATTTTCCTTAATTGTAACACAATTTACTAATTTTGGCAGTTTTTTCGGGTTGTGAACTTCCAGAGATTTTATGAGGGCCTCAACGATGTTTTTTTGTGAACTTCCAGAGATTTCAACTCGACGTTCATTGTGAGTAGTTGTAGTTGTAGTCCTTTGATATATCATTCTAACGAGGAATCATGTGCACCAAACATAGATAATATGATGAGGTTACGACCCTGGGAAGTTGGCTACCCAACGAACCCCAATGGGCCCCATAATCTCTTGGTGTTACATCTCCTCGGGTTAGGGTTTTGGTTGTTTAAAGTTTTCTCTTATTTTTCTATAATACAAACTCCTTTGAGCCCCATTGAAACATAGTTCAGAGGCATGTAGCCACCACATCTCTTAGAGAGATAAGCTACCATCGACTTAGCTAGTTTATGTCCATTATGTCTGTAAGAATATTCCATTTATTTGATATTAATGAAATACAGTTTTATTTTTTCTCCATATTTATGTTTATGTTTATTTCTGTATTTTGTTGTGTTCCTGCATAAACCTGGATTAGGGGTATCATAGCGGTGTGCTCTTACTCAATCATTCTTTGCATGTCCCCAATGAGGTTAGGGTATAAGGAGTTAGGGATCGATGTGGTTGAACATTTGCAAGATCATCCTCGCAAACCCCAAAGTTTGCCCATGGGGGAAGAAAATAAATAGGAGGGAGCATGAGATCCTATTAAAATATTGCTCAAGGAGGCCCTCGAGAAACAAAGGAACGTGATGATGGATAACTTCTCCCACATCCTTCAACGACTAGCCACGAGAAATGCATCTCAATCGAGCAAGCACTTTGGATGTCTCAGTCCTTTCAAGGTACAAGTCAACTTCGACATTCTTTTATTTAAGGGCCAGATAGATCGAGACACCATAGATAGATAGTTGAATTTTTTCAAAGGGTATTTCCCAGCCCATGATTTCTCTCACTAAGAAAATATTTCTTTTGCACTCCCAAAGATGCTTCCCATATCAAAGACTGGTGTGAAACCTACTCTAAGCAAAAGAATGACAGGGAACCCTCTATGTTCTCGGCCACAACCACTTGGAATTCATTCTGAGATGGCATCAAGGAACAAATTACCCCATGGGGGTCAATGAGGACAAGTACATCCAATGGGTCATGCTGCGGTAGCAAAGGGATCAAGATGTGCATGAGGTGACGAATTTGTTCCATAGCATGTGCACAAAGTTGGGTATTAAATATTCAAAGAATAATGTGGTTCTCAAGTACCATAGTTTTTTTGCACATATACATTAAGGAGGAAATGGATTTCCTTGACATTACCTAGCTTGGCACGACATATCGATATGCCGCTAAGATCGAACAGAAATTTAAAAAGAAGAAGCGAGACTTTGGATCCATGAATGTGAAGTGATGAGAAGACACCCTAAAACTTCCGAAGAAGGGGAAAAGCAAAAGCGGGGTGACTCAGAAAAATACCACAAAAATAAAATAGGACACATGGAAGTGGTGTGAATTTCAAAACAACACCGCTCACAACACAAGCAACTGTCGGGCCAGATAGTCATTGGTGACCGAACTAAAGGCATTCGAATGAGATGCAGGTTTTGTTTCTTAGTCAAAAACAGACAAGGGGAATGGCAAAGGAAAGCATATCAATGATGTGGAACCCAGTGCCATTATTTCCACCACCAAGCTCTAGAGGGAGGAGTCGAAGGATTGAGAGGAGGGGGAGAGCCTCTTGCATTCCATGATGTGGGTGAAGGGTTCTCCACTTCAATTTCTTGCCAATAGCGGAAGCCAAAAGAGCATCACTTTAGCAAAGGTCGTGAACCAGCTCGAAAAACCAAGCACAACACACGTGTTGTTGTATACCATCAAATAGCTTTAGTAAGGAAGATATCTCTGTGTCAGCGAGTAGTGCCACCTTCCGTGCAACATCAAGCCCTTCACAGATGAGGTACTGTCTGATGTTTCTCCTATTGACATGTCTAATGTAGTATTATCCCAACCATATTGGTGGAAGGGACATGATGTGTATGTGTCTAGGCCTCATTCTGTTATTATTACTTTATGAAATAATTTTTACACGATACGGGAGGCAGTACTGCCTTGTGCCATCTATTTTACTACTACAAAGAAATGCACTAAGATTATTTCAAAAACCAGGAAATTTTTTTTCATTACGATTGTTCACGAGGAAAGAAGAAAATTGTTGGTGCAGCCTCCAAATAGGGATCCCCTAAGCAACAACAAAAGATGAAAAAATATGTGTAGGAATACAAGGACATTTTATCCTCACCCACAGGGGTTCCTCTATTCAAGCACTCAATTGACCTGATCCCATGAGCATCACTACCTAATGGGTCGATAAATCAATGTTTTATTATGGATAATGATGAAATCAAGAGGAATATCTAAGAGTTGTTGCAGAAAGCGCTCATCACGCCCAGATCCTCACATGTATTGTGTGAGTGTGATAAAAGAACCATATTTATTGAATGAATCAAACACGTCTACTAGCAGGTCCATGATATCTTGGAGAAATCCAATGCCAAGTAAAAGCAACAACATCATCAACATTAGGTGCCACACAAGATCGAGGTGGGCGATAAATTTTTCTTTCATTTGCGGAAAAAGGCCTAAATCAAGGTCATCGAAAACTCATACTACTCTGATATGGGCCTAAAACCTATATCAAGGCTATGGGATACAATTCATATGAGCTCACCCTTCCCCCATTCCTTGGCTTAAACCTAGTGTTCAATGTGGATAGCCTTCAGCCATACTTTCCACCGCCACTAGACACATCTGACATTGCACAACAACTCACACCAAAAAAGTTAAACCAACATTGCATGGAACAAACCACAACTCATCAGATCATGGATACATAGATCAAGAAGACCCAAAAATAAAGGATCCAACTACATTGGGCTATCAAAGTAGTCCAACTCCTTCACCACGTTAAGTGGCTCACGAGGGACCCCGTTGAGCATAAGTTTCCTCATATCATGGAGGAACTAAACACAATGGGGACCATTGGTTCCTAAGGGGGGAGGAATTATCAAGGTGGATATTGGTGGCCACCCACCTATTCCACTTAGACCCCCACCACCGTTTTTTTTAGTTTTTTAGTTTCTTTAATTGTAGCACAATTTACTATTTTTGGTAGTTTTTTAAGTCGTGAACTTCTGGAGCCATTTCAAGGTCCTAAATGATGTTGTTTTGGAAAATCCCACTTTGGGAATGTGATATTTCATATAAACATTCACTATGAGTAGTTGTATTATTCATATAGATCTTTCTAACGAGGTATTATGTGTGTCAAACAGAGACAATACGACCAAGTTACAAACCCACGAAGTTGGTTGCCCATCTAATCCCAATAGGGCGCATAAACTCTTGGTGTTACATCTCCTTGGATTAGGGTTTTGGTTGTTTACAGTTTTCTCTTATTTGTCAATAATAAAAAGGGCCTTCAGTCTCTTTGTAACATAGTTCATAGGTATGTATCTTCCACATCTATTCTGAGAGATAAGCTACCATTGTGCTAGCTAGTTTATGTCCATATGCCTGTAAGTATATTTCATATATTTGATATTAATGAACTGAAATTTCATTTCTGCTGCATCTCTGTGTATTTTTTTATTTCTGTAATTTATTGTGTTCCTTAATAAGCCTGGATCAGTGGAATCAGAGGAGTGTGGTCTTTCTCGATCCTTATTTGCATGTCCCCAACATGATCAAGGTATAAGGATTTAGGGCTTGATTTCGTTGAACCTTCGCAAGATCAACCTCATAAACCATGACGTCCTCCCATGGGGGAAGAAAATAAATATGATGGAGCAACATATCCTATAAAAATATTGCTCGATGAGGCCCTCGAGAAACAAAGGAACGTGATGATGGATAAATTTATCGAGATCCTTCAACAGTTTCCCACCGACGTCGCATATGCATCTAGCAGCCACTCTAGAGGTGCCACTCCTTTCAAGGTACAAGTCAGTTCGACATTGTTTTATTTGAAGGGTAGATAAATGCATACATCATAGATATATGGTTGAATTTTCTCAAAGGGTATTTCTTGGTCCAGGATTTTTCCGACAGAGAGAATATTAATTTTTGACTTCTCAAAGGTGCCCTCCATGTCAGGACTGGTGGTAAACCTACAATGAGAAAAAGGCGACAGGGAACCCTCTATGTTCTCATTCACAACCGCTTGGAATTTCTTCAGAGATGGCATCAAGGAGAAATATTATCCCATGGGAAGCAATGAGGACAAGTACATCCAATGGAACACGCTACAAAATTAAATGGTTCAAGATGTGCACGAGTTGGTAAATTAGTTCCATACTCTATGCACAAAGTTGGTTGTTAGAGATCTGAAGAAACATTTTGTGCTCAAGTACCATAGTTTTTTACACATAAACATTCAATATGAAACAAAGTTCCTTAACATTACTTCTCTTGACACGAATATCAACATGCACAAAGATCAAGAAAAAAAAATTAAAAAGAAGAAGGGAAGCTTTGGATCTGTGAATTTGAATTGAGGGAAAGGCACCCATGAACTGTAGAAAAAGGGTCATACTAAAAGAAAGGTGACCCATAATAAAACCATAAATCCATAAAAAGGACAGGGGGAATTCATGTTAATTTCATAACAGCACCACTAACCGAACCCCATTTCAGCAGAAGGCATGAACTGGCTCAACCTACCGACCACAACACACCCACAATCATATACAATAAGGTGGCTTCATGAAGGAAGAGATCTATGCAAAAGCTAGTAGTGCCACATTCTGTATAGCATCAAGACATTCACAGATGAGATATTGTGTGATATGTCTCCTCTTGATGTGTCTCATGTATTATTAGGCCAACCATACTTGTGGAAGCGACATGTTTTATATGAGTCTCGGCCTCGTTCTGTTATTATTACTTAGGTAAATAAGTTGTACAAGATACCAGAGGTAGTATCACCATTTTCCATCTCTTTGAGTACTGCAAAGCAATTGTAATATTCTAAAATTAGCTTGCTACTAAATGCAGTATTATTTTTTTCTTTTTTCATATAGATAGATGAATAAGTGGGTACGGAGACCGATAAATCTCATTATTAGCAATAAATATACTCTTAATGTGAATAAGGATCATCTTATTAGTTTGATAAAACATCGTGATGTGTGAATAGATGTTGGAGCATGTGGATGGGGTCAAGTTTGACCAAATCAACAGCATTGGTATGGAGTTAGTGGATAATCAATGAGAGACAACACAGTCTTAATGGGAGGAAGTCTCCATGAGAGTAGTAGCTTTATTGAGTGCAGCCCAAGGTGAGAAGGCTCACAATGGATATAAGGAAGGGGAAGGTAGCCATATAAGGATGTTGTTGATTATTGTTATGTTTGTGGTCTCTATGACCTCTTTCACTCTTCAGTTTTTTAGCAAAGTCTGCTGTGTTGTTTAATGCAAGTGTGTTCCCGAGCGAGAATCCAACCCTCATCCTCGTGGGACTTCAAATGACCACTTAGGACAGGCTATTTAGATGCATATCCACATTCCGGCATTCAATCCATCTTCAATATTCACCTACAGTGCAGTTTATTCCAGAGTTGTGTTGTGTTGTAGGGCAGAAGCAGTGGAGGATTGTTAGGGCCATTTTCTGTGTTTTTTTTTCTTCAGTGGAGAGGTAGCCTTTCCATTGGGAGGCCAGCAAGAAGGCTCCTTGGGATTTATTTCATCATCTAGCACCAGGCCAAGCTATTACCACCTACTATAGCACAATTCCCTCTTACACTGTGTTATTTTAGAGAGTAGTTGCAGTGCCAGTTTCAGTGCTTCATTTGGAGGGTTATATCTTAAGTGTAGGAATCAACCATTCACATGGAGGATATATTGGAGTAGCTCCATACATGTATATATCAGTTTCATCCATCTCCTTCTAGCTATTTAGTTGCACTGATTCTTCAACCCTAGGGTTGTGTTTCACTATTTTGTATTTTGTGTATTTCCATAAACCCTTTCTGGGTTGTCTTGGAAAAGTTTTTGGGAGCATAGATCTCCATCCTCAACATCATTGGAGCCATAGATGAGTAGATACATTTACTTAAATTTTCCAGTTGCAGTTATATTCACTCAGATTGCACTGTATTGGTTCCCTATCATTCTGCTATGCATCAGGATTTCATGTTTTGGCATATGTATTCATGGGAGGCTTGGTTGCGTTGATTATTTGAGTTGTGCCCATATTTATTGTACTTATATGCTACCAATTTTCTTAATAAAATAAATCTAAGTTTGCCACACATTTTGGTGTAATGATATTTACTGTTATTTCCATTATTTTGTTCTATATTGTTTCTTTTCCTATTTTGGGAAATTGCATTGGTATCAGAGCATAATATTGGCTTAGCATGTGTATTTACCCCAGTATGCCATCAAAATAATAATAATAAGAAGAATATATCTAAAATGATGGAAGGAATGAGTTTTGGCTCATATATTTTCAGATCTATGAAGGACCTCTCCAAGGACGTCAAGAAAATGAGAAGGGAGAGAAGCAATTAGACCTCAAGAAGGTTTCAAGATGAGGAGGGTCCAAGCACTTCCTATGATTAGTAGAAGGAACTGGTATTGCATAGAGCTCCAAAGCAATCTACTATGTATACTTTCTTTGAAGAGGGAGGTCAAAGGCCTGGAGGTGGAAAAAACTTAGATCATTATTCTCTATGTGAATACCTTGCAGAGTATAAATCTCAATCAAGGCCTTTCAAGGGGAATATAACTCTCAAACAGTTCATTCATATCAAAGAAGAGTGTAGACCTTGCAGCAATAGTAGGAGAAAAAGACACAATAGATTTCTATTGTCTACATTTTATGGGTCATCCATAGCATATAAAGGGCTTGGATAAGGAAATTATATGATTTCTTCCTAACACATCCAATAGAAGAAAGAGAAGTTGTTGTGATTGAAGCACTGCACCTTGAGGGTGAAGCAAATGTTTGGTGGTTTAGTGATTTCAAAATGCAAGAGTAACTGCTTATGGAGATTTTACTCAAAGGCCGATCAAGAAGTTTGATAAGAGGAAACTGGAGGTAGTTTCTATTGAGACATTTCCTGACATAGTTGAGAAAGAACATAAGCAACCAATGGAATATGTCATCATTATAATTCTAGAAGAAGAGAAACTTCCACCACCACTTGTGGGAGGATCACTTGCATCAGGAGAAGGAACACTTGAATCTTTTCAAGATGGTCTTGATCTCTTGACATTGATATTCCCATGCACTATTCAGGAGATGCATGAGGAGGAGGAGAATTATACCATCGTTGGTGCAGCAGTAGAGGATTATCAATCACCATCACCAGTACTTGGAGGAGTCATTACACCAGTGGGAAGAACCCTTGTAGCTATACAAAATTTTCCCAAGGATCAGCTTAACCAAGGTATGCAAACATCTCCACTTCCTATTATTTCAGCACATCATATGGACAGTTGTGGGTACATGCCATTAGGGTAATTGCATGACCTAGGGTGAAAGCACACTGCTGATTTGGAGAAGCAGACTATCACTGCTTGGAGGACCCTTGATTGGTTCAAGGAGGAGATATATAGTCATCCTAGTTCTCATTGTTGAGATGCACACAACAGTTTGGGCTGGAGTGCAGAATTTTGGAGAATAAGATGAGTATAATCCTAATCAATCCAATGAAGAATTGTATGTTCAGCATTGTGCATGATCATGAGACAACAGATGCACCATCATGGAGACTAACAATGCTACCATTGAGTAGCAGTGATGAGTTGGGGGCCCAATTATTATTGGTAGAATCTAATGACCATTATACTTGTGTAGCATTGGATAGGCAAATCGTTGACGAGAGACATCTTATGATGGATAACATGTCCCATTATTATGATGGATCCTTCTTGATGAGCACTTCGCAACTAAATGAGAAGAATTTTCCTATAACATATTTGGAACCTTATGGGTGAAACTTGGTCATTGATGTGTGGTCTTCATGTAGAGATCTCTAGGAGGTTGCACTTCAACATCACATGAAGTGCAAAGATAGTTATCAGATTTGGGAGGATGGTATTCTCCATTAGATGAATACCAATTTGGAGCATGAAAAGAGACACCCACACTTGGATGGATGAGTAATGGACGATGATAATTTTAAAGTCTTGATCCAAACATTAAAAATTTAAAAATTTTCATTAAAAGTATTATATATATTATTACTTAGTTTCTAAATTACATATTGTAAATGATATAGCATTTACAATTAAATGAATTTAAAAAATAATTATTTAATCACATATGATTGGTAATTAAATATTTTCATATTGTTCAGTTTAAAAGGTCTTTTTTCAATGCACATTTTTTTTTCTAAGTTGGACTATATCTATTAAATCATACAAAGCAAAAAGTTATAGTTCTCTTCCTCTGGACTTGGCAAGCCAATTCTAGAGTGAAGTATGAAATGTTTAAAATAAAAAATTGGACTGCCCTAGATGGGAAAACCAGTCCACCAGAAGAAAATAGAAAATGTTGCCTGTAATGGGAAACCAACAAACATAGTAGCCAAAATTGAACTGAACCCACAGAACACAAACTTCCAAAACATTGACATACTATAAAACACTACTAAAAAGCTAGAGAAACCGAAGAGCGCCCTGCACAGGAAACTAGAGATGACCTTGATTTTTCTTTCCAGAGTCGGGGTCTTCTTCCCTGAATGTGTAGACATAGAACACGTCATATTTCTCCTTGCTCAGCATGTGGCTTGTGGTCTGAGGCTATGGTGACATAGGAGAGTCGAGCTTCTTAGAGGAGACATATGTCTTACTGTGTCCTCTCTCTATTTTCTGCATCACTATTTGAGATATTGCCATCCCCGGAGCTTGTGTTGTTGTCGGTGTTATGGATACTGCCAGAGGCACTGTGCAAAGGGAGGGCCTTCATTTTTTGGGGGATGAAGGCACGCTTAGTCAAAATGGTCGATTTGCGCAGACGTTTCTTGTTGCAAATGTTGGAGGGTGCGAGATGGGGTACAGGGAGTTGTACGGAAAGTTGAGCTAAAAGGTTGGCAAGATCAAGCCTGCTCGCCTCCTCCTATCCCACTCATAGATTCAATTCTCAGTCGATAGTATGTGTCAGAGGACGTCTAGATGGGCGGTCGTGACCTACAACTCTTCTGCATCTCATACGATGAAGCCTTGGCATAATTGTGAGAGGAGTAGAAGTGCATGACTAGGAGGGTGGTCTTGACAGCGTGTGAGAGGAGTTTCCACTAGAGAAAGCTGAGGGAATACTGAGAGCAGGCTGGGAATGGTCAAGAACTTAAGGCTGAAGGGATGAAAAATATACCTTCATTGAGAACACAAGCGAGGGTAGAATGGAGGTCAAATAGGCGGAGGAATATTTCTTAATAGCCATGGAGACGGAGATGAGAGCTCTTAATGCTCTACGTCAAAATGAAGGTGGCAGATAGTGTAATTAAAACCACCTCGTATGAGAATTTAACCGAGGCCTGCCAACCATGTGCGGTAATGTCGAATGGCCAAGTGTCCATCCACATTGCGCCCACATGTCCCCTCTTCTTACTAGAATCCGGTGTTTAATGCACATTTTCAGTTAAATTGAGTCATAAAGTTGTCAAGTTGTGGAATTTTCATTATTTTAGAGATTTGTTTTGATTCTCAAATTATTTTTAATATTAAAATTGTGATTGAAATATTAAAATTTTAAAATTTTTCAATAAAAAATGGAGTTGTTCTTGTGGATTTAAATATTGTGGTGAAATCATGATTTGTATTGTGAGTTGTGGAATTTAGATTATTTTAGATTTCTTTTGGTAATTCTCAATTTTTTTTTAATATTAAAACCTTGATTGAAATATTAAAAATTTTTCAAAAAAAATGGAGTTGTTCATGTGGATTTAAATATCGTGGTGCAATCTTGATTTTCTTTATTTAAATTGGTTTCTTGACAACATATATGGATTCATCACTCTAAAAAAAAAGCTTTCCCGCTTTAGAGTTCATCCAAGAGACTTGTGATGTTATGGAATCCTGTAGTATTCTATACATATTACATGGAAGTTAAACATAAAAACCTTTCAAAAAGTCCACTTGAACACAACTAGTCAAAAAATTGCCACACTCTAATTAAAACATATCTTAGGAAAAAGTTAGACCACCTTATAATATGGTGAATTTAGTTACATTAAAATAAGCTATATTATCCCATGTATGTATGGAATTTATTTTTTTCCATCAAACTTATAATTAAACAACATATTTTAAGGAAAAATCTAGTGAAACAATTATAACAAAACTAATTAAATATTATCATATTATATGTAGAGTTCAATAAGGCACAATAGTTAGGTCCAACACAGTGTTAAAGCACAAACATTGAACCTAAATTTAGGGAAACAATTACAATAACATTTCTATTGCATCCCATGAAATGAATCAAGAAGTTGATCAGTTCAAACACTATTATAGCCCAAATAATTAATTAATTGGGTCCACTATTCATTTAAAAGTCTCCAATAAATGTGATATATAAAAAAATACTAGTATTTAAGTGTGAAGATCAAAAATTCATTAGATACTTTGAGATAACGGTCAAATTCATCATCCCACATTAAATATTATATTAATAATCTCATGATGTATGACCATGTAAGTATATCAAAACTAGCCATATATATATATATATATATATATATATATATATATATATTCAAGTTGTCTTTGATCCTTTAAGCTTGACCATGTGCTTTGAGGAACATCGGTCAAACTCACCTAGGGATCTCACCCTGCCTAGAACATGCCCTAAGATGACTCTATTTTTTAGCATGTCTCCTCCCACTACCATATCCCACAACCACCCAGGATTTTTGACCATAGCATATCCCAGAACTACCTAGGATTGTTGATAAGGTCAAGTGGTTGTGCAAGTAGATCTTGACTAAAATATTTAATATTTAAGTTAAATAAAAAATTAAATCAAAAATAAAATATCACATTAATATAAAATAAAATTATTAACACATTAAATCAATAAAAAAATATTTAATATTGTTTGAATATAGCTATTAAATAAATATACTTACATTACATACATAATATAACAATTTAATTTAAATCACTTACTGTAAATACAATATATCAATTTAATTTAAATATGGTATTGATACAGTTAAATAAATTTAAATATTTGTCTTTAATCACATGTTACGAGTAAATAAATATTATCATATTGGTTAATGTAAATGGGTGATATATCTGTTTTTCCAACATTTTTTTTTAAAATATGGTCAAAACCACTATAAGAACAACAATAATTAAATATTATCTTATTGTACTTGAATTTTATCGATTTCAAACACAAAATTAAACCCCAAAAACAAAGAGCTAAATTTAAAGAAACAGTTACAATAACAATTTAATTGCATGACATGTGGTTTGAGAAACATTGGTCAAAGCCACCCAGAGGGATCCCACACTGTCTCCTCCCTCTAGCATATCTCACAACCACCCATGATTTTTGACCCTAGCATATCCCACAACCACCCAGGATTTTTGATAAGGTCAAGTGGTTGTGCAAGTAAGCCTTGACTAAAATATTTAATATTTAATTTAAACCAAAAATCAAATTAAAAATATTTAATTTAAATCAAAAATTAAATTAAAGAAATATATCACATTAATATAAAATAAAAATATTAAAACATTAAATCAATAAAAAAAAACTTTAATATTGTTTCAATATAAGTATTAATTAAATATACTTACATTACATACATAATATAGAAATTTAATTTAAATCACTTATTGTAAATATAATATATCAATTTAATTTAAATGAGATATTTTTTAAATAAGATTAAATAATATTTTTAAATCACATATTACCAGTAAACAAATATTATCTTATTGGTTAATGTAAATGGGTGATATATTCACTCTGAAAATATCTGTTTTTCCAACATATTTTTTGTTAAATATGGTCAAAACCATTATAAGAACAACAGTAATTAAATATTATTATATTATATTTTATTTTGATCGATTTGAAACATAAAATTAAGCCCCAAAAATAAAGAGCTAAATTTAAAGAAACAGTTACAATAACAATTAAATTGCATTCCATGAATATATATATATATATAGTTGAAAATGCAGCAAGATGATGGAGCTTAGTGAAATGAAGTCGCCTTCACTAAGTAGGCCCGCAGGCAAATTCTGGCGCAAAGTCTATTTTTAGACTATGTCTATTTTTAGACATATGGAGCATGGTTCGGGGATTGCAGTATGTTATTCTTGGAGTATTGGTCATGTTGATAAAAATAGATGGACCTCTATTTTTTGGACCTATAGGTTGAAGTCTATTTTTAGACTACCTCTCCTTAAAATAGGGAAGTCAAATATTATTTACCCTTAATAATATTTGGACTCTAAACTTCAGTTTACTCTCTTGGAGCACTTCAATTCGAGCCTTGGAAGTGGCTCATGCATCTGATAGAGGAATTACGCTATTCCCAAGGGTTTGATGGCATCATGCATGGTTGACTTCAGTTAGGACTTCAGTGGCAGAAGTTTGGTGGAGTTAATGAGACAGCTAGTGGAGTTGTGTTCTGTTTATTTTAGTTGAACCGGTTGAGATTAGTTTAACTAGATAATCAATTAGTTATGAGTGGAGTGAATTAAATATTATTTAATTCATTAATTAGTAACTCATTATTCAACTCAAGAACACATCAGTTCACTACAGTGCATGATCATTTCAGTGGAGACCAGAGAAAGAGGTAGATGAAAGGGTGGAGTTAGCTATCAGTGGCGACATCAGTTGTGCATGAGATTTGCACCACACTTGGAGGAATTTCCCATGATGATTGCGCTGTCAAGCCAAGGAGATTCGAACCTTGGATCTCTATTTAGACAGGCCATGATTGCGTAATAGAGGCAAGGCAATTAGTGGTGAGTTTTGAACCAGTAACCTGTTCAAAACTGAGCTAGTTTGTGTGTAACTTTATGAGAAAGTACTGAGTACTTGTGAGGAGTATTGTACCGAGTTTGTTACATGATTTCTCCATTATAATATACACAATAGCTGCGGGGTTTTCAGCTATAAGCTTTCCCCATACATACTGTGTTAATGTGTATGATGATTTGATGTGTTATCGCTTGATTTTATTTCCGCATGTTTGATGATCTGAGTGGAAGAGATTATGTGTTGCATATAAATTCGAATTGTATGTGATCGGGATAGTCTCGGTGGATAATTAATCATTATTCAGCAAATTTCTACATGGTATCGGAGCTATTGAAGCAGAGATTGATCATCACAGTGATTACAAACTTATTTCGGTAGACAGAGTCTGCATGCGGGCCAGGTAGCCTCTGGATCCATCCTTTCTTTGAAAGGTGATATATCCAATAAACGCCCCTTGCAGTCAATCTCTGTGCTAGAAATAATTTGTTCTCACAAATCTTGAGCGGTTGAGCTTTGAGGTGGAATTCGAATTTTGCAGCAGTTTTGTTTTCTTGGTGCCAGTGTTGAAAATGTCTTTCAACGGTTTGCGACTCGAATATGCTCTTGAAGGCAGTTCGAATTATGTTGCATGGAAGGATCGCATGGAGGCAGTATTAGAAGATAATGGACTGAAGGAGTTCGTGGATACGAATGTCCAAAAGCCCACTGATCCTGCTGAAGTCGAAGCATGGCAAAAGAAGATGGCAAAATGTCGAAGGATCCTGTTGGAGGGCGTCAAGGATCATATTGTATCCAGCCTGCATGGAAAGGCTTCTCCATATTTAATGTGGAAAGCTTTGACGGATCTATTCCAGAGTAAGAGTGACCAAAGGAAGCTGGCGCTCAAAGATAAGCTCAGGAACATTAAGATGGAGAAAGGCGACAGTATCGCCAAATACCTCACGAAGTTCACTCAGTGCAGAGATGAGCTGGGAAGTGTGGGGGTGACTGTCGAAGATGAGGAAATGGTCGACCTGGCTCTCCTTGGTCTTCCGAAGGCTTGGCACTCATATCAAGATAGTGTCAATGGTCGGGAGAAGCTGCCGGGATGGGAGCGCCTTTGGGCGTATCTCATGCAGGAGGAGATAAGGAGGACTACTCGAGATGGATCTTCATCAAAGGGAGCCGATGAAGAAAATTGCGCTTTGGTGGCCAAAGCAAAGAAGGGGAAGGGTAAGAAAACCTCTCATTCTGGTGCAAAGGGCAAGAAGCAGGATATGGCGAAAGTGAAGTGTTTTCACTGCCATGATCACGGACATTATGCTACCAATTGTCCAAAGAAGAAGAACAACAAGCAAGCGGGAAGATCTGCAGATGGAGAAGCTTTGGCTTCACAGTTCGAGCTTGACTTTTCACTGATTGCATGCTTGGTTTCAAGTGTGATGGGATCGGTGTGGTTCTTGGACAGCGGTGCGTCATTTCATATGATGGGAGATCGGGATTTGTTCTCAGATCTGGAGGACAAAGATTTGGGTGTGCACATCGAGATGGGCGATGATGGTAGATACAGTGCGACTGGTATCGGTACCGTATCCTTTCAGAGGGAGTCTGGTAAACCCTTTGTACTAAAGGATGTCATGCATGTACTCGGATTGAAGAAGAACCTGATTTCAGTAGCGATGTTGGAGGATAAGGGGTATGATGTGGTCTTCAGCGAAGGAAAAGCCTTCCTGCGCAGTAAGACTACTGGAGAGACCCGGAAGATAGGGGCTCGAACCAAGAACCTTTATCAGTTGCAGGTAGATGGCTGCGCAGCTATGGCATGCAAAGCGGGAGAAGTGGTGAGCCGGGATGATGAGGGCGAACTGTGGCACAGGAGATTGGGCCACCTTCACCATGGAGCTTTGAAGATCCTGCAGCAGATTTCTACTGGGCTTCCTAAGGGCACTCTTGCGCAGTCAGATCAGTGCAAGGGGTGTACATTGGGGAAGTATGTGAAAGCCACCTTTCACGAGAAGGATAGTCGCGCCACGACGATCCTTGAGAGAGTTCACACAGACGTGTGTGGTCCTTTCTCAGTTGCTTCGATAGAAAAGCACAAGTATTATGTGATCTTTGTTGATGATTTCTCTCGAAAGTGCTGGATATTCTTCATGCAGAAGAAGAGCGATACATTCGCGAAGTTCTGTGAGTTTAAAGCACTGGTCGAGAAGGAGTCGGGGAAGAAGGTGATTGCTCGAAGGAGTGATAACGGTGGTGAATTCATCTCGGCTGAATTCAAGGAGTTCTGCAGCGCAGAAGGGATTCGGAGAGAGCTCATCGCACCCCATAACCCACAGCAGAACGGGGTGGCTGAGCGGAAGAACAGAACGATCGTGGGTGCTGCACGGGCGATGTTGCATGATCAGGGCCTACCCCCTCACTTGTGGGCTGAGGCATGCAATACAGCAGTGTATGTGCAGAACCGTTGTCCTCACAAGGTTCTTGGCATGAGTACACCAGAGGAGGCTTATTCTCGCAAGAGGCCTGATATTTCCCATTTGCGGATTTTTGGTTCTCCTGTCTACATGCATGTGACGAAGGATGCGAGAAGGAAGCTGGATCCAACTGCTGAATAATTGGAATATTTGTGGGGTACACTGATACACCTCACAACTATCGGGTGTATTTGTCAGACAGTCGAAAGACTGTTGTGCGACGGGATATAAAATTTCAGGAGGAGAAAGCCATGCAGTGTTCGCTTGAGAGGGAGCTACACTCGCATGCAGATGAGGAGCTGTTAGTTCCTAAGGAGGAGCTTCCGGATGTGGATCAGCCACAAGAGGAGGTTCAGGAGGTGGAAGAAACCACCCAGGCAGCGCCAACCATCAGAGGGCGCATGCGCACTACAGAAGCTGAGCGACTGGCTCGAGATGCAGAGAGGGTTGTAGGACCACCTACAGCACAGCGCAGACAGAGACAGTCACCGGATCGGTACACTGGATACATGGCTCTTATGAGTCAATGTGTTGTGACAGAGCCATCCTCTTTTGAGGAAGCTGTGGAGGAACCCGCATGGTTTGATGCCATGATCGAAGAATATGATTCGATCATCAGGAACAGTGCATGGGAGATTGTCCCAAGACCGGTTGGGAAATCAGTTGTAGGTTCGCGATGGATCTACAAAGTGAAGCAGGCGGCTGACGGGAGTGTGGAGAAGTACAAGGCGAGATTTGTCGCCCGTGGCTTCTCACAGATCGAGGGGATTCACTATGAGGAGACTTTTGCACCTGTCGCAAGGTACTCTTCCATACGGACGATCCTTGCTCTCTCAGCGCAGATGGGGTGGCACATTCATCAGATGGATGTGAAGACTGCGTTCCTCAATGGAGTTATTGAGGAGGAGGTGTACATAGAGCAGCCTGAAGGTTTCGAGATATTCAGCAGTGAGTCGCATGTGTGCCGACTCAAGAGAGCACTGTACGGGCTGAAGCAAGCACCTCGTGCTTGGTACACTCGGATAGACAGCTACTTCACCGGGCTTGGATCCTCCAAGAGTGAGGCGGATCCAAACCTGTACCAGAGTGTGGTGGAGGGGAAGCTGTTGATCATCGACCGTATGTAGATGATCTCGATTTGACCGAAGCATGAGCAAGGATACCTTCATGTTGTTGGAGGATTCGCACGAGAGCTTGAGACGGCGACCTGGGCATCCCTCCATTATTTCCTCGATTGGAGATTTGCGCCGTTAATTGAGGACTCGGTTATTTCTTCTTGGCAAGTATGCCCTGGATATTCGGGAGAGGTTCAACACAAGGCCGCAATCCCGTTGACACCCTTCTTCCGGTGGTTGAGGAAGGAGGATGCTACTTCAGCTGGAGGTAGGATGCCACTGTCTATCGACGCTTGGTGGGGTCGCTATATTAATGCCACTTATATTGTAATTGTTTCGAAGATAAGCATCTTTTCCAGAGGAGTGTTGAAAATGCAGCAAGATGATGGAGATTAGTGAAATGAAGTCGCCTTCACTAAGTGGGCCCGCAGGCAAATTCTGGCGCAAAGTCTATTTTTAGACTATGTCTATTTTTAGACATATGGAGCATGGTCCGGGGATTGCAGTATGTTATTCTTGGAGTATTGGTCATGTTGGTAAAAATAGATGGGACTCTATTTTTGGACCTATAGGTCGAAGTCTATTTTTAGACTGCCTCTCCTTAAAATAGGGAAGTCAAATATTATTTACCCTTAATAATATTTGGACTCTAAACTTCAGTTTACTCTCTTGGAGCACTTCAGTTCGAGCCTTGGAAGTGGCTCATGCATCTGACATAGGAATTACGCTATTCCTAGGGGTTTGGTGAGCTCATGCATGGTTGACTTCAGTTAGGACTTCAGTGGCAGAAGTTTGGTGGAGTTGATGGGACAGTTAGTGGAGTTGTGTTCGGTTTAACTTAGTTGAACTAGTTGAGATTAGTTTAACTAGCTAATCAACTAGTAATGAGTGGAGTGAATTAAATATTATTTAATTCATTAATTAGTAACTCAATATTCAACTCAAGAACACATCAGTTCACTACAGTGCATGGATAGTTCAGTGGAGACCAGTGAGAGAGGTAGATGAAAGGGTGGAGTTAGCTATCAGTGGCGACATCAGTTGTGCATGAGATTTGCACCACACTTGGAGGAATTTCCCATGATGATTGCGCTGTCAAGCCAAGGAGATTCGAACCTTGGATCTCTATATAGACATGCCATGATTGCGCAATAGAGGCAAGGCAATTAGTGGTGAGTTTTGAACCAGTAACCTGTTCAAAACCAAGCTAGTTTGTGTGTAACTTTATGAGAAAGTACTGAGTACTTGTGAGGAGTATTGTACTGAGTTTGTTACATGATTTCTCCATTATAATATACACAATAGCCGCGGGGTTTTCAGCTATAAGCTTTCCCCATACATACTGTGTTAATGTGTATGATGATTTGATGTGTTATCGCTTGTTTTATTTCCGCATGTGTGATGATCTGAGTGGAAGAGATTATGTGTTGCATATGAATTCGAATTGATATGTGATCAAGATAGTCTCGGTGGATAATTAATCATTATTCAGCAAATTTCTACACACACACACACACACACACACACACACACACACACAAACATATATATATATATATATATATATATATATATATATATATATATATATATATATATATATATTCAAGTTGTCTTTGATCCTTTGAGCTTGAAGTGTGGTTTGAAAAACATAGGTCAAAGTCACCCAAAGATCATACCCTATCTCCTCCCCCTAGCATATCCCACAACCACCCAGGATTTTTGATAAGGTCAAGTGGTTGTCCAAGTAGGCCTTTACTAAAATATTTAATATTTAAAAATCATATTAACAATATTTAATTTAAATCCAAAATTATATTAAAAATAAAATATCACATTAATATAAAATAAAAATATTAAAACATTGAATAAAAAAAATCTTTAATATTGTTTCAATATAAGTATTAATTAAATGCACTTACATTACATATATAATATAATAATTTAATTTAAATAATTTATTGTAAATTTAATATTTCAATTTAATTTAAATAAGTATTGTAAATACAGTTAAATAAATTTAAATAAATTGTTTTATTCATATATTATGTGTAAATAAATATTATCATATTATTTAATGTAAATGAGTGATATATTTGCCGTGAAAATATCTGTTTTTCCAGCATATTTTTTTGTTAACTATAATCAAAACCACTATAATAACAACAATAATTAAATATTATCATATTATATTTAAATTTGATTGATTTCAAACATAAAATTAAGCCCTAAAAACAAAGAGCTAAATTTAAAAGACAGTTACAATAACAATTTAATTGCATCACATGAATCAAGAAGTTAATCAACTCTTTAGAAAAAAAAACCCAATTAATAAATTAATTAAGTCCACTATTAATTTAAACTACCCCAATAATCATAATATATCAAATTTTAATGGATTCCATTAATTCCATTAACCCCTTAAGTTCAATTTCATAGCCTAGCACCTTATAAATAGAGATAGAACTTGACTTACTTTACTCACAACATCATCATGAAAGAGATGGAACCTCCATGTGTTGCTCCATTACCTAGCTTGAGACCCCAGTAAATTCCACAAGTGGACTCTTGTGTGGGAAATAATTCAACTTTCTTTGAGGAAAATCTCTTTTCTCATGAAGGATTTGATGTCGAGATGGAAGAGCTCCCCACACCTGGCTTGAGTTTCATGGAACTTCCACACGTTGACTTTTTTTCTAAGGGAAATAATTTAATGTTGTTGGAGGAAGATTGGTTTTCTGAAAAAGGTTTTGATGTCTTTTTGAGAGAGATGGAAGAGCTGCCCACGCCTAGTTTGAGTTCCATGGAACTTCCACTGGCAAATTCTCGTTATGTGGGAAATAATTTAATCTTGTTTAAGGAAAACATGTTTCCTAAAGAAATTTTAGATGGTTTCTTCAGGGTGATCGATGAAATGCCCACACCTAGTTTGAGTCCCATGGAACTTTCACAGGTGGAGTCTCTTTCTGTGGGAAATAATTTAATCTTGTTTGAGGAAGATCGGTTTTCTGAAGAAGGTTTTGATGTCTTCTTGAAAGAGATCGAAGAGCTGCCTACACCTGGTTTGAGTCCCATGCAACTTCCACAAGAATATTCTTATTCCGTGGGAAATAATTTAATCTTGCTTGAGGAAAATATGTTTCCTAAAGAAAGTTTAGATGCCTTCTTGAGGGTGATGGAAGAAATTCCCACACCTAGTTTGAGTCCCATGGAACTTTCACAGACAGATTTTCCTTCTGTAGGAAATAATTTAATCTTTTCTGAAGAAGATATATTTTATGAATAAAGTTTAGATTCCTTCTTCAAGGTGATGGAGAAAATTCCCACACCTGAGCTGAGTCCCATGAAACTTCTACAGGGTGACTCTTATTTCGTGGAAAATCCCTTTATTGAAGAAGGTTTAGGGGTTTTGGAAAGGGAGATGGAAGAGCTGCCCACACATAGCTTGAGTCCCTTTGAACTTCCACACATCTTAGAGAGGGAGATTGAAGAGCTGCCGACACCTGGTTTGAGTCCCTTGAACTTCTAGAGGCTGACTTTGACTTTTCTTTTGTGGGAGATAATTTTTCAAGAGAGATAAAAGACGTGCAGAGGGAAGAAAAAGCGCATCTTTATTATATGGCTTACTGCTTGTTCGATGGCCATCTGCCACAGAAACTCTTATCTGAGCTCGCTAGCCCAATAGCTGAGATTTCCGAAGAGGGGGAAGATAGCCGTCAGACAGCACAGCACCCTATTCTTATTCAACTGGAGCGTTATTTGAAACCACCACTAAGTTTTCTTCAAATTAGCTCAAGATGTAATAGTCCAGCCTCTTAGGCTCACTTTTAGAACTCCTTAAGTTTTTCTGTTTTCAATAATTTTTTTATGTTATGTCATCAATTTGCCAAGAAAAAAATCGAAAAGTTTCTAACTCTTCATCCCACAAAATCAAGTTGTTAAAATATAGTTTTAATTGAATTTAAATGTATGCTATGAATAAGTTTATGTTCACCCTTTGTTTCATATATATATATATATATATATATATATATATGCATTGTTAAGTTATATATGAAATAGTTTTTTTAACTGGAATTCACTAAAATCTAGTGATGCAATTTCAATCGGGAACGTAATTTTTTTTGTAATTTGAAATATATTTTTTAATGCATAAATTGATTCAGCACCATAAAAAATCCATACGGAACTGTACTTATACATATTAAAGAATTTAAATTCACGTTGCTTAAAATATTTTCGTCAAAATTCACCAAAAAAAATGTGAGGAAAGAGTCACTTTGTACATAAGTTAAACTACACTTCAAGATATGTTTTTGTTTAAGATACATTTTTGAATGCATAAATGGATTCACCTAATCCACTTTGATATTGGTGGCCACCTGCCTATTCCACTATGACCCAACCATTACTTCTTTCCGTTTTTTAGTTTCCTTAATTGTAACACAATTTACTAATTTTGACAGTTTTTCGGGTTGCGAACTTCCATAGATTTTATGAGGCCCTGAACGATGCTTTTTTGGAAATCACATCTCACAAAAATAAGATTTAAACTCGACATTCATTGTGAGTAGTTGTAGATTTAGTCCTTTGATATATCATTCTAACGAGGAATCATGTGCGCCAAACAGAGATAATATGACGAAGTTACGACCTTGGGAAGTTGGCTACCCAACTAACCCCAATGGGCCCCATAAGCTCTTGGTGTTACATCTCCTCGGGTTAGGGTCTTGGTTGTTTAAGGTTTTCTCTTATTGTTCTATAATACAAATTCGCTTGAGCCCATTGAAACATAGTTTAGAGGCATGTAGCCGCCACATCTCTTTGAGAGATAAGCTACCATCATCTTAGCTAGTTTATGTCCATTTTCTCTGTAAGCATATTTCAATTATTTGATATTAATAAAATACATTTTTATTTCTGCTCCATATTTATGTTTATGTTTATTTCTATATTTTTTGTGTTCCTTCGTAAACCTGGATCACGGGTATCATAGCTGTGTGCTCTTTCTCAATCCTTCTTTGCATGTCCCCAATGAGGTCAGAGTATAAGGAGTTAGGGCTTGATGTGGTTGAACATTTGCAAGATCATCCTCGTAAACCCCGACGTTTGCCCATGGGGGAAGAAAATAAATATGAGGGAGCACGAGATCCTATTAAAATATTGCTCAAGGAGGCCCTCGAGAAACAAAGTAATGTGATGATGGATAACTTCTCCCACATCCTTCAACGACTACCCACGAGCAGTGCATCTCAATCGAGCAACCACTTTGGATGTCTCAGTGCTTTCAAGGTACAATTCAACTTTTACATTCTTGTATTTGAGGGCCAGATAGATCGAGACATCGTAGATAGATAATTGAATTTTTTCGAAGGGTATTTCTCGGCCCATGATTTCTCTCACTAAGAAAATATTACTTTTGCACTCCCAAAGATGCTTCCCATATCCATGACTCGTGTAAACCCTACTCTAAGAAAAATGATGATAGGGAACCCTCTGTGTTCTCGGGCACAGCCACTTGGAATTCATTCTGAGATGGCATCAAGGAACAACTTACCCCATGGGGATCAATGAGGACAAGTACATCCAATGGGTCAGGCTGCGGTAGCAAAGGGATCAAGATGTGCATGAGGTGAAAAATTTGTTCCATAGCATGCGCACAAAGTTGGGGATTAAATATTCAAAGAATAATATGGTGCTCAAGTACCATAGTATTTTGCACATATACATTAAGGAGGAAATGGAGTTCCTTGACATTACCAAGCTTGGCACGACATATCGATATGCTGCTAAGATCGAGCAGAAATTTAAAAAGAAGAAGCGAGACTTTGGATCCACGAATGTGAAGTGAGGGGAAGGCACCCTCAAACTGTAGAACAAGGGGCAAAGCCAAAGCCGAGTGACTCAAAACAATACCACAAAAAGCGATCGGATCATGGATACCTGAGATCAGAACTTTATGATAAAATGTTAGATGATCCAAAGTAGATTTTATCATAGGTTATAATTTTTTAATAAAATAATTATTAATTTAAGATATTAAATTAATAATTATTATTCTAGAATATTTAATAAATCTTTGAGATATTTAGAAATAGAAATTTGTTATTAAAAAATAGGACTCTAGAAAAGAGTCGTTTCCTAGGCTCTAAGTTAGGAGTGAAGTTAGTAGAATGGTTAGAAGCTCATTTATTGTAAATGGACACTTGTTTATTTTCCAAGTGATCCATAGCTAGATTAAGTTAGAACATAGAGCTTATAAATAGGTTAGTTTCCTATTTTCATTGTAGTGTGTAATGAGAGAATGTGAGAGTGTGAGTTTACGTGTGTAAACTCCTGTAATTTGCTATGTAATATTTTTGCATGATCAATAAAGTTATGTGTCTGAGGACACTTCTGCATTTACATGTGGTATCAAAGCCACAGTGTGTTGCAGTGCATATGTGGAGGAGGATTCCAGCTCTACCAGGTCGTGGAAAACTTAACTCCATTGAATCGATCAGCAAAATATTGGTATGAAGTTTGTCAGGTTTTTTTGAATAGAAATTTGATTATTTGATTTTAGATTTGTAAATTCTAAAATCATTTTTTAAAAGCAACTGCAAAATCTGTGTAAATTTTTCTATTTCAAATTGTTTGAGTGAAGTAAAAAAAGGGGAAAGCGCTGTATAATTCTGCATTTATAAGAAAAATCTCCAGAAGAAAGAGGAAAGCGATGTTGATATAGCGCATCAGCGCTGAAGGAAAGAGTCTTGTAAATAGTGTTTAAATGAACATCGATTCTGGCACTGATTTACTTAATGAGCATGGATTCCAACGTTTCACAGAGTTTAATTTGAACCGGCATCGATTCCACCGTTTCACAGAGTTTAATTTGAACCAGCATCTGATATGATGATACCAGCGTTGAAAAGCCAGCTTCATAATTCGATTTGAATACATGTGGCATCGATTATGCTTCCAACATTAAGAACCAGTGTTTTGTGGCATCAATTCAGCATTAAGAACTCGCGTTTTGTGGCATCGATCAGCATTAAGAACCAGCGTTCAATTAACAGGCAACGTTTAATTGGAAGCTACGTTGAAATCCAGCGTTTGACATTGCAATTCGGCATGAAAAAGCCTTTGAACCAGCGTTGAACCAGCCTTTGAAACAACGTTTGAACCAGCCTTTGAACCAGCGTTTGCAACCAGTGATGAACCAACGTTGAGCCAACAGATGAGTTGTGTTTTTTATATGTCGATGGAATCAATTGTCTAGCAGCATTGTATGATTGCTATGTTTGAAAAGGCCGCCAACAGATGAGTTGTGTTTTTTAATGAGTTGTCCAGCGTTCGATTGAATCAATTGAAGCAGCATTCGATTGAATTTTTCCATGAAAATAAAGATGCAATTGTTAATTGCGTTGAATTCCCCCAAACTGTTTTGTATTTTATCTTGTTTTGAGGGGGAAAACCTGTCAACATATCTTTACATTGGAGTTTTGTCATTGGAGAAATAAGTAGAATATTTATTTTTACTTGAAGAACATTGCAATTTTTTTTGTAATTGGAGCAATAAGGGTATTGTAATTTTTTTTTGGAGTAATAAGGAGATTTGTGCTTTGTAATTTGTTTCTGGAGAGATAAGTGTGACTCAAAGTAATTTTACTTCGAGGGGGGGGGGGTAAATTTTTTTTACTAGATTGTGCAAGAGCACTATTGTAAAAGTCAAATTTTGAAAGTTGCCTTGTAAATATTTGAGAAATAGAGCCAGGTGCAAAGCTCAGTCAATTTTCTCCTGTTTTGACGACTATTCGAGGGTCAAGGCCAAGCCACGATAGTTCATTTTTTTTGCATCGTGTGTTGCTGTTGTGTTGCGCATCTTCATATTTTTTGGAGCTTGATTCATGGTGTGAAGTTTTAAACACTACAATGTCTAAGTTGATTAATTTATTTTCTAATTCCGACAAAATTGAAGGCTCAAAATCTTACAAAACATGGCAACGCCTCATAGAAAGCACTCTTCTTTATAATGAACTATGGCATGATATTTGTGATGGAGATGTAAAGCCAAATAAATCTACAGATGCAGCTGCACTAGCAAAATGGGAAGTTAAAAATGCCAAAGCATTAGCTCTCATTAAATCCTCTGTCAATGATGAAATGTATCCCCATATCGAAAATGCTAAAGATGCTTGGTCCGCTTTGAGAACTTTTAAATAGTTGTTTGATACTCAGCCTCAATAAAAAAGAGTTGACCTACAATTAAAATTGTTGCATCAAAAATTGACTGAAGAAGGAGATATTCTTGAATACATCTCCAGAATTAAGAATATTAAGAAGGAAATTGTTAATGTTGGTTTTCAAGTAGTAGATGATAGTTTTATGGTCACAATTTTAATTTTTGGGCTTCCTTCTTCCTACACACCTTTTTTGGAAACTCTACAGCTAACTGGAAAGTTCGAAAAGATAAAGTTTGATGAGCTTTGCGAAATGTTGACTCAGCATGATAAAAATTTTGGGAAGAAAAAGAAAGTTGGTGAAGATGTTTTTCTCACAGAAGCTAGTACTAGCAACTCCTCAGCTGACAATTCTAAAAACAAAGGAAAAAGTAATTTTAATCAAAATCAAGTAGCGCAAGGTTATGGTCGCAGTCAACACAGAGGAAACAACTCCAACAGAGGCTCCAATTCAGGCAGAAACAATTCTCAAGGCAGAGGTAACAATCAAAATAGAGGCACAGGACAGAATCTAGGGAGAGGACAATCTCAAAACAGAGGACAAAGTAGAGGTCGAGGACAGTCTCAAGGTAGAGGACAGTCTCAAGGAAGAGGCACCGATTTGAGTCAAATTGTTTGCAGGCAATGTAACAGAGTTGGTCACTATGCTTCAAATTGTCGCACATATATCAATAAAATTTCTAAGTTTCAACAGCCTTCAGCATAGTTTTCAAATGATCAATATCAAGATGATAATGACTCAGAATATGTCTTCACTTCTTCACCAGCAATCCAACTTTCCTCCTATATTAAGAGTGATTTTGAAGATGCTTGGATTTTGGATTTAGGAGCGACTCAGCACATGACCTGTAGACGAGATTTCTTTTGGAATTTTCAAGAGTGTCATATTAATTCCATCTTTCTAGTAGATGATACAAAACATACGCCTTATGGAAAAGGTGTAGTCAATTTTTTTCTCCCTGACATTGGAGAAAATTTGATTTCCAATGTGTGGTATGTACCCACCTTTAAGAAAAATTTGTGGTCTTTGGTCATGATTCGACAAGAAGGACATAAAATAATTATGGAAGATGGCTTAGTTAAGATTAATTTAGTTAAATAGAACTTCCAAATAGTGATGACAGGATATGAAGACGGAAAATTGTTAAGGATGAAAGGAACAATTATTCTAAGGCATTCTGATTTTGCAGGGGAAGTTACTACAGGAATTTCACCTATAAGATTATGGCATGTAAGATATGGAAATTTGAATTTTGATAGTCTTTCTCAATTGCAGAAACAAGGGATGGTTAAAGGACTTCCAACTTTCAACAAGGAAAATGCAAAATGTGAAGCCTGCATTTATGGCAAACAGAGTCGAGAAAGTTTTCCAACAAGTACATGGCGCGCAAACAGGCTGCTGCAACTAGTTCACAGTGATGTGTGTGGTCCACTACAAACTTCATTAGGTGGTTGAAAATATTTCTTGCTCTTTATTAATGATTTCAGTAGAATGACTTGGGTTTACTTCTTGAAAAACAAGTCAGAAGCATTTGAGAAATTTAAAAATTTTCGACAACTTGTTGAAAATGAGGTCAAAGAAAAGATAGGTACTCTCAGGACAGATAATGGGGGAGAATTCAATTCAAATGAATTCAAAACTTATTGTAGTGAAAATGGCATCAGAAGGCATCTTACAAATGTTTACACTCCACAGCAAAATGGAGTTGTAGAAAGGATGAATCGCACATTGTTAGGCATGGTGAGATCCATGTTAACTTTCAAAGGGTTAAGTCCAACATATTGGGCAGAAGCAATCCATACAGCTGTCTATCTAAGAAACAGATCTCCAACTGCTTCATTAGAAGGAATCACCCCTTATGAAGCTTGGTTTGGTTTCAAACCTAAAGTTAAACATCTTCGAGTTTTTGGATCCATCTGTTATGCCTTAGTTCCCAAAGAAAAGAGAAATAAGCTTGATTCAAGAAGTTTGAAATGCACCATGATTGGCTATTCAGATAAAAAGAAAGGGTATCATCTTTTGACCAATGGAAAATTTATTATGAGTAGGGATGTCATTTTTGATGAAACAGAGAGTAAGAGTGCTGAAGAAATCGAAAGTCTTCTTCACAAGTTAGAAACTAAGGGCAGTAAAAGGAAAGGAAATATGCAAAGTCAACCAACTTCACCAAATTGGTATGAACTTGATTTTCCTTCCTCTAAAGATGAGTCATCCAGTCCAACTACTTCAACAAAATCATCTGGGTCTTCTAGCAGTTCATCAGCATCTCCAAGCAACAACAATTCTTCTGACAGTGATTCTCCAGATTCACCACCTGAACGACGAACATCAGTTTACACTAATCGCCTCTACAATGATGGAGACTTCTCAGAACCTCAAACAAGTGAGCAACAACTTCCAAAATGGGCAGTTCAACTCTTGAAAGATGTAAGGCCTAATGAACAAAACAAAACAGGAACAAGGGCATCAAAACAAAATGAAGGAAATTTTTCTTTGATAGCAAATGATTTTAATGAACCTTCTTATTTTCAAGAGGCAGTAAAACATAAAGCATGGCAACAAGCAATGGTTGATGAATATCAGGTAGTTCAAGACAACAACACTTGGCAACTTGTTGATTGTCCTCAGCATGTTAAACCTATTGGATGCAAATGGGTTTATCGAATTAAGTACAAGAAAAATGGTGATATTTACAACTATAAAGCACGACTTGTTGCTAAAGTTTTTGTGTAGTAGGAAGGGATTGATTATGAGGAAACCTTTGCTCCCATAGCTAAATGGAACACCATCCGCCTCACACTTGCTTTAGTAAAATGAATATGGAAATTTCAGTAAAATGGATGTCAAAGCACTTTTCAATCTGGGAGCGTTAAGTCCCTATATTATTGTGTAGTTCCCTATTAGCAAGTTACTGTATTCTCTTTATTAAGTTGTCATTGTACCCTTGTAACCCCCATATTGTTATTATTGTGTCCTTAAATTATTATTGTTAGGTCGACTAGGATTACATTGTGGCCCCATGGACTCCTACATATAGAAAGGAGGTTTTGTAATTTGAATCATCCAAGAATTGTTCATTCATGTAATGTATTGGAGGTTGCCCCCTCGAAGTGGCTTATTTCTAAGGCGTTGATATCTCTTTTCTTCTCTTTTTGGAGCTGGTTTCACAACATTTTGTATCAGAGCTTTGGATTCTAGGGTTTCGCCGCTCCAAACAAAATATCGTGGAATTTTCGCAATAACGTTTTTTATATGAAGCTTAAGAAGTGAAACAAGTTTAGGTGTGAAGCTGAAATCTTGAGGAAGTTTGTATAAAAATTTCAGAGCTTGTCTTATTATTTTCAGAGATATGATCCGTGTTGTGGCCTTTTCGTGCTCCTAAACAGTCATCGTGGATCGGCGCTATAAAAAAATTTCTACTTAAGGTTCAGAATCTTTGCACCATATGGTGCGAAGCTGAAATCCTAAGGAAACTTTTCAAAAAATTTTAGAGCTTGGTTCGCAATATTTTTGGAGATATGATCTGTGGAAGGTAGTGATTTTTCAGGCTCCCGAATTTCATCTCAAAAAGGTGATCGTGGGAAAATTTCAATAACTCTCTCTTTGAGCATCAGATTGGAGTGCCGTAAAAGGTGGTCACAAGTAAACGGACTGTGGTTTCTTGGCTATCAATTTCAGAGACGAAGGACAAAACAGTGACACGTGGCAAGTCGTACAAGTTCGCTATACTGAACCAGTCCATAATTAGGTCATTGTGGGAGATTGGACATAACTTTGTCTTGGAGAATCCAAATCAAGTCAGACCTGTGGCATTCAAAATATAATTTAGAGGGTGACTTCAGTGCTGAATTTCAGATATTGAAGAGCCGCAATCACAGAGATAATACACCTTCAATATTCTAATATCAAGCTCCTCAAAGTTATAAAAGGTGTATTGTTTTTCCCGAATTCGTATAAATCTTGTTTTGAGAAATCAATTTGAAGTGATTCTGTGCCTATTGAGCATATATATTTCAGTATTGAATTCTAAAATTCCTCCTAAAAATAATTCCATACCCATTAATCCCTCAAAAAGCTATTCTATGACGCATGAAGAGGAAGAGTTGCAGTATGAGATATCAAAATTACGGTACCAAGTGCAACAAGTTTCAATCTTACGAAGAGCAATTGAAGATGGAATAGATGGTTTAAAAGAGAAAATGGAGGCTAAGTTTGATGTTTTTAAGGATCAAATAATAGAAAATATGGAAGATAAATTAGTGGAAGATCACATCGAGCATCAACAACAAGTTCTCCAACTCTCAAAGGATAACCCAACTTGGTGCAGAACCAATGAAACAATGAAGATCAACATGACATCGAAAGAAGTTATGAAGTAGTCATAGAAACAAGAACTCGACAAGTATGATCAATTTCTCAGTATCTCTCAGCAAGTTGAAGAACTTTCAGAGAAGATTTCACATGGGAGGATGAGAATGAAATACGTAATATCAAGAAATAATCAAGCATTGAGACAACACTTTTTTGAAGGAGAGGGGCATGTTAGGTCCCTATATCACTAGTATAGTCCCTTATTATTGTTAGTGTAACCCCCTTATTGTTATTATTGAACCCTTGTAACCCCCCATTTTGTTATTATTGTGCCCTTAAATTAGTATTGTTAGGTCGGCTAGGATTACATTGTGGCCCACTAGGATTACATTATGGCCCCATGGACTCCTATATATAGAAAGGAGGTTTTATAAATTGTATCATTGAAGAATTGTGCATTTATGTAATGTATTGGAGGTTTCCCCCTCGAAGTGGCTTATTTCTAAGGCGTTGATATCTCTTTTCTTCTCTTTTTGGAGCTGGTTACACAACAGGGACTTACAGGAAGATGTATATATGACACAACCACCAGGGTTTGAAGTTGAAGGGCAAGAACATAAAGTCTGCAAATTTATCAAGGATTTATATGGATTAAAACAAGTTCCCCGCGCTTGGTATGCCAAAATGGATGAATACCTTCGCAAAGTTGGTTTTCATCGCAGTGAATCTGATGATACTTTGTATGTGTGCCAATAGGGAAAATATCTCGTCATTCTCATTATGTATGTCGATGATTTGATCATTACATGCAACAATGATGATCACATTGAACAGGTGAAAAAGGAGTTACATGCAGGTTTTAAGGTGACAGATTTGGGACTACTTCACTACTATCTTGGAGTTGAAGTATTCCAACGTCCACAACAGATATTCATTTCCTAGAGTAAATATGCAGCAGAAATTCTTCAGCGATTTGGAATGTAGGATTGTAAGCCTGTCCTTACCCCTATGGAACAAAACTTAAAACTTTCAAAATTTGAAGGGGGGGGGAAAGTGGACAGCACGACTTACAGACACTTGATTGGCAGCTTGATTTATTTCAAAACCACTCGTCATGATCTATCTTATGTAGTCAGTATTCTTTCACGTTTTATGCAGGAACCACTAGACAGCCACTGGAATGCAGCCAAAAGAGTTGTTTGATATATCCAAGGAACAAAATATTTTGGTCTTCTTTAGAAAAAAGACTAAAAATTTTGTACTTGGTGGATTTTCAGATGCTGACTTTGCTGGCAGCATTGATGAAAGGGCATCAACCTCAGGTTACTTAATGAACACGGGGTCAACTGAAGTTTCCTAGAGTTGCAAGAAGCAAACTACAGTGGCCACTTCTTCAACAGAAGTAGAGTAAATTTCATCATGGGAAGCAGCATGTGAGATTGTTTTGTTACGTCAAGTTTTACAAGACTTGGGGATTCCTCCAGCAGAAGCTACTTCATTATTCATCGAAAATCAATCAGCAATAAAGCTTGCCAAGAATCCAGTTTTCCATTCAAAGAAAAAGCATGTGGACACCAAGTATCATCATATCAGATCTCTCATTGCAAAGGACATCATCAAGCCAGTGTTTTTCCCTTCAGAAGATCAGACCTCCGACATTTTCACAAAACCTCTTGGTAGAATAAAGTTTAATAAGTTCAGGGATGAACTTGGTATCTATTGTAATGTATCTTTGGATCATAGGGGGGAATGTTAGATGATGCAAAATAAATTTTATCATAGGTTATAATGTTTGAATAAAATAATTATTAATTTAAGATATTAAATTAATAATTATTATTCTAGAATATTTAATAAATATTTGAGATATTTAGAAATAGAAATTTGTTATTAAAAATTAGGACTCTAGAAAAGAGTCGTTTCCTAGGCTCTATGTTAGGAGTGAAGTTAGTAGAATGGTTAGAAGCTCATTTATTGTAAATGGGCACTTGTTTATTTTCCAAGTGATCCATAACTAGATTAAGTTAGAACATAGAGCTTATAAATATGTTAGTTTCCTATTTTCATTTTAGTGTGTAATGAGAGAATGTGAGAGTGTGAGTTTACGTGTGTAAACTCCTGTAATTTGCTATGTAATATTTTTGCATGATCAATAAAGTTATGTGTCTGAGGAAACTTCTGCATTTACATAAAGGATCCAGCTACATCGAGATGTCAAAGCAATACAACTCCTTCACCATCACAAGTGACTCACCAGGGACCGAGTTGAGCATAAGTTTCCTCATATCATGGAGGAACTCAACGTAATGGGGACCATTGATTCCTAAGGGGGGAGGAATGATCCAGGTGGATATTGGTGGCCACCCATCTATTCCACTTAGACCCCCACCATTGTTTCTTTTATTTTTTCAGTTTCTTTAATTATAGGACAATTTACTATTTTTGGTAGTTTTTCGAGTCGTGAATTTCTGGAGCCATTTCGAGGTCCTAAACGATGTTGTTTTGGAAAATCCCACCTTGAGAATGTGATATTTCATATAAAAATTCATGACCAGCGGTTGTATTATTCATATAGATCTTTCTAACGAGGTATCATGTGGGTCAAACGGAGACAATACGACCAAGTTACGACCCCACGAAGTTGGTTTCCCATCTAACCCAAATAGGGCCCATAAACTCTTGGTGTTACATATATTTGGATTAGGGTTTTGGTTGTTTATGGTTTTCTCTTATTTTTCAATAATAAAAAGGGCCATGAGCCTCTTTGTAACATAGTTCATAGGTATGTATCTGCCACATATATTCTGAGAGATAAGCTACCATCACGATAGCAATTTTATGTCCATATGTCTGTAAGTATAGTTCATCTATTTGATATTAATGAAATGAAATTTTATTTCTGTTGCATCTCTATGTCTGTTTTTTATTTATGTACTTTATTGTATTCCTTCATAAGCCTGGCTCAGTGGAATCAGAGGAGAGTGGCCTTTCCTAATACTTATTTGCATGTCCCCAACGAGGTCGAGGTATAAGGAGTTAGGGCTTGATCTCGTTGAACCTTTGCAAGATCAACCTCACAAACCATGACATCCTCCCATGGTGGAAGAAAATAAATATGACAGAGCAAGAGATCCTATAAAAATATTTCTCGAGAAGGCCCTCGAGAAACAAAGGAACGTGATGATGGATAAATTTACTGAGATCCTTCGACAGTTGTCCACCGACGTCACATATGCATCTAGCAGCCATTGTATATGTGCCACTCCTTTCAAGGTACAAGTCAACTTCGACATTGTTGTATTTGAAGGGTAGATAGATGCATACATCATAGATATATGGTTGAATTTTCTCAAATGGTATTTCTTGGTCCACGATTTCTCTGACCGAGAGAATATTACTTTTTCACTCCTCAAAGGCGTCGTCCATGTCAAGACTGGTGGTAAACCTATAGTGAGAAAAATGCGAGAGGGAACCCTTTGTGTTCTCGTTCGCATCCGCTTGGAATTTCTTCAGAGATGGAATTAAGGAGAAATATTATCCTATGGGGAGAAATGAGGACAAGTACATCCAATGGAACAAGCTACAAAAGAAAAGGTTTCAATATCTGCACGAGTTGGAAAATTTGTTCCATACCCTATGCATACATTTCGCTGTTAGAGATCCAGAGAAACATTTTGTGCTCAAGTACCATAGTTTTTTACATATACACATTCAGGATTAAATGGATTTCCTTAACATTACTTCCCTTGACAAGGAATATCAACATGCGCAAAGATCAAGAAAACAACTAACCAAAAGAAGGGAAGCTTTGGATCTGTGAATTTGAAGTGAAGGAAAGGCACCACGAACTATAGAAAAAGGGTCAAACTCAAAGCAAGGTGACCAATAATAAAACCACAAATCCATAAAAATGATGCAGGGAATTCATGTGAATTTCATAACAACACCACCCATAACACAAGCAAGTGTCAGGCCAAACATTCGGTGGTGCTCGAACTGAAGGAATTCAAATGAGATGGATTTTATGATTTTGAGTGATAATTAGAAAAGGGGAATGACAAAGGGAATCATATCATTGATGCAAAACGCGGTGCCACCTGTTGATCATGTTAGCCCCCTATTAATTTTTTTTTACAAGCAAACAGGGGGTCAAACTGTCTTTGAGCTTTCAAGGAATGCATTCCCTCTGAAAACACATCATCCTTAAAGCCTCCTTGTGCCTTGACCTTGGATAAACCCTTACTGTTGTTCCCAGTTTTAAAGCCTCTCTGTTTGTGAATAAAATGCTCGAAAGACCTCCTTTTCCCTCTTATTTCATTCCCTCTAAGCCTCTGTTTTAAGCATTATTTCTCCCCTTCTAAATTCCCCACTTACCCTTTAAATCATCCCAAAACCCTTTTTGAATCTTTCAAATACCTTTGCTTGGTTTAAATAATCCCTTATTCTCCTTACCGAATACCTCCTTTTGCCTTAAAAGCAGTAAAAACAGGCCAAAAACCCACTTTCCACTTTATGACAGGCTAAGCCCTTTTAGGTCAGCCCCTTAACCACTTCCCTGTATGTCCCACGCCTAGAACTGAGCGCTTAAGGCCTGTGGCACTAATCGCAATCAGAAAATTTATATGAGTGTGTTTCTTTGTTAAACCACAAAACTTCCAATGCGATAATGTTTTGATCTGTCGGCCTTATAAATAGTCTCCATCATTGATCTTAAATCAATCCAATGGTTGGGCGCTAATCACATCGCAACCCCATCACCAATCAGAGATTTTGTAAAACTCCATTTTGTTTTACACCGATTTTCGATCCCCGATTACATCCCTGCCATTCGTTCCCTTAGATCCGACAACCCTTATTTCTCCTACTCTGCTCTTTTACCCCTGTCCATCTCCTTGCCGATTGAGTCTCTGCTGTCGATTTTGTTCCAGATCGGACGGCTGGCGCTCAATCGCACGTTACTAATCGGAGTTCTCGAATGTATTCCCCGCTGCATCCCTTGATTGTGATCCGCCGATCCAATCATGTCTGTCTGTATGACCCAAGATCGATGGCCCACAGTCAATCGCCCTCCACCCGCTGGGTCCCACCATCCAAGGTCCCCGTTTTCATCTCATTTGGCCCCTTTCCTTTGTATTTCGGCCAAAGGCTAAACCTTAGTGTTTAACACTAAAGATCAATCTTCTACAACTGTTTCATAGTTTCCACTATTCTCCACTTCTCTGCTGCCACTTCCGCAGGCATTTACAACATGTATTCCACCACCCCTGGTTTTATAATTGGTTTATTTCATTGATTGCAGGGTTTACAGAGTGGAAATTTCATTCTGCTTCCATGATCACAGTCACTATGTTTCAAAAAAAAGAGGTGCCACTACAGTAGCGGCAGAGTGTATCAGCAGTGAGGATTAAAGGGGTTTAAGCCTGTTATTGAATAATTAATGATTAACCCTACATTCAAAAGAAGAAGGTGCAGTTGGAAGACTAAATAGCACACGAAACGACCATATCTGTGTTTAATATCAACGAGACGTCTTTCTCCAGACAATACATCTTCCCATTAAAGCCTCGATGCCTCCTCGAGCCCATAAACAGTTAATTACACTGATAGAAGCTTCTTAAAGACTGTCAGAACCAACAGTTATGGAGTATGGAGGCCCGCAGACTTTCTATCCAGTTCACCAATTCCAGAAGGCAGAACAAAGAGCTTTACATCCATAAAGGACTCCAAAGAAACATCAGAGGTCAGATATCGAGCTCACAAAGACCCCTCAGCCATACTATAATGTAAATACAGTAATGTAGTGCCATTAAGTAGTAGGGGCATGGACAATTCCTCCATGTTGTCTTAATGAATCAATTTAATGTTCGTCATCCACTCCTGTTACTCATTTTTCTCCTATAAATATCCCCAAGAACAGATTGTATAGGGTTCCAGATTTTCAAAAAAATATGCTGTGAGAGAATTTTGTATGCATTTTTTCGAACTTTTATACGAATGAAAAAAGCCCGTTGGGTTTCAGTGATGAGGAGTTCCATATTTAACGAGGATTCTGGTATTTTTTCTTCACAGTCTGTAACTCTCCCCTATATGTGATATTTTAATTGTTCATCTCGTTTTCATCCATTTTTCTTGTATCATGTTGTGGAATGCAAGTGGCTCACTGGTTTTTGGTATGAATTTATCCTAATTGATACTCATGCTAGAACCTGTCAAGCGCTTTAAATATGGCTCATGCATGATATATTGTTTCATTTTCCACTTCAACCATAATTCTGATATATTAGCTTCTATGGGATGTTATTTTTAAAATTCTATTGTCATGTATGGATTCTTAATTTTGTAAGCCCATTACATGTTGATATTTGTTTCTGGATATCATCCCAATGACAGTTAGTATTATCTCAATCTTTCATATGCAGTAAACACCTTCTGATTATTCATCTCTGTGAGGTATTTTAGAACCCATCCCTCTTTACAGTAAGCTGCCTTTGAATTGTCTGATACATTTGTATTAGAGTTTCACACCTTGCCTCTGTAGTATTACTTTCCGTATGTCAAGTTTCTGAAAGTTTTGGTCCCATTCAAATTAACCTTCCTATTTACAAGAGATAGCATGAGAGCCTTTTTTGGATAACTTCCCATATTATATCATATTCTCCTTGCTGTATAATATGTCCTAGGCAGTGGTCTTTCACAACTCAAGGTTGTCTCTAGGGTTGACAACATCTTTTTGGTGCCATTTCCGGGGTATCGAAGTTCAGAGAATTTGAATCCCCGGGCCTCGGAAAAACCTTATTTACTCTTCAAATAGGTGAGCATGGAGAGTTGAAAGTTCTAGATCCCTCACCTTGGCGACTCCACATTCATTTATCAGATAAATTTACTTGTAGTCCTGGCTCCTCATAAGCCACACCTGAGGTCAGATACGTCTTAGCCAAAGAAACCCTCTATGTCTGACCCAAAGAAGATCCTACATATAAGGAGTTGGACAGAAAGGCAATCAGTCCATACTGAGATCCCTGAATTCTCTTTAGAGTACTTTCCTTCCTCCTCCTCTCAAGTTTCCCAAGTGCAAGGTCCCGACTCCACTGTGGGAGATACCGATTACTACTTAGATATTCCACCCTGGGGAGGTGTCCGAATTAAAGACAACTTTCACCCTATTCCTGAGGTCGAAGAGGTCAAGGAAGTCACCAAATTATCTGCTATTAACAGCCCGTTGTTCCCGTCAACACCTCAAGTTGTTGTCCAATACATTCCTGTTGTCATTCATACTTCACTTCCACCTCCTCCTCCTCCTTTTACACATCGAACTCTTGCACTACCTGCACCTCCTCCAATGGCCAATGTTCCTGGCTTCTTGTTGAATAAATATGCCCCCCTGGCATTACCTCAAGTGTTGAATGATATGCCACATGAATATCTGAATATCTTACCCTGATTCAATGGGGAAAATGAGATTGAAGCTCAAAAACATCTTTAGGTCTTTTGTTCTTTTGCAGAGAACTTTAATGTGGAACACCTAGATGTAGTCCTAAGACTGTTTGTGCAATCTCTTGATGGTGAAGCCAGAAAGTGGTTTAAGACATTAGGAGACCGTTCCATCACCACTTGGGAAGGAATGGAAGATACTTTTCTCAGGAAATGGGGAGAGAAGAAATATCATGGACATTGTCTTACTGAGTTTAACACACTCAAGAAAAGACATAATGAAGGGGTGTCAGAATTTATCAAGAGATTTAGCAAGTTGTATTTGAGACTTCTTGCTGATATGAAACCTCATCAAACTACTGCTAAATTTGTTTTCGTAGCAGCTTTTGACTCAGAATTCAGTTTCTCTTTGAGAGAAAGAAAGCCTACCACCTTGGATGATGCTTAGATAGATGCGCTACAGTTGGAGGCAAATTTCTCCTCCACTGGTAAATCAAAGGGAAAGCTAGACCAAGATGCTAGAAGGAAAGGAAAATAGGAGGTGTCTACTTCTAGCCAAGATAGAGACTCAGCTAGTAATAGAATTGAAGAAATGAAAAAAATGATTCAGAACCTTTCTAGTAAGTTGGTAAAACTTGAATTGGAGGCCAGTAATTTATCCTCCAAGAATTTCCAGAATGCTCCAAACAGGGGTTACAATCCTTAGTATAGGAAACCATCCCTGCAAATACTGCAAAGGGAATGGAAAGAGCAACAAGATCAGGTACCACACCTGCTATACTTGGAAGGTGAGGTAGATGGTCCTACTGAAGATGCTGCCTATGAGAAAGAGGATGCATATCTTGCTTTTTTGAATAGTGACGAAGTAGAATGCCCCTTGCAAGGAAGTGATGGAACCGAGATCTCATTACAAGAATAAGAGAAGGCTAGAGGCACAAAAGACCGAGAGATTGATGACTACTGCAAGCAGTTTATCGATTTCATGCAAGCACAATTTAATAGAAGATATGACCTCAGATCTTCTAGGAAGAGAACGCGTACTCAGGATAAGGAGGAAGACACACCTCATGAGAAAGCATCTACTCAGAAGGATACAAAAGCTCAAAGGACCACAGACAAAGATATGAGACGCCTTAACAAATATTTTTAGTCTAATGATCAAATCCCTTCCTCTTCAAAATTAGTCACTCCCCCTAATAACAAGCCTGTGTCAAAAGAAGTCAAACCCTTGGCTGAAAAATAAAGAGTCAAAAGAGGTTGCAACAGAAAATTCCTCTTCCTCCTTTAGTTTACAAAAGAAGCTTGAGAAGGTCAAAATCCCATTTTCCTTGACTGAATTGTTGAAGAAGCCGACATATCAGTCCCAGGTCGCATCCTTTATGCTTCCCCTGGACGTAGCACATATTCCAGATAGTTTGAATCTTCAAGAAGAAAGACCTATGGTTGTATTTGGCCCACGTGTTGAGGAATTATATGCTTCTACTCCTCCTTTTTATGTGTCCCTAGTGATTCATGACCTGTTATTACATAATTGTATGTTAGACTCGGGAGCTTCTCATAATCTATTACCCCTGTCAGTCACGGAACAACTAGGACTACAAATCACCTGGCCATATAAGGATCTCTATTGATTTGATTCCAAAAGAGTTAACTGCCTGGGTATGATCAAGGATATGGTGGTCAATTTGGCCCTGGTTCCTGCAAAAAGTGTAGTGATGGACATTGTGGTGGCTGACATCCCAACTCACTTCGGCATGTTGCTGTCAAGGTCCTGGGGGACAAAAATTGGTGGGTCAATCAAGTTGGACTTCACATATGCTACTATCCCAGTTTTTTGTGGCTAGGATAGGAGTTTGTACAGGGAGACTATATTTGTCAAGATGGTTACTAAGGCTGAAAACTCGGTTAATTCACCATTCTACAGTAAAGAAGGTGATTTCTCATGCTTAATGTTGGAGGAAGACCAAGATTACGCTCATGAACTATCATTTTTCCAGATCAAGACCAAGTAGCCTAGAGAGAGCCATGAAACATGAATCTGGACACTTCATTTTGATGGAGCAAACTCTAGAGAAGGTAATGGGGCTAGAGCATTATTGATTTCTCCTACAGGCCAATGGATCCCATTTCTTTCAAAGTGGAGTATGAAACCACTAATAGTGTGGCCGAGTATGAAGCACTTCTGTTAGGGTTACAAACATCCAGGAGTATGAACATACAGATTTTAAAGGTTCTGGGAGATTAGGAACTGGTGGTTAGACAAGGGAAGAATCAGTGCCAAACCAAACATCCTAGGTTGAGAGCTTATAGGAACGAAGTTTGGGATCTGATGGAGAATTTTTTATTGGCATTTAATATTCATTTCATGCCCCAAGAGTAGAATAGGATGGCAGAATCCCTTGTATTGGCTGCCAGTACCTTCCATCCACCTCAAAACCCCCTCTTAAGATATGAAATTGAGGTATGTTATCGACCATCAATCCCAGATAACATCAAACATTGGAAGGTGTTTGAGGATGAAGAACAAGTGAAGAGATTCCTGGAAACAGTAGGGGAATTCTCCAACATGGATATTGATGCTTGTGAAGAATAAGAGGCTGAGGATATTTCAGAAAATAAATGGGAAGAAAAGGTGGCAGGTCATAAAGTGTTGCAATTGAAGGGAAACGTTACACCTATAGGGTTGGTTCCTCTCGAAAGAATGTTTGAAAAGAACGATGTCCCACTGCAGCCAAACAAAGTCATAGAGGAAAACCAGGTATAAGATCTTAACCTTGGTACTGATGATGACCCCAAAATTGTGAAATTATCGAAGAAGGTCCCAGAAGAATATAAAGAGCTATACCAGAATTTATTTCAGTCTTACAAATATGTGTTTTCATGGTCTTATCAAGTCCTGAAAAACTTTGATATCAGCATCATGCAACACAAAATTCCTTTGAAAGGAGATGTGAAGCCGCACAAGCGGAAGCTTAGACAAATTAATCCCCTGCTGCTTCCCTCCATCGAGAAAGAGATCAAGAAACTGTTGAAGGCCAAAATCATTGTGCCATTGAGGTATTCTGAGTGGGTAGCAAACCTAGTCCCTGTCCGAAAAAAGAATGGAGAAATAAGGCTATGTGTTGATTTCTGAAATATAAACTGAGAATCATTAAAGGATAATTATCCACTGCCCAAGATGGATCACATCCTGCAGAAAGTGGTAGGAGCTTCTCGGATGTCGATGATGGATGGATTCTTGGGTTACAATCAGGTGGCTGTACTACCAGAAGATCAGAAGAAGACTGCCCTTACCACTCCTTGGGGTACGTTTATGTATGCCAGGATGCCTTTTGGGTTGATCAACGCAGGGGCCACTTTTTAGAGAGCCATGGACATTGCTTTTGTTGTGAAGAAAGATAAGTTTGTGGTAGTATATATGGACGATATCACTGTGTTCTCAAAATATGATGCAGAGCACATTGAACACCTGTGTAGAACTTTCGAGAAGTGCAGAAGGTATGGTCTCTCTCTTAATCCACATAATTCATTGTTTGCCTTAGAAGAGGGTAAGCTTTTGGGACATATTGTAATAAAAGATGGGGTAAAAATAGATCCTAAGAGATTAGAAGTTATAAATGGCATTTCTCTTCCCAAAAATAAAAAGGAGGTGCAGGTGTTCCTAAGGCGCATTAACTTTATGAAGAGGTTTATCCCTAACTATGCTGAGATAGTTAGACATATAACTGACATGCTGAAGAAAAATAATGAGGTAAAGTGGTCCCAGGAATCACGAGAGGCCTTTTCCAGGATAAAAAATGCCTTTGCAAAAGCCCCTGTGCTAGCTGGACCAGACTATGCCAAACCTTTCATGATCTTTTCATTTGCATCACCTCATACAGTGACAGGAGTTTTATTGCAGAAAAATGAAGAATGGTATGAGCAGCCCATCGTTTTTTTCAGTCAAGTGCTCCATGATGCAGAGCTGAAGTATAACATATTGGCAAAAACTTGCATATGCTCTGGTGAAGTCTCTTAAAGCATTTCGTATGTATGTATTGCAGTCACACATCACAACATTTGTGCCCATAGCTGCAGTAAAAGATATCCTTATCCAAGGGGATAGTGAAGGAAAAAGGGGGAAGTGGATTGCTAAAATACAAGAATATGAGCTAGACATTCACCCTACCAAACTGATAAAGGGACAAGGGTTAGCCAAAATCTTGTCTGAATCAAACTGCCAGGCTCTGGGTATAAATCTGTCCATGATAGAAAATGAGGATTCTGAGAATAAAGAAGAGAAACAGGGAGTAGAGATAGCTACTCAGAAGACACATATGAAGTACCTCATCAGCCTGTGGTACAAAGAGATAGTGGAATATCTTCTAACACTCAGATGCTCTCCTAGCTGTGACAAAGCTAAATACAGAACACTAAGGTTGAGATCACAGAAATTCATTGTTGCCAATGGTCGGTTGTACTGGCGAGATCCTTCAGGTATTCTACTCCTGTGCCTCACTGAGAATGAGGTAGAGAATATAATGGCTGAATTTCATGAAGGAATCTATGGGGGTCATTACAGCTGGAGGGCCACTGCTCACAAAATCCTGAAGGCTAGTTTCTTTTGGCCCAAAATCTTTAGAGATGTGTTCTCCTGGGTTAGAGCTTGTGAGAAATGCCAAATGTTTTCTGAAAGACAGAAGTTGCCACCTCTGCCCATGATCCCTGTTCACGTGGATGAACCATTCCAGCAATGGGGAATTGACTATATCAGTGAAATACATCCTCCATCAAGTGGTCATCATAAGTGGATTTTAACTGCCACATATTATTTCATGAAGTGGGTGGAAGATATACCTGCAAGGAATGCAATAGGTGTTGTGGTAATGAAATTCATGGAAGAAAATATCATAACCAGATTTGGCTGCCCTGCCAAGATTGTGACTGGCAATGCCCAGGATTTCAAGTTTGCAAAGTTTGTCAGCTTCTGCCAGTAGTATAACATTGCATTGGGTCACTCCACGACCTATTACCCACAAGGAAATGGCCTGGAAAAGTCTTCAAATAAAACCCTGGTGATAGCACTGAAGAAGGCTATCAACGAAAATCAGAAAAATTGGGATTCCCAGTTGAAATTAGCTCTGTGGGCCAACAGGATTACCAGCAAGAGAGCAACTGATAAGTCCCCATATGAGTTAGTATATGGGAGGGTAGCATTATTCCCTGTATAGTTAGCCTTACCAGTAGCCCGATTCATGCAAGAAAGTCAAGAAGAGCCCGATGATGTGACTAGGAGAATAAATCGGCTGGTGGAGTTAGAAGAAACATGGAACCAGGTAATTCAGAGGCTAACTGAATATCAAGAGAAGATGAAGGACATTTTTGATCAGCATGCCAAGGACAGGAAGTTGCAGGTTAGGGATGTAGTGCTCAGATGGGATATTCGAAGAGCTGAAAAGGGGAAACATGGTAAATTCGACCCACTATGGTTCGACCCTTTTAAAATCATGGAACAAGGGGGAAACAACACTTTCAGGTTGGAAAATTTACAGGGAGACCTACTCGATGCCCTTGTAAATGGTTAGTTCCTCAAACCTTACTTCTAGTTCTGATTCAGGCCGAGAGAGCCTGATGTACCATACTTTACATTACTTTTCTGTTTTCATCTTTGTTCGAATGATGTGTGTGTCGTGATGAATCATGAAGAGAAAAATAATAATTTCTAAAGAGTGATGTCCACATAGAATATTAACAGGTGGTTTTCGAAGTCCTCGACATGCCTAGGGATGAACGTGTCATCCCCAAGTGGAGCCAATGTTGATCATGTTAGCCCCCTATTAATTTTTTTTTACAAGAAAACAGGGGGTCAAACTGTCTTTGAGCTTTCAAGGAGTGCATTTCCTCTAAAAACACATCATCCTTGAAGCCTCCTTGTGCCTTACCCTTTAATAAAACCTTACTGTTGTTCCCAGTTTTAAAGCCTCTCTGTTTGTGAAGAAAATGCCCAAAAGGCCTCATTTTCCCTCTTATTTCATTCCCTCTAAGCCTCTGTTTTCATCATTCTTCCTCCCCTTATAAATTCCCCACTTACCCTTTAAATCATCCGATACCCCTTTTTGAATCTTTCAAATACCTTTGTTTGGTTTAAATAATCCCTTATTCCCCTTACCGAATACCTCCTTTGGCCTTAAAAATCATTAAAAACAAGCCAAAAACCCACTTTCCACTTTATGATAGGCTAAGACCTTTTAGGCCAGCCCCTTAACCACTTCCCCGTATGCCCCGTGCCTAGAACGGAGCGCTTAAGGCATGTGGCAATAATCGCAATCGGAACATTTATACGGGCGCGTTTCTTTGTTAAATCACAAAACTTCCAATGCGATAGTGTTTTGATCTGTCGGCCTTCGAAATAGTCTCCATCGTTGATCTTAAAGCAATCAAACGGTCAGACGCTAATTGCATCTCAACCCCATCGCCAATCGGAGATTTCGTAAAACACCATTTTGTGTTATGCCGATTTCCGATCCCTGATTACATCCCTGCCATTTGTTCCCTTAGATCCGACAACCCTTATTTCTCCCACTCCTCTATTTTACCCCCATCCGTCTCCCTGCCGATTGAGTCTTCGCCATCGATATTGTTCCCGATCGGACGGCTGGCTCTCAATCGCACGTTGCCAATCAGAGTTCTCGAACATATTCCCCGCTGCATTCTCCGATTGCGATCCACCGATCCAAACGTGACCGTCCGTATGACCCAAGATCGACGGCCCACAGTCAATCACCCTCCACCTGCCGTGTCCCACCATCCAAGGTCCCCATTTTCATTTCATTTGGCCCCTTTCCTTTGTATTTCGGCCAGAGGCTAAACCTTAGTGTTTAACACTAAAGATGATTCTTCTGCCACTGTTCTCCACTGATTCGCTGCCAGTTCCATAGGCTTTTACAACATGTCTTCCGCCAACCCTAGTTTTATAATTGGTTTATTTCATTGATTGCAGGGTTTACAGAGTGGAAATTTCATTCTTCTTATGTTATCATAGTCACTGTGTTTCATAAAAAAGAGGTGCCACTATAGTAGTGGCAGAGTGTATCAGCAGCGAGGATTAAAGGGGTTTAAGCCTGTTATTGAATAATTAACGCTTAGCCCTGCATTCAAAAGAAGAAGGAACAGTTGGAAGACTAAAGAGCACACGAAACGACCATATCTGTGTTTAATATCAACGAGACATCTTTCTCCAGACAATACATCTTCCCATTAAAGCCTCCATGCCCTCTCGAGCCTAGAAACAGTTAATTACACTGACAGAAGCTTCTTAAAGACTGCCATAGCTAGCAGTTATGGGTTATGGAGGCCCGCGAACATTCTATCCAGTTCACCAATTCCATAAGGCAGAGTAGAGAGCTTTACAGCCAGAAAGGTCTCCAAAGAAACATCAAAGGTCAGATATCGACCTGAAAAAGGCCCCTCAGTCATACTATAAAGTAAATACAGTAATGCAGTGCCATTAAGCAGTAGGGGCGTGGATGCTTCCTCCGTTTTGTCTTAATGAATCAATTTAATGTTCATCATCCACTCATGTTACTCGTTTTTCGCCTATAAAAATACCGAAGAACAGATTGTATAGGGTTCCAGATTTTCAGAAAAATATGCTGTGAGAGAATTTTGTATGCATTTTGTCGAACTTTTATATGAATGCAAAGAGCCTGTTGGGTTTCAGTGATGAGGAGTTCCATATTTAACGCGAATTCTGGTCTTTGTGCTTCATATTCTGTAACTCTCCCCTATATGTGATAGTTTAATTTTTCATCTCGTTTTCATCCATTTTTCTTGTATCATGTTCTGGAATGCGAGTGGCTCACTAGTTTTTAGTATGAATTTATCCTAATTGATACTCATGCTAGAACCTTTCAAGCGCTTTAAATATGGCTCAGGCGTGATATACTGTTTCATTTTCTACTTCAACCATACTTCTGCTATATTAGCTTCTATGGGATGTTATTTTTAAAATGCTATTGTCATGTATGGATTCTTAATTTTGCAAGCCCATTACATGTTGATATTTGTTTCTGGATATCATCCCCATGACAGTTAGTATTATCTCAATCTTTCATACATAGTAAACACCTTTTGATTATTCATCTCTGTGAGGTATTTTAGAACCCAGCCCTCTTTACAGTAAGCTACCTTTGAATTGTCTGATACATTTGTATTATAGTTTCACACCTTGCCTCTGCAGTATTACTTTCTCTGTGTCAAGTTTCTAAAAGTTTTGGTCCCATTCAAATTAAACTTCCTGTTTACAAGAGATAGCATGAGAACCTTTTTCTGATAACTTCCCATATTATATCATATGCTCCTTGCTATATAAGATGTCCTATGCACTCGTGTTTCACAACTCAAGGTTGTATCTAGGGTTGACAACACCACCATTGCCATGACCAAGCTCTAGAGGGAGGAGATAGAGGATCCAGAGGAGCGGGAGTGCCTATTCCATTCCTAGATGTGGGTGAATGGTTATCCACTGCAATTTTTTATAGTGGAAGCCAAAAGAACCCCATTTTAGTAGAAGGCGTGAAGTGGCTCAACCTACCGACCACAACACACCCACAATCATATACAATAATGTGGCTTCATGAAGGAAGAGATCTATGAAACAGCTAGTAGTGCCGCATTCCATTTAGCATCAAGACATTCACGGATGAGGTATTTTGTGATATTGCTCCTCTTGATGTGTCTCATGTAGTATTTTACCAACCATACTTGTGGAAGCGACATTTTTTGTATGAGTCTCAGCTTTGTTCCGTTATTATTACTTCGGGAAATAAGTTGTACAAGATACCAGAGGTAGTATCACCATTTTCCATCTCTTTCATTACTGCAAATAAACTGTAATATTCTAAAATTAGCTTGCTACTAAATGGAGTATTAATTTTTTCTTTTTTCATATAGATAGATGAATAAGTGGGTACGAAGACCCATAAATCTCTTTATTAGCAATAAATATACTCTTAATGTGAAAAAGGATCATCTTCGTAGTTGAATAAAACACCTTGATGTGTGAATAGATGTTGGAGCATGTGGATGGGGTCAAGTTTGACCAAATCAATAATGCTGCTATGGAGTTAGTGGATAATCAATGGGAGACAGCGCAATGTTAATGGGAGTAACTATCCATGAGAGTAATGACTTTATTGAGTGGGGCCCAAGGTGAGAAGGCTCACAATGCATATAAGGAAGGGGAAGGCATCCATAGAAGGATGTAGTTGATTATTTTTATGTTTGTGGGCTCTATGACTTCTTTCACTCTTCAGTTTTTTAGCAGAGTCTACTGTGTTTTTTAATGCAAGTGTTTTCCCGAGCGGGAATCCCACCCTCATCCTCGTGGGACTTTGAGTGCCCACTTAGGTGAGGCTATTGAGCTGCATATCCACATTCCGGCATTCAATCCATATTTAGTATTCACCTACAATGCAGTTTATTCCAGAGTTCTATTGTGTTGTAGGGCAGAAGCAATGGAGGATTGTTAGGGCCATTTTCTGTGTTTTTTTTAGTGGAGAGGTAGCCTTTCCATTAGGAGGCCAGCAAGAAGGGTCCTTGGGATTTATTTCATCCTTTAGCACCAGGCCAAGCTATTACGACCCACTACAGCACAATCTCCCTCTTAGACTCCATTATTTCAGAGAGAAGTTGCAGTTTTGGTGTTAATGCTTCATTAGGAGGGTTATATCTTTAGTGTAGGAATCAACCATTCACTAGGATGATCAATTGGAGCAGCTTCATACATGTCTATATCAGTTTCATAAATCTCCTTCCAGCTATTCAGTTGCAGTGATTCTTCAACCCTAGGGTTGTGTTTCACTATTTTGTATTTTATGTATTTCGAGAAACCCTTTCTGGGTTGTCTTAGATCTCCATCCTTGACACTATTGGAGCCACAGATTAGCAGATACATTTACTTACATTTTCCAGTTGTAGTTATATTCACTCGGATTGCATTGTACTGGTTCTCCAACATTCTTCTATGCATCAACATTTCATGTTTTGGCATATGTATTCAAGGGAGGCTTATTTGCCTTGATTATTTAAGTTGTGCGCATATTTATTGTACTTATTTGCTACCAATTTTCTTAATAAAATGGATCTTTGTTTGCCACACATTTTGGTGTAATGATATTCACTGTTATTTCCATTATTTTGTTCTATATTGATTCTTTTCCTATTTTGGGATATTACAGTAGTATCGGAGCATAATATTGGCTTAGCGTGTGTATTTCAACCAATATGCCATCAAAAGAATAAGTAGAAGAAGAAGATTTCTAAAATGATGGAAGGAATGAGTTTTTCCTCATATATTTTCATATCTATAAAGGACCTCTCCAAGGTGGTTAAGAAAATGAGAAGGAAGAGATGCAATGAGACCTTAAGAAGGTTTCAAGATGACGAGGGTCCAAGCACTTCCTATGAGCAGTAGAAGGAATCGGTATTGCATAGAGCTCCAAAGTAGTCTATTATGTATACTTTCTTTGAAGAGGGAGGTGAAAGGCATGGAGGTGGAGGAAAATTAGATCATGATACTCTAATTTAATACCTTTCAAAGTATAAATCTCAATCAAGGCCTTTCAAGGGGAATATAACTCTTGAGAAATTCATTGAGATCAAAGAAGATTGGAGACCTTGCACCGACAATAGGAGAAAAAGGCACAATAAATTTATATTGTCTACATTTTATGGGTCATCCATATGCATATAAAGGACTTGGAGAAGGAAATTAGATGATTTCTTCCTGCCACATACTATATAAGAAAGAGAAGTTATTGAGATTGCAGTGCTGCACCTTGAGGGTGAAGCAAATGTTTGGTGGTTTAGTCATTTGAAACCTGCAAGAGTAACTGCTTATAGAGATTTTACTCAAAGGCTGATAAAGAAATTTGATAAGAGTAAACTGGAGGTAGTTTCTATTGATAAATTTCCTGACATAGATTAGAATGAACATAAGGAACCAAGGGAATATATCAGCATTAGAATTTCGGAAGAAGAGCAACTTCCACCACCACTTGTTGCAGGAGTACTTGCATCACGAGAAGGAACACTTGCATCTTTGTAATATGGTCTTGATCTCTTGACATTGAGATTCCCATGCATTATTCAGGAGATGCATGAGGAGGAGGAGAGTTATACCATCGTTGGTGCAATAATAGAGGAGTATCCATCACCATCACCAGTAGTTGGAGGAGTCATTACACCAGTGGGAGGAACCTTTGTAGCTATATAAGATGTTCCCAAGGATCAGCTTAACCGAGGTATGTAAACATGTCCACTTCATATTATTTCCGTACATCATATGGAGAGTTGTGGGGACATGCCATGAGGGGAATTGCATGACCTAGGGGGAAAGCACAATGCTGATTTGGAGAAGCAGACTATCACTACGCATAGGAACCTTGACTGGTTCAAGGAGGAGATATATAGTCATCCTGGTATCTCATTTTTTAGCTGCACATAACACTTTTGGCTGGAGTGTAGAATTTTGGAGAATAAGATGAGAATAATCCTAATCAATCCAATGCAGAATTGTATGTTCAGAATTGTTCATGATCATGAGACAGGAGATGCACCATCATGGAGATTAACAACGTTGCCATTGATGAGTTGGGGGCCCAATAATTATTGGTAGAATCTAATGACAATTATACTTGTGTAGCATTGGATAGGAAATTTATTGATGAGAGACATCTTATGATGGATAACATCTCCCATTATTATGATGGATCCTTCTTGATGAACACTTCACAAATAAAAGAAAAGATTTTTCCTACAACATATTTAGAACCTTCTAGGTGCAACTTGGTCATTGATGAGTGGTCTTCATGTAGAGATATCTAGGAGGTTTCACTTCAATATCACATGAATTGCAAAGATAGTTATCCGATTTGGGAGGATGGTCTTCTCCATTGGATGAATACCAATTTGGAGCATGACAGGAGACACCCACACTTAGATGGATGGGTGATGAATGATGATAATTTTAAAATTTTGGTCCAAACATTAAAAATTTAAAAATTTTCATTAAAACTATTATATATATCATTACTTAGTTTATAAATTACTTTATTGTAAATGATATAGCAATTACAATTAAATAAATTTAAATAATAATTTTTTAATCACATATTATTGGTAATTAAATATTTTCACATTGTTGAGTTTAAAAGGTCTTTTTTTAATGCACATTTTCTTTTCTAAGTTGGAATATATCTATTATATGATACAAAGAAAAAATTTATAGTTCTCTTCCTCTAGACTTGGCAAGCCAATTCCAGAGGGAAGTATGAAGTGTTTAAAATAAAAAATTAGACTGCCCTAGTTGGGGAAACCAATCCACTAGAAGCAAACAAAAAATTTTGCCTGTAAAGGGAAACCAACAAACATAGTAGCCAAAATTAAACTGAACCAAGAGAACACAAACTTCCAAAACATGGGCATAATAAAAAATACTACTAAAAAGCTAGAGAGACCAAAGAGCACCCTCCACAGGAAACTAGAGATGACCTTCATTCTTCTTGCCAGAATTGGGGTCTTATTCCTTGATCATGTAGACATAGAATGCTTCATCTTTCTCCTTGCTGAGCATGTGGCTTGTGGTCTGAGGTTGTGGCAAGTCAAGCTTCTTAGAGGAGATGTCTGCTTACTGTGTCCTCTCTCTTGTTTTTTGCATCACTATTTGAGCTGCTGCCATCGCCTGAGCCTGTGTTGCTGATGGTGTAGTGGCTACTTCTGGAGGCACTCAACATAGGGAGGGCCTTAATTTTTTTGGGGATGAAGGCACGCTTAGTTGAAATGGTCAATTTGCGCAAATGCTTCTTGTTGCGAATGCTGGAGGACGCGAGAGGGGGTACAAGGAGATGTACGGAAAGCTGAGCTGAAATTTTGATGGGATCAAGCCAGCTCGCCTCCTCCCAGCCCACTCATAGACTCAATTCTTGTCCCATAGCATGCGTTAGAGGAGGTCTGTACGGGAGGTCGCGACCTCCAACTCTTCTGCATCTCATAGGATGACGCCTTGGCATAATTGTTGGAGGAGTAGAAGTGTAGGACGAGGAGGGTGGTCTTGACAGCGCGGGGGAGAGGAGTTTCTGCCCGAGAAAGATGAGGGAAGGCTGAAGGATAGGGTTAAGAAATAGAGGCTTAAGGGATGAAAAATAGACCTGCACAGAGAACACAAGAGAGGGTAGAATGGAGGTCGAATCGGTGGAGGAAGCTTTCTTAATAGCCATGGAGACGGAGATGAGAGCTCTTAATTCTTTGCGTCCAAATGAAGGTGGTGGAGAGTGTAATTAAAACCACCTTGTATGACAATTTAACCCAGGGTTGCTGACCATGTGCGGTAATGTGGGATGGCCAAGTGCCCCGCCACATGGCACCCACATGTCCCCTCTTCTTACTGGAATAATGCTCATTTTTAGTTAAATTGAGTCATACACTTGTCAAGTTGTGGAATTTTGGTTATTCTAGAGATTTTTTTTTATTCTCAAATTATTTTTAATATTAAAATTGTGATTGAAATATTAAAATTTTAAAATTTTGCAATAAAAAATGGAGTTGTTCTTGTGGATTTAAATATTGTGGTGAAATATTGATTTGTATTATGATTTGTGGAATTTATATTATTTTAGATTTTTTTTTTGTAATTCTCAAATTATTTTTAATATTAAAACCTTGATTGAAATATTAAAAGTTTAAATTTTTGCAAAAAAATGGAGTTGTTCCTGTGGATTTAAATATTGTGGTGAAATATTGATTTACTTTACTTAAATTGGTTTCTTGACAACATATATGGATTCATCACTCTAAAAAAAATATTTCCCACTTTAGAGTTCATCCACGAGACTTGTGATGTTAGTGAATCCTGTAGTATTCTAGACATATTACATGGAGGTTAAACATAGAGACCTTTCAAAAAGTCCACTTAAACACAACTAGCAAAAAAATTGCCACATTCTAATTAAAACATATCTTAGGAAAAAGTTATACAACCTTATCATATGGTGAATTTAGTTACATTAAAATAAGCCATCTTATCCCATGTATGCATGGAATTTATTTTTTTCCATCAAACTCATAATTAAACCACATATTTTAAGGAAACATTTAGTGAAACAATTGTAACAAAACTAATTAAATATTATCATATTATATGTAGATTTCAATAAGGAAAATTAGTTAGGTCCAACACAGAGTTAAAGCACAAACATTGAAGCTAAATTTGGGGAAACAATTACAATAACATTTCTATTGCATCCCATGAAATGAATCAAGAAGTTGATCAATTCAAACACTATTATAGCCCAAATAATTAATTAATTAATTTGGTCCACTATTCATTTAAAAGTCTCCAATAAATGTAATATATAAAAAAATAGTAGTATTTAAGTGTGAAGATCAAAAAATCATTAGAAACTTTGAGATAATGGTCAAATGCATTATCCCACATTAAATATTATATTAATAATCTCATGATATATGACCATGTATGTATATAAAAACTAAATCTATACATACATACATATACATATACATATACATATACATATACATATACATATACATATACATATATTCAAGTTGTCTTTGATCCTTTAAGCTTGACAGTGTGGTTTGAGGAACATCTGTAAAAGTCACCTAGCAATCCAACCCTGCCTAGAACATGCCCTAAGATGACTCTATTTTTTAGCATGTCTCCTCCCACTACCATATCCCACAACCACCCAGGATTTTTGACCCTAGCATATCCACAACTACCTAGGATTTTCGATAAGGTCAAGTGGTTAGAAATTATATGTTAACTAAAATATTTAATATTTAATTTAAATCAAACATTAAATTAAAAAGAAAATATCACATTAATATAAAATAAAAATATTAAAGCATTAAATCAATTAAAAAATCTTTAATATTTTTTCAATATAATTATTAAATAAATATACTTACATTACATACATAATATAACAATTTAATTTAAATATCTTATTGTAAATATAATATATCAATTTAATTTAAATCAAGTATCGCTACAATTAAATAAATTTAAATGTTTGTTTTTAATCACATATTATGAGTAAATAAATAATATCATATTGGTTAATGTAAATGGGTGATATATTTGAATATTTGTTTTTCCAACAATTTTTTTATTTTAAATATGGTCAAAACCACTATAAGAACAACAATAATTAAATATTATCGTATTGTATTTAAATTTCATAAGCAAACAGAAAAATTTAAAGAAACACTTACAATAACAATTTAATTGCATCGCCCACGTGGTGTAGAACAGTCGGTGATGGGGTGCACTGTTAAGGCACTTGGGTCCAGTAGATCCCAGGTTAAACAGTGGTGGCTGGGAAGGAGAAAAGTGGGAAAAATTAAAGTTAGTCTAAAGCTGACAAAAAAAAAAAAAAAAAAAAAAAAAATCAATTTGTTGCATCACTTGAATATATATATTCAGTTCTTTGATGTTGAAGCTTGACATGAGGTTTGAGAAACATTGGTCAAAGCCACCCGGGATCTATATGTATCTATCCACTCCAACATATCCACATAAGCATATTTAATGTTTTTTAGCCCTAATATTTAATAATTTAAACAAAAAATCAAATTAAAAATATTTAATTTAAATAAAAAATTAAGTTAAAAAGAAAATATCACAGTAATATAAAATAAAAATATTAAAACATTAAATCAATAAAAAAAATATTTAATATTCTTTCAATATAAGTATTAATTAAATATACTTACATTACATACATAATATGACAATTTAATTTAAATCACTTATTGTAAATATAATATATCAATTTAATTTAAATCAAATATTGTAAATACATTGTAAATACAGTTAAATAATTTAAATAATAATTTTAAATCACATATTACTAGTAAATAAATATTATCATATTGGTTAATGTAAATGGGTGATATATTTGCCCATATCTATTTTTCCAACATATCTTTTGTTAAATATGGTCAAAACCATTATAAGAACAACAATAACTAAATATGATCATATTATATTTAAATTTTATCAATTTGAAACACAAAATTAAGCCCCAAAAACAAAGAGCTAAATTTAAAGAAATAGTTACAATAATAATTTAATTCCATCACATGAAAATATATATATATTCAAGTTGTCTTTGATTTTTTGAGCTTGACATGTGGTTTGAGAAAAATTTGTCAAAGTTACCCAGCCACAGTGTCTCTTCCCCCTAACATATCCCACAACCAACGAGGATTTTTCATAAGGTCAAGTGGTTGTGCAAGTAAGCCTTGACTAAAATATTTAATATTTAATTTAAACCAAAATTCAAATTAAAAATATTTAATTTAAATCAAAAATTAAATTAAAAATAAAATATCACATTAATATAAAATAAAAATATTAAAACATTAAATCAATAAAAAAAATCTTTAATATTGTTTCAATATAAGTATTGACTAAATTTAATTACATTACATACATAACATAACACTTTAATTTACATTACATACATAATATAACACTTTAATTTAAATTAGTTATTGTAAATATAATATATCAATTTAATTTAAATCAGATATTGTAAATATATTTAAATAAATTTAAATAATATTTTTAAATCACATATTACCAGTAAATAAATATTATCATATTGGTTAATGTAAATGGGTGATATATTTCCCCTGAAAATATCTGTTTTTCCAACATATTGTTTGTTAAATATGGTCAAAACCATTATAAAAACAATAATAATTAAATATTATCATATTATATTTAAATTTTATCAGTTTCAAATATAAAATTAAGCCCCAAAAACAAAAAGCTAAATTTAAAGAAACAGTTACAATAACAATTTGATTGCATCCCATGAATATATATATATATATATATATATATATATATATATATATATATATATATATATATATATATATATATTTTCAAGTTGTCTTTGATCCTTTCAGCTTGATGTGTGGTTTGAGAAACATTCGTCAGAGTCAAGAGGGATCTCACCCTGTCTCCTCCCTCTAGCATATCCCACAACCACCCCAGATTTTTGATAAGGTCAAATGGTTGTACAAGTAAAACTTGACTAAAATATTTAATATTTAATTTAAACCAAAAATCAAATTAAAAATATTTAAATCAAATTAAAAATATTTAAATTAAATCAAAAATTAAATTAAAAACAAAATATGACATTAATATAAAATAAAAATATTAAAACATTAAATCAACAAAAAAAATATTTAATATTGTTACAATACAAGTATTAATTAAATATACTTACATTACATACATAATATAACAATTTAATTAAAATCACTTATTGTAAATATAATATATCAATTTAATTTAAATCAATATTGGAAATACATTTAAATAAATGTAAATAATATTTTTAAATGACATATTACCAGTAAATAAATATTATCATATTGGCTAATGTAAATGGGTGATATATTTGCTCTAAAAAGATTTTTGTTTTTCCAACACATTTTCAATAAATATGGTCAAAACCATTATAAGAACAACATAATTAAATATTATCATATTATATTTTAATTTTATCAATTTCAAACATAAAATTAAGCCCCAAAAATAAAGAGCTAAATTTAAAGAAACAGTCACAATAACAATTTAATTGCATTTCCATGAATATATATATATATATATATATATATATATATATATATATATATATATATATACACAAGTTGTCTTTGATCCTTTGAGCTTCAAGTGTGGTTTGAAAAACATCAGACAAAGTCACCCAAGGATCATACCCTGTCTCCTCCCCCTAGCACATCCCACAACCACCCAATATTTTTGATAAGGTCAAGTGGTTGTCCAAGTAGACCTTGACTAAAATATTTAATATAAAGAAAAAATTATATTAAAAATAAAATATCACATTAATATCAGATAAAAATATTAAAGCATTAAGTCAATTAAAAAAATCTTTAATATTGTTTCAATATAAGTATTAATTAAATACACTTACATTACATACATGATATAATAATTTAATTTAAATAATTTATTGTAAATATAATATATCAATTTAATTTAAATAAGGTATTGTAAATCAGTTAAATAAATTTAAATAATTTATTTTATTCACATATTACTAGTAAATAAATATTATCATATTATATTTAAATTTGATTATTTCAAACATAAAATTAAGCCCCAAAAACAAAGCTAAATTTAAAGAAACAATTACAATAATAATTTAATTGCATCACATGAATCAAAAAATTAATCAACTCTTTAAGACACAAAACCCAATTAATAAATTAATCAAGTTCACTATTAATTTAAACTACCCAATAATAATAATATATCAAATTTTAATATATTCCATTAATCCTATTGACTAAATTTCAATTGCATAGCCTAGCACCAGATAAATAGAGATAGAGCTTGATTTACTTTGCTCACAACACCATCATGAAAGAAATGGAACTTCCTGTGTTTCTCCATTACCTCGCTGGAGTCCCCAGGAAATTCCACAAGCCGACTCTTTTGTGAGGAAATAATTTAACTTTGTCTGAGGAAAATCTCTTTTCTCACGAAGGCTTTGATGTCTAGATGGAAGAGCTCCCCACACCTGGTTTGAGTTTCATGGAACTTCCACAGGTTGACTCCTTTTCTATGGGAAATAATTTAATCTTGTTCGAGGAAGATCCGTTTTCTGAAGAAGGTTTTGATGTCTTCTTGAGAGAGATCGAAGAGCGGCCCACACCTGGTTTGAGTTCCATGGAACTTCCACAGGTGGATTCTTCTTATGTGGGAAATAATTTAATCTTGAGGAAAATATGTTTCTCGAAGAAAGTTTAGATGCCTTCTTGGGGTGATGGAAGAAATGCCCACGCCAAGTTTGAGTCCCATGGGGCGGATTCTCCTTCTGTGGGAAATAATTTAACATCGGTTTTCTAAACAAGGTTTTGATATTTTCTTGAAAGACATCGAAGAGATGCTCACACCTCGTTTGAGTCCCATGGAACTTCCACAAGCAGATTCTCCTTCTGTGGGAAATAATTTAATCTTGCTTGAAGAAAATATGTTTCTTGAAGAAAGTTTAGATGCCTTCTGGAGAGTGATGGAAGAAATGCCCATACCTAGTTTGAGTCCCATGGAACTTTCATAGGCAGATTCTCCTTCTGTGGGAAATAATTTAATCTTGTCAGAGGAAAATATGTTTTATGAAGAAAGTTTAGATGCCTTCTCGAGGGTGATGGAAGAAATGCCCACACCTGGTTTGAGTCCCATGGAACTTCTATAGGGTGACTCTTCTACTGTGGGAAATCCCTTTTTTGAAGAAGGTTTAGGGGTCTTGGAAAGGGAGATGGAAGAGCTGTCCGCACATGGCTTCAGTCCCTTGAACTTCCACACGTCTTAGAGACGGAGATGGAAGAGCTGCCCGCACCTGGTTTGAGTCCACCTTGAACTTCCAGAGGCTGACTTAGACTTTTCTTTTGTGGGAGATAATTTTTCGAAAGAGATGAAAGACGTGCAATGGGAATCAAAAGCGTATCTTTATCCGAGCTTACTGCTTGTTCGATGGCCAAGCTCGCTGGCCCAATAGCTGAGATTTCCGAAGAGGGGGAAGATGGCCGTCAAACAGCACCCTATTCCACTGGTCTTATTCAACTGAGGCCTCACTTGAAAGCACCACTAAGTTTTCTTCAACTTGGCTGAAGATGTAATAGTCCAGCCTCTTATAAGTTTTGATCTTATGTCATCAATTTGTCTAAAAAAAATTTCAAAAAGTTTCTAACCAAATCAAGTTGTCAAAACAACGTTTGAATTGAATTTAAGTGTATGCTTTGAATAAGTTTATGTTCACCATATAAATGGAATTGTGATTAGTTATTAATAATAAAAAATATTTGGAAAATTGATTTTTTAATTGTGTAGAATTTTAATTATTTATTAATAATAATAATTTCATTTTCTATACTATTTCAAGTTCCGAATGTTGTGATAATTATGGAAATGTTTGATTAATAATCATTTAGCTGATTTTATACATAGTATTAACAACAACATCTTGTTGAATATTTTTTGATATTTATTTTAGGTTACTATAATATTAATAGAGGATTATATTTTTCACTTAGGGAGAAGGCTTGAACTTGGAACTTCTTGTGACCAAAGTTATCTCTAGGTAAAATGGTCATTGTCTATTAGCATGCCTTAGGTAGGGTCTTAACATTATAATTATTCAGTTGCTAAATCAGATATTTATTTTAAATTAAAATAAATACATTATTAACTTTGGAATGTCTCTATTGTCAAATGTTCTGAAATGACATTGTGTGATGAACCTTGAATAAATGTAATGATATTATTTAACCTAATTCAAATATGGTGATTTGACATAGTACTGTGTGATGATATGTTTTAGTTAATGTAAATAGGCCTTATAAATATAAATAATATATATAGTATACCACTCAAAAGTGATTGATATATGTCCATAAAGTTTATTATTAAAAAGGTGAAAAATGGTATGAATGAATGTATATCAACATGTGGTAGTGTTAGTTAATGCTTGATGTTTATGGAAAGAATAGTAGATTTGAAAATTAAGATATCAATATCAATAAATTATAATATCTATCATATTTGATTAACATTTATTATGACAACTTAGATCATGAAATATTTAGCCAAATTTAGCAAAAGATAATAAAATGTAATACCTAAACATCACTTATTTTTTTCCATTCAAAATTTATATTTGTTTTCAACTTAAAAATACAATTTATTTATCATTATTAACAAACTTTTATTATTTCAAGATTTAATTTTATTGTTTAAAATTTTATTTATTTATTTTAAAAAGCTATTAGAAAAAGTTATTTGAATACAATTATTATTATATTATAATAATAACAAATTTTGTAACTATTGATTATAATTTATATACACTATTTCAATAAATCACATTATTATTTCTTTGATATTAATATGAATAAACTTAAATAAAAGTAAATTTTAGTAAAAAAAAAATCAGTAGAGAGGAAAAATCCTAATTTTCTATTAATAAAAAAATAGTCAAAATACATATTTTATGGATCCTAAAAAACAATATATTTGATGGAAAGGATCTGCCATCTCTATGAGAATATGAACATAGAGGATGAAAATCACTTCCTCTTAGAGTGGTGCGGGTACAACCACATTATAGCTGAATTTCATAATCTTTGTTGTAGTACTCATGAGGCTTGCAAGTTTTTGAGCATAATAATAAAATCTTAAATCAAACTAAATAACCCTTTTCTTTAGGTCACATAGACCAAAGATTGGTATTAGTGGACATTAACCACCATCTTCATCATAACCATCTGTTGTAAATTTAATTGCATCCCAAGAAATTCATTAACTCAAATTCCATCCCTATATATATATATATATGTAATTTCTATTTTAAAAAAAAATAGAATGTGAATTTTTTTTATAAAACTAAAAATAATAAAAATGTTATATTATCTTATTTTAAATAATTGTAATTTTTAAATATATATTAATGTTAAATTTAATATAAAAAAAAACTTAGATATTTTTATAGTTATGGAAATTTCAATTTTTTGAGAATTGTAGACCATTATTGTCATGGAAACACTTTGATACAATGGTAAAATGTATAGTTATATTAAAAGAGATAATGTTAGCCTTCCCATGACCCATGCATAGATAACTTGATGAAACTCATGTTGATATTTTGAGTTTTAAAGCTTGAGGGGGTTGGATGTAATGGTGGAAAGATAGGGGTTTTTCATTATTGTTCAAGTTTCAATTCCCATGAGATTTTAACACTAAAACAATGATGACCCTTGATGTAGAGATTCAATGTGTAGTTGGGACAACAGACACTATATTAAAAATGGTCATGTGACCTCACCATAGATAAACATAAAATATAATTAAGATGTAGTTGAGATATGCCAATAAATTTATTGATGAAAAATAGTGTTGCAAAATGTACATCAACATGTTTTTTTTTTTTGTAAATTCGGTAGGACCTTCTATTTTCGATTTATAAAAAGAGGACAGGCTACACAATATAGAGTTCTTTCTATGGCCTCAACCTGCCCGAAGGAAACCAGGTATGTTGGCCATCTAAGTGCATGAAAAGCTTGCCAAAACCGAAATTGTCTCTTTCTTCTATATGCTGCTTGAACTAGCTGTCCTACTATGACATTATAATCAAGACTAAAACAGAAACTAAATACAGAAAATATCCAAAAATACATATAACAACTTCCTAAACCAACTATCCATCAGAAAAAGAAACTGGGGCTGGGTCCTTCACAGTGGATCCAGGCATATCTACTTGTTGCATTTGCTGGAGCAGCTTCTCAATGCGTCCAATCTTGTCATCTGTTCTCTGAATTTTATCAGTTGCTTGATATTGGGTGATTTTAATATGCTGTAGCTGACATTGAATATCTTCCAGCAGTTCTTTGACGTGAGGTTCACTCTTTAGCTGTCGTACTTTGTCCTGGGTGGGTTGAAAACTTTGCATTGCCTTTGCAAGAAGGAATTTCAGAAGCCAGTAAGTATGGATGGTCTGGTTTAGTAAAGTAAGCCTACCCCGGGTGTTTCCAGGATCCTGGATGAAGTCCAAAATCTCTACTTCAGCCTCATTGTCCTCTGGTTCAATCTGCAGGTCTCTTTCCCAACCTCGAATTTGTTGGCGCAATGGTGAAGAATTTTCCATGATATAACTGACAACCAGGTTCTCCAAATGTTCCTGATTAGTTTTTCTACCTCTTTTCTTTGAAACTTGCTCTGGCTGCACCTTCTGTTTGCCTTTGGCAATCTCAGACCTTAAACAACGTTTCCCCATCCTTATCCCGTGCCTATACAACGAATACAATATGCATGAAAGAGCATACAGGAGGTTAGAAAGACTGTTCAAATGAAACAGGGCAGCGGACTGCTTGTATCTGTCAACAGGGCCATAATTAGAACTGCCTGGGCGCAACTTAATGGCCCAGGACTGTCGCTGCCCCAATTCAATTTTCAAACCAAGGCTATTAGTATAAAAGGGACGAGGGCTATAGCGGCAGTCATACAAAACTCCCAGATTGATGATATGAAAAACAGTGAGCAAAGAGCCACTATAAATCTGTAGGTATAAAGCTTACAGCTGGGCATGGGTGCAGGGTTTGTTCAAGATGTTATGATAGACATTGTTACCAGCATGACTAAGCGACTCCTCGTGGATAGTTTGCGACCATGCATAGTTGCAGGGATTATATAAAACCATTGTATGACAAACAAGGACTAACACTAACCACTGGTTTTTTAAGGGAATAACATTTGGATGGATGGTAACTGCGAAATTTAAACATGGGTCTCTGAAACAAGGTTGAACCGATTGGGGCAGGGGAATAAACAACCCAAAAAATCAACATGTAACCCAACTATCCTGTGCATAGTCGAACACCATGATCATATGCCAAGAGATGAACTCCATGCAATTGAGAAGGAATACCGATACATACCATTCAAGCGTTTCCCGGTTGATAAGTTCCTCGCACCGTCGCTTCTGCTCCCAAGCTTTTGCATGCAGAGAGCTTTGCATGAGCAATTGGGGCGAAGGAGGGCAGATACAAACCTTAAGCGAAAAATGCTCTTCGTGTGCTGACAGAACAGGTTGGCTCGCGTACATAGTGATCATTCCAAAGTAGGTGCTCACACACTCCAGTGATCGGATGAGGCGGTGTGTCATTATGAGAATGTACATCAACATGTTGTTAGGTTAGTTGAAGATTGATTAAAATATCTATTATATTTTATTAACATTGATTACCACAATTTCATGAATAAGGGTTGCACTAAATTTGAACCAAAAACTATAAAAATAAAATACTTAAACATTACTAGTATTTATTCTTTAAAAAATTATATTTAATATTTAATTTTATACTTAATATCAAATAAATAAATAAATAAAATTTATTTCAAATATAATTATTATTATACAAAATTCATTTAAAAAAAATAAAATAAATGTTTTATATAACATTGAAGTAAATCCCATTAGTTTTTCTTTCCTATTAACTTGGTACCATACAAAAATTTAAATCAAAAAATTTAAAATAAAATAAAATTACTATATAAAGTTAATTGCATACAATGAACTAAGAAATTGAATAAGTCAAACTCCATCACCAATAAATTAATTTATTGGTCCAACATTCCATAATCATGTTTAGTCTCATTGATATATATATATATATATATATATATATATATATATATATATATAGTTAAGTTCTAGATGAAATAGTGTTTTTCACCCGAATTCACTAAAATCTAGTGATGCAATTTCGATCAAGAAGGTAAAAATTTTCATAATTTAAAATATTTTTTTTAATGATTCAGCACCATAGAAAACCCATAGGAAACTCTGCTTATACATATTAAACAATTTAAATTCACTTTACTTCAAATATTTTCATTAAAATTCACCAAAAACAAATGTCATGAAAAAGTCACTTTGTACATAAGTTAAACTATATATATATATATATATATATATATATATATATATATATATATATATATATATATATATATATATATATATATATCTATATCTATTCTATATCTATATATATATATAGATATAGATATAGATATAGATATAGAATATATCTATATCTATTCTATATATATATATATATATCGTCTAACACCTAAATTTGACAATACAGTTTGAAGATATTTTTTTGTTTAAGATACATTTTTGAATGCATAAATGGATTCACCTAATCCACATGGATATTGGTGGCCACCTGCCTATTCCACTAGGTCCCAACCATTGGTTCTTTCCATTTTTTAGTTTCCTTAATTGTAACACAATTTACTAATTTTGTAAGTTTTTCGGGTTGTGAACTTCCGGAGATTTTATGAGGCCCTGAACGATGCTTTTTTGGAAATCACATCTCGCAAAAATATGATTTCAACTCGACGTTAGTTTGAGTAGTTGTAGTTGTATTCCTTTCATAGATCATTCTAACGAGGTATCAAGAGCGCCAAATGGAGATAATATGACGAAGTTATGACCTTAGGAATTTGGCTACCCAACTAACCCCGATGGGCCCATAAGCACTTGGCGTTACATCTCCTCAGGTTAGGGTTTTGGTTGTTTAAGATTTGTTCTTATTGTTCAATAATAAAAATTCCTTTGAGCCTCATTCAAACATAATTCAAACACATGTAGCCGGCACATCTCTTTGAGAGATAAGCTACCTTGAGCCTAGCTATTTTATGTCCATTCTTTTTGTAAGAATATTTCAGTTATTTGACATTAATGAAATATAGTTTTATTTCTGCTCCATATCTATGTTTATGTTTATCTCTGTATTTTTTTGTGTTCCTCCAACAACCTCGATGAGGGGTATCATAGTGGTGTGCTCTTTCTCAATCCTTCTTTGCATGTTCCTAATGAGGTCAGGTTATAAGGAGTTAGGGCTCGATGTGGTTGAACATTTGCAAGATCATCCTCGCAAACCCCAACGTTTTCCCATGGGGGAAGAAAAGAAATACGAGGGAGCACGAAATCCTATCAAAACATTTCTCAAGGAGGCTCTCAATAAACAAAGGAATGCATTGATGGATAAATTTTCCCACATCCTTCAATGACTACCCACAAGCAGTTCACTTTGGAGGTGTCACTCCTTTCAAGGTACAAGTCAACTTCGATATCATGTTATTTAAGGGCCACATAGATCAAGACACTATAGACGGATAGTTTAATTTGATCGAAGGGTATTTCTCGGTCCATGATTTCTCTCACTTAGAAAATATTACTTTTGCACTCCCAAAGCCATTGTCCATGTCAAAGACTAGTGCGAAACCTACTCTAAGCAAAAAGATGATAGGGAAACCTCTCTATTCTCAGCCACAACCACTTGGAATTCTTTCTGAGATGTCATTAAGGAAAAATCTTACCCCATGGGGAGCAATGAGGATATGTACATCCAATGGGCCACGATGCGGTAGCAAAGGTATCAAGATGTGCATGAGGTGATGAATTTGTTGTATACCATGTGCACAAAGTTGGGTATTAAATATTCAAATAAAAATATGGTGCTGAAGTACCATAGTTTTTTTCACATAAAAATTAAGGAGGAAATGGACTTCCTTGACATTACCTGGCTTGGCACGTCATATCAATATCCTGCTAAGATTGAGCAGAAATTTAAAAAGAAGAAGCGAGACTTTGGATCCACGAATGTGAACTGAGGGGAAGGCACCCTCAAGCTGCAGAACAAAGGGAAAAGTCAAAGCGGGGCGACCCATAACAATACCCTAAAAATAAATAAGGACACATGTAAGTGGTGTGAATTTCAAAAAAACACCGCTCACAACACAAGCGAGTGTCGGGCTAGAAAGTCGTTGGTGGTCAAACTATAGGCATTAGAATGAGATGCATGTTTTCTTTCTTAGTCGGAATTAGTCAGAATTAGACAAGGGGAATGAAAAAGGGAAGCATATCAATGATGCAGAACCCAGTGCCACTGTTTCCACCACCAAGCTCCAGAGCGAGGAGTTGAAGGATCGAGAGGAGGGGGAAAGCCTCTTGCATTACAATATGTGGGTGAAGGCTTCTCCAGTTTAATTCCTTGCCGATAGCGGAAGCCAAAAGAGCATCAATTCAGTAGAGTTCATGAATCGGCTCATCCTAACAAGCACAACACACACGTTGTTGTATACCATCGTCTGGCTTCAGCAAGGAAGATATCTCAGTGTCAGCGTGCAGTTCCACCTTCCATGCAGCATGAAGCCCTTCACGAATGGGGTAATATGTGATGTTGTTCCTATTGACATGTCGAATGTAGTATTAGTCTAACCATATTGGTGGAAGCGACATGATGAGTATGAGTCTAGGCCTCATTATGTTATTATTATTTTAGGAAATAATTTTTACATGATATGGGAGGTAGTACTACCTTGTGCCATCTCTTTTACTACTACAAAGCAATGCACTAATATTATTTCCAAAACCAGGATTTTTTTTTCATTATGATGGTTCATGGGGAAAGAAGAATATTATGGGTGTAACCTCCAAATAGGGATCCCCTGTGCGACATCAGAAGATGAATTTTTTTTTGTATGAATACAAGGACATTTTATCCTCACCCATAGGGGTTCCTATATTCAAGCACTCTATTGATCTGACCCCATGAGTATCATTGCCTAATGAGTAGATCTGTCGATGTTTTATTATTGAGAATGATGAAATCAAGAGGAAGATCTAATAGTTGTTGAAGAAAGTGCTCATCACTCCAAGCTCCTCACATGTATTGTGTGAGGGTGATAAAAGAACCATATGTATTGAATGCATCCAACATGTCTGCTAGCAGGTCGACGATATCATGGAGAAATAAAATTCCAAGTACAAGCAACAACATGATCAACATCTGATGCCACACAAGATCGAGGTGGGTGATAAAGTTTGGTTGCATTTGCAGAATAATTCCTAAACCGAGCTCATAGAAAGCTCATACTACTTTCTTATGGGCCTTACACCTATATTAAGGCTATGGGATACATTTCATATGAGCTCATCCTTCCCTCATTCCTTGGTTGAAACCTAGTGTTCAATGTGGATAACCTTCGACCATCCTTTCCACCATCATTGGACACATCCTACATTGCACAACAACTCACACCAACAAAGTTAAACCCAGATTGCATAGAACAAATCACAACTAATTGGATCATGGATACAGAGATCAAGAAAACCCAACAATAAAGGATTCAACTACATGGGGTTTTCAGAGCCAGCCAACTCCTTCACCACGACAAGTGGCTCACTAGGGACTGAGTTGAGCAGAATTTTCCCCATCGCATGGAGGAACTCAATGAAATGGGGACCATTGGCTCCTAAGGGGGAGGAATGATCGAGGTGGATATTGGTGGCTACCCACCTATTCCACTTCGACCCCCACCATTGTTTCTTTTAGTTTTTCAATTTCCTTAATTGTAGAAAAATTCACTATTTTTGGTAGTTTTTCAAGTCGTGAAATTTTGGAGACATTCGAAGGTCCTAAACGATGTTGTTTTGTAAAATCCCACCTCGGGAATGTGACATTTCATATATAAATTCACTATCAGAAGTTTTATTATTCATATAGATCTTTCTAATGAGGTATCATGTGGGCCAAATGGAGACAATACGACCAAGTTACGACTGCGGGAAGTTGGTTGCCCAACTAACTCCAACAGTGCCCATAAACTCTTCGTGTAACATCTCCTCGGATTAGGGTTTTAGTTTTTTATGGTTTTCTATTATTTTTCAATAATAAAAAGGGCCTTGAGCCACATTGTAACATAGATGAGAGATATGTATCTGCCACATCTCTTCTGAGAGATAAGCTACCATTTCCCTAGCTATTTTATGTCCATATTCTTGTAAGTATATTTCATTTATTTGATATTAATGAAATGAAGTTTTATTTCTATTGCATCTATGTGTCTCTTTTTATTTATGTACTTTATTGTGTCCCTTCATAAGCCTCGATCATTGAAATGAGAGGAGTCTTCTCTTTCTCGATCCTTATTTTCATGTCCCCAATGAGGTCAAGGTATAAGGAGTTAGGGCTTGATCTCGTTGAACCTTTGCAATATCAACCTCATAAACTGTGAAATCCTCCCATGGGGGAAGAAAATAAATATGACGGAGCAGGAGATCCTATAAAAATATTTCTCGAGGAGGCCCTCGAGAAACAAAGGAACACGATGATGGATAAATTTTTCGAGATCCTTCAACAGTTGCCCACCGACGTCACATATGCATCTAACAGCTACTCTAGAGGTGCCACTCCTTTCAAGGTACAAGTCAACTTCGACATTGGTTTATTTGAAGGGTAGATAGATGAAAATTTCGTAGATAGATGGTTTAATTTGCTCAAAGGGTATTTCTTGGTCCATGATTTCTCTGACTAAGAAAATATTACTTTTTCACTCCTCAAAGGCGTCGCCCATTTCAAGGCTGTTGGTAAACCTACAGTGAAAAAAAGGTGAGAGGGAACCCTCTCTGTTCTCATTCGCACCCACTTGGAATTTATTCTGAGACGGCATCAAGGAGAAATATTACCTCGTGGGGAGAAATGAGGACAAGTACATCCAATGGAACACGCTACAAAAGCAAAGGGATCGAGATGTGCACGAGTTGGAAAATTTTTCCATACCCTATGCACAAAGTTGGGTGTTAGAGATCCAGAGAAACGTTTTGTGCTCAAGTACCACAGTTTTTTACACATAAACATTTAGGATGAAATGGAGTTCCTCGACAGTACTTCTCCTGAAAAGGAATATCAACATGTGCAAAGATAAAGAAAAAAATTAACGAGAAGAAGGGAAGCTTTGGATCTGTGAATTTGAAATGAGGGAAAGGCACCCACGAACTGTAGAAAAAGGGTCAAAGCCAAAGCAAGGTGACCCATAATAATACCAGAAATCCATAGAAAGACACAGGGAATTCATGTGAATTTCATAACAACACCATTCACAACACAAGCGAGTGTGAGGCCAAACAGTTGCTAGTGCTCGAACTGAAGGAATTCAAATGAGATGGATGTCATGATTCCGAGTCAAAACTAGACAAGGGGAATGACAAAGGGAATCACATAATTGATGCCGAACCCATTGCCACGAGCAAGCTCGAGAGGGAGGAAACGAAGGATCCAGATGAGGGAGAGCGCCTCTTCCATTCCAAGATGTGGGTGAAGGGTATCCACTGCAATTTTCAATAGTGGAAGCCAAAAGAACCCCATTTCAGCAGAAGGTGTGAAGTGGCTCATCCTAACGACCACAACACACCCATAATCATATACAATCGGGTGGCTTCATGAAGGAAGAGATCTATGCATGAGCTAGTAGTTCCACATTCCATATAGCATCAAGACATTCACGGATGAGTTATTTTGTGATATTGATCCTCTTGGCATGTCTCAGGTATTATGGCGTCAACCATACTTGTGGAAGTGACATGTTTTGTATGATTCCCGGCCTCGTTCCATTATTATTACTTAGAGAGATAAGTTTCACAATATACCAGAGGTAGTACTGCCTTCCACCATCTCTTTGAGTACTGCAAAGTAATTATAATATTCAAAAATTAGCTTGCAGGAAAATGGAATATTAATTTTTTCTTTTATCATATAGATAGATGAATAAGTGAGTAGGGAGACACATCAATCTCTTTCTTAGGAATAAATCCACTCTTAATGTGAATAAGGATCATCTTATTAGCTGGATAAAACACCTTGATGTGTGAATAGAGGTTGGAGCATGTGGATGCTATCAAGTTTGACCAAATCAACACCGCTGGTATGGAGTGAGTGGATAATCAATGAGAGGCAGGGCAGTGTTATTGGGAGGAAGTCTTTAGGAGAGTAGTGACTTTAATGAGTGGGGCCCAAGGTGAGAAGGCTCACAAAATATATAAAGAAGTAGAAGGCATCCATAGAAGAATTTGGTTGATTATTTTGATGTTTGTGGTCTCTATGACTTCTTTCACTCTTCAGCTGTTTGGCGGAGGATGTTGTGTTGTTTAGCACAAGGGTGTTCCCCAGCGGGAATCCCACCCTCATCATTGTGGGACTTCGATTTCCCACATAGGAGAGGTTATTGAGTTGCATATCCATATTTAGACATTCAAGCCATCTTCAATATTCACCTACAATGCACTTTATTCTAGAGTTGTGTTGTTTTGTAGGGCAGAAGCCGTGGACGATTGTTAGGGCCATTTTCTGTGTTTTTTTCAGTGGAGAGGTAGCCTTTCCATTGGGAAGCCAGAAAGGAGGTTCATTGGGATTTTTTTCATCATTTGGAACTAGGACAAGCTATTTCCACCCACTACAGCATAGTTTCCCTCTTAGACTGCGTTATTTCAGAGAGCAGTTGCAGTGGTGGTTTCAGTGCTTCATTTGGAGGGTTATATCTTTAGTGTAGATATCAACCATTCAATTGGAGAATATATTGGAGGAGCTCCATAAATTTTTTTATTAGTTTCAGCCACCTCCTTCTAGCCATTCAGTTGTAGTTATTCTTCATCCCTAGGGTTGTGTTTCACTATTTTGTATTTTGTGTATTTCGAGAAACCCTTTCTGGGTTGTCTTGGAAAAGTGTTTGCGAGCATAGATCTCCATCCCCGACACTATTGGAGCTACAGATTAGTATATACATGTATTTAAATTTTCCATATGTAGTTATATTCACTTGGACTGCACTGTACTAGTTCTTCGGCATTCTGCTATGCATCAACATTTCATGTTTTGGCATATGTATTCATTGGAGGCTTGTTTTCCTTGATTATTTGAGTTGTGCCCATATTTATTGTAATTATTTTCTACTTATTTTCTTAATAAAATGGCTCTATGTTTGTCACACATTTTTGTGTAATGATATTCACTATAATTTCCATTATTTTGTTCTATATTGATTCTTTTCCTATTTTGGGATATTACATTGGTATGAGAGCATAATCTTGGCTTAGCGTGTGTATTTCAGCCAATATGCCATCAGAAGAATAAGAAGAAGAATATGTAATATTACCAATTAGCCCAAGCTAATGGGAATATACAATTTTGTTTCACTTTCTTATTTCAAGAATAAATGCATAAAGGGGGATAATAAAAACTCCTAAAACAGTGAATAAATCAATGCCCAATGTGAACAAGGTTAAATCCAGGCTATTCTAATAAAACACCCTCATGTGTGGAAGGGATTGAGTTGTTTGATTGGGTCAACCAGGACCAAATCAATAGTGCTGTCTATATGCAGTGAACCTCCTAGATGCACAACGTAGTTTTAGAAGGAGGCTACACATGTGAAAGGAGTTAAATCATTGAGATGGTTTAGGGTTTTGAAATACTTTCATCTTATAAAAGGAAGAGGCGGACAAAAAAATAAGTTTTTTGAACATATTATATTTCTGAATATATTTTCTATTTATACATATATAATTCTCTTACTGTTTAGCTAAGAATAGTGTTGTTTAGCACTAGGGTGTTCCTAATTGGGAATCCCACCTCTTCCATTGAGTAGCTCTTGGAGGAGTCTTGCATTTCTTGTCCACTATCAGGCTTAAGGAAAAGCTTCTTCTTCCAACTATAACACAGATCTTGTTGAGGGTTTGGTTGTCTTTGTAAGCTGCAGCAAGTGGAGGCTAGATCTATTCAGATCTAGGCCAATCTAGTGCCTCTTTTTAGTGGGAGAGTCTTCTATTCCCTTGGCAAGAGTATATTGGATAATTGGAGCTTCATATACATACCTTGGCATCATTCCAAACTGTGCATCAAGTCTACAGCACATTTTATCCTCCAGTACTGCGTTATTTTCAAGAGGAAATTTGTAGGGAGTTTTGGCAAACTTTGAGGATTGATCTCTAGTGATGGGAATATGCCTTTCACTGTGGTGATCCATGGATTTATGATCTATTCCATGTCATATTCAGATCTGATCTGAATACTCCTGTATATGCTTCAAAAATTCTGAATCAATCTGCGGATCTACTCCATGTGCTTCATGTTTTGCTAAAAACCCCAAGGGGTATGTGAAATAGAGACAATCTAGTGTACAGATCTGATATAGAACTAATATTTTGTACAAAAATCTGCTCTAGATCTAAGTTATAATCTACAGTTGTTTCATGCTCTTGAAAATAATTTTTTCAATCCTTTTTTCAGTGTAATACATTGTTGCAGCACCTCTTTTTGAGGGTTTTCTTCACAAAGGTATTCCATATTTCTCTTGTACATTGTATGGGCCACATTGTAAATTTTATTTGCTGATGTATAAGTTATTTTTGAGCCACCATATTTGCCTAATGCTTCTGTTAATTTAAACTGCGTTATTTTACTACAATATTGCTTCTATATGTGCTGCAGTCCCATTCTTAGGTACTGTTTAGCCATACTAGGTGTGGGAGACTTGTTTACCTCTACCTAGAATGATTTGTTCCTGATTTCCTCTTGGATTTAGATGAAATTTTGTCAAATATAATGGATCCAAGGGTTGATATAGACTTCTGTAGCATCCATTTCTGAAAAATGCATTTTTCAGACATGCATTGCTGACAGACCCAATTTGGGGATATTACAGTGGTATGAGAGCATCATCTTGGCACAGCCTATGCATTATAAGGAGCCAAGATGTCTTTTCATGAAAAATAATAATGAAGAAGAAGTATTATTACACTGAAGACAGAGAAGAAAAGGGTAAGACCCCTTTATCTGGAAGATTGAAAGGAGAAGAGTTCTCTAAAACTCTTTCTCAAGCTATGTGTGAGCTGAAAGAAGAAATCTGGGGAATGAGGAGGGAAAGAAATGCATATCCCTCAAGGAGATTGTTACATCAAGTAAGCCCCAGTACTTATTACTATGTGTGTGAGAATTCAACCACACAACCTGATCTACAACATTGGAACATGCCCACTTTCTTGACAAAGGAAGAAGGGAAAGGAGGAACACCCAAGGAGGAAGATCTTGGTGATTATCTCCAAGAATATGAGTCTCAATTAGAGAGATTCAAGGAGCATCTTAGCTTCCCATATTTTTGTCAACTTAAATGAGAAAGATCCAGCAGTTACAGTAGAAGAAGAGGGTGCATGTAGCACACTTTGGGTAGATTCTCTCTACCTACTTTTGATGGATCACCTAAGAGCTCAGCCAAGTCTTGGGTAAGGAATCTTGACACATATTTCCAACTGCATCAAGTTTCAGAAGAAGAATCCTTGAGACTAGCAGCACTGCATCTTCAAGGTAAGGCTTATGCTTGGTGGCTATTTGAGTCTTCTTCTTTGAAAGGTGTAAATATCTCTTCTTATGCAAAGTTCACTAGGAGACTAGTGAAAATATTTGAAGTAAGACATGCTTAAACTTCTTGGGGAGAACAAATGAAGCCCAAGAAATCTGAATCTTTGCATGAGTTGGAAGAATCCATAAAGCCAACTCCATTTCTGAACATTGTTGAGGGGGTTGATCATCTGCTGCAGGATTTGCCAAAGGAAAAAGCCCCACTTCAACAAGGTCTCTCTTCTCAAGGAAAAGACATGAGGGTTCCGTCTTCAAGAAGAGATCAAGGAAAATGGTATGTTAATGATGAGGCATTCTCCCTTGATCAGGAGAAAGGAGAGAGAAAGCATAGAAGATCCTCCAGCGCTGTGATAGCGGGAGGAGATCCACTTTTACATGGAGATGGATATGAAGCAATTGCTTCCACTAGAGAGGCTCTTTCATCTTTGCAAGGAGTTCCTAAGGATCCTCCATACAGAGGACATGAGTAGCATGTGTCTATGCTAAGAGACAATGAGACAAAACAAAGGAGGGATCATGAAGCTGACATAGCAGAAGATGATCCTCTATTGCTAGGAGAAGAGAATGGAGCAAATGTTCCAATCAGAGGCACTCTTGCACCACTAAGAGGGGTCTCGATATTTCATGAGACTTCCACACATGAAACAGAGTTTAAATTGCGTAGTGGAAGCAGGGACATGAGGATCTCATATATTATGCATATGAAGATGGTCACTGAAACCTCTTTATCTAGTGGCAAACCACCTCAGAGGCCGCCTGATTCTAATTTTTTGGGGAAGGCCTCACAAATTACTACTCCAAAATTAAATCCAGGAGGGTTTGGAGCACTTGAAGACAAAGCTATAGCATTGGGAGACCTGGGTAAGCTCAAGGAGGATGGAAATATTCTTCCCCTATCCTCATCACCCACTCTCTTTTATGATCCTGCACTGTAGGAGGAGAAGAATGGAAGGAAAAACCTTCCAACACACACCTTCGGCATAGGAGATGTCAAAGAGAGGATCAACAACATGACAGACACTTTTTTTGATTCATCATCAACACTGTCATTGTTGAGCAGTGTAGATCTGTATTGGAAATCCCAACTGCTAGTGGATTATTCCAAATATATTCACACATATATGATACTTGATGAACAACTGCATGAAGAGGGTTGCTTAGATCAAGGTAGAATCCTTTTGTCTAGAGCTTCTAAGCTCAAGCATAAGATACTACAAGGAGCATACAAAGGGTTATATTTCAGCCATATGAATTCCATGAGGATATACAACATCACCATGAGGAGATTTGATTGGGAAGGCCTAGAAGAAGAAATACATCAGCATTTTCAAGAATGCATAAAATATGTGGAGTTGGGGCAGCCATGGGACTCTATGCAAGATCCATTTTAGCCATCTCTTCCTTCTTTTTAAAGAGGAGAAAGATCCATGCATAACTCCATGTGTATGAGAGATATTGTTCGTAAAGGACCTGTTCATGTAAAGCCAAATTTATTTTCTGATTGTACATGTTCTTTTACCATTTTTATGCAGGCCATGACTCCTAAAAGGAGTAATGTATCATGTAAATATCATGGCAACTATTGGGCCACTCCCTTGATGAGAAAAGGGAGATTTTTCATCACGATGGGTGGTTTCCCAAGGCACCAAACATATCTCTCACCTTCAGCAACAGTGAGATGACTTGGGCAGCAAGTAAGTGGTGGGAAAACCACTTACCATGTTTTGATTTGAGGCAGGCAGGAGATGAACTGCATTGGTATCATATGTGGGATTATGACCCACATCCTCATGCTCAATTTTTTGTTTGTATGTACATATTTTTGCTTCCATACATGGATGATGTACTTGTACTTATTGTGGGGATGTATGGAGTAAGGATGGGAGCCATGTATGTACCACATGGAATGGAGACTCTCTAGGTACCATATGCTACATGTTTCAGAGAGAGTATTGGTTCAGCCATGATTGTTTCATTTGAGTTTTTAATTCCTTATGGGATGGGTCATTTACCTCTCATAATAACATTGGGGAAACAATTCATGGAAGGTTGGTTTGGTGAACACTCAGCTCATGGAAGAAGCTTTTCACTTGATTGTGTCAACAATGGAACAAGAAAGGAGTTGCACCACTCACCTTATCAGTTGCTTTAGGATAAGAAAAATTTTTGAGGGGAGGACTGTAATATTCCCAATTAGCCCAAGCTAATGGGAATATACAATTTTTTTTCATTTTCTTATTGCAAGAATAAATGTGTAAAGGAGGACAATAAAAACTCCTAAAACAGTGAGTAAATCAATGCCCAATGTGAACAAGGTTAAATCTGGGTTATTCTAATAAAACACCCTCATGTGTGGAAGGGATTGAGCTATTTGACTGGGTCAACCATGACCAAATAAGCAGTGCTATATAGATGCAGTGAACCTCCTAGATTCACAATGTAGTTTTATAAGGAGGCTACACATGTGAAAGGAGTTAAATCATTAAGATGGTTTAGGTTTTTCAGGACTTTGATCTTATAAAAGGAAGAGGACGATAGCAAAAGAAGGTTGTTGAACATATTATATTTCTGAATATATTGTCTATTCAGACATATATCATTCTCTTGTTGTTTAGCTGAGAATAGTTTTGTTTAGCACTAGGGTGTTCCTGATTGGGAATCCCACCTCTTCCATTGAGTAGCTCCTGTAGGAGACTTTCTTTTCTTGTCCACTATCAAGCTTAATTCCAAGATTCTTCTTCCAACTAAAATTCAGATCCTATTGAGGGTTTTTTTGTCTTTGTAAGCTGCAACAATTGGAGGTTAGATATATTCAGATCTAGGCCAATCTAGTGCCTATTTTTAGTGGGAGAGTCTTCTATCCCCTTGGAAAGAGTGTATTGGATCATTGGAGCTTCAAATCCATACCTTGGCATCAGGCCAAATTTTTCATCAAGTCTACATCATATTTTATCTTCGAGGACTGCATTATCTGTAACAGGAAAGTTGCAGGTAGTTTTGGAAAACTTTGAGGAGTGATCTCTACTGATGGGAATATGCCTTTGACTATGGTGATCCATGGATTTATGATCTATTCCATGTCATATTCAGATTTTATCTAAATAATATTGTATATGCTTAATAAATTCTGAATCAATATGCATATCTGCTGCATAAGATCTTAGATCTACTCCATGTGCTTCATGTTTGGCTAAAAACCCCAAGGGTTATGTAAAATAGAGACAATATAATGTACAAATCTGATATAGATCTAATATTTTGTACACATATCTGCTCTAGATATAATTTTTAATCTATAACTATTGTATGATCTTGAAAATAATGTTGTCAAGCCTTTTTGTAGTGTAATATGTTGTTGCAGCACCTCTTTTTGAGGGTTTTATTCACAAAGGTCTTCCATCTTTCTCTTGTACATTGTATGGGCCACATTGCAAATATGATTTGATAATGTATAATTTATTTTTCAGCCACCATATTGTCCTACTACTTCTTTTCATTTAAACTATGTTATTTTACCGTAGTATTTCTTGTATATGTGTTGCAGTCCCACTCTTGGGTATTTTTCAGCTATACTAGGTGTGGGAGACTTGCTTACCTCACCTAGGATGACTTTTCTCTGATTACCTCTTGGATTTATATGGAATTTTTTCATATCTAATGGATTCAAGGGTTTATCTAGAATTCTGTAGCATCCATTTCTAAAAAATGCATTTTTCAGACATGCATTGCTCACAGACCCAATTTGGGTATATTACAGAAGAAGAGATCTAAAATGATGGAAGTAATGAGTTTTACCTCATATATTTTCAGATCTATGAAGTACCTCTCCAAGGATCTCAATAAAATGAGAAGGGAGAGATGCAATGAGCCCTCAAGAAGGTTTCAAGATGAGGAAGGTCCAAGCACTTCCTATGAGCGACAGAAGGAACCGGTATTGCATAGAGCTCCAAAGCAGTCTACTATGTCCACATTCTTTTAAGAGGGAGGTGAAAGGCACGGAGATGGAGGAAAATTAGATCATGAGACTCTAATTTAATACCTTGTAGAGTATAAATCTCAATCAAGGGCTTTCAAGGAGAATCTAACTCTCTAGCAGTTCATTCATATCAAGGAAGAGAGGAGACCTTGCAGCAACAATAGGATAAAAAGACAATAGATTTATATTGTATACATTTGATGGGTCATCCATATGCATAGAAAGGGATTGGAGAAGGAAATTAGATGCATTCTTCATGCCACATCCAGTAGAAGAAAGAGAAGTTGCTGAGATTGCAGCGCTGCACCTTGAGGGCAAAGATAATGTTTGGTGGTTCAGTCATTTGAAACATGCAAGAGTAACTTATGGAGATTTTACTCAAAGGCTGATCAAGATTTTTGATAAGATGAAACCAGAGGTAGTTTCTATTGAGACATTTCCTGAAATAGATGATAAAGCACATAAGGAGCCAAGGGAATATATCAACATTAGCATTCTGGAAGAAGAGCAACTTCCACCACCACTTGTTGCAGGAGTACTTGCATCAGGAGAAGGAACACTTGCATCTTTGAAAGATCATCTTGATCTCTTGACATTGAGAGTCCCATGCATTATGTAGGAGATGCATGAGGAGGAGGAGACTTATACCATCATTGGTGCAGCAGTAGAGGAGGAGCCATCACCATCACCAATAGTTGGAGAATTCATTACACCGGTGGGAGGAACCCTTGTAGCTATAAAATATGTTCCCAAGGATTAGCTTAACCATAGTATGCAAACATTTCCACTTCCTATTATTCTAGCACATCATATGGAGAGTTGTGGGGACATGACATTAGAGCAATTGCATGACCTAGGGTCAACGCACACTATTGATTTGGAGCAGCAAATTATCATTGTGCAGAGGAACCTTGATTGGCTCTGAGGAGATATATAGTCATCCTGGTATCTCATTTTTGAGTTGCACACTACACTTTGGATTGGAGTGTAGAATTTTGGAGGATAATATGAGTATAATCCTAATCAATCCAATGAAAAATTGTATGTTCAACATTGTGCATGATCATGAGATAGCAGATGCACCATCATGGATATCAACAACACTTTCATTGAGTAGCAGTGACGAGTTGGAGGCCCAATTATTATTGGTACATTCTAATGACCATTATACTTTTGTAACATTCAATAGGAAAATAGTTGATGGGAGACATCTTATGATGGATAACATCTCCCATTATTATGATGGATCCTTCTTGATGAGAACCTCACAACTCAATGAGAAGCTTTTTCCTACAACATATTTGGAACCTTATGGGTTCAACTTGGTCATTAATGAGTGGTCTTCATGTGGAGATCTCAAGGAGGTTGCACTTCAACATCACATGAAGTGCAAAGATAGTTATCATATTTGGGAGGATGGTATTCTCCATTTGATGAATACCAATTTGGAGTATGACAGGAGACACCCATATTTGGATGGATGGGTGATGATAATGAGCAAGGGGTTGGTGAGCCACTTGCAGATCTATGACATAGGGTAGCAGGAGGCATGGCTGTGCTGGCTACTGTTGAGAGAGTTTTTCCATCATGTGACATATCCTATATTAAAGGGTATGTTAATGGTTGGTACATGGCATGACACTTGCATCATGTGACATCAAGGAGTCTGGGTGTATTGGAGTGATGTGATATTCTTCATTTCAATCATCATGTTTTTACTCCATGGTCTGTATGATCAAGATGTGAGGAGGCAGTAAGAGTTATTGTTGCTTTGGTAACTCTTGGGAGAGTATGGGTTGATTTTCTCCCAAACCTTGCATGATGTTTCAAGAGTAAGTGGTGGCACCATCATGGTGCAAGTGGGCTACTCCTTAGCTTTGGAGTATCAGGAGGTACTTCCACATAGGAAGGAGTCTCCCATATGTAGCAGCATTATGAAATATCACTTTGGCATTTGGCATGTCAAAGAATAGAGTTGTGAGATGACAGGAGCCTTATCACAAAGGCCAACAACAGTGTCACTTGGGAGTTTGGATCTTTTGATGGATCTTTCCCAATATCACTTCACATATGATGCACTTTATGGAAAAGTAGGAGATGTGAGTTATGGAGTGGAGGATGGAGACATCTATTACTAGGATATGATCTTCTTGGCTTGGATCTCCAAGCATAAGAAGAAGGAGTTACATGCAGCACATGGTTCACTCCTTTCCATTCACCAATGCCTCATGGGGACATATCATACCACTATGGAGAGATCATCTATGGACCTCATTATCAAATTTCTCAAGGTACATGGTAAGGATTGTGTTTTTGTGCATAATAATCCACTAATTGGGTATTTATATTTCCTTGTCATACATGTACAGTTCATTTCTCCAAAAGGGGGCACTCTTTCTTATAAAATTATTGGTCCATTTTGGGGATAAGAAGTGATGAGGATGGCCACTCCCTAGGATATTTTGGGGAGATGATATCCTACTGAGGGCATTCTCAGTTGGCAGCACACATTATTCACCTTCTCCAGATATGTGAGAGGATTTTGGTAGCAACAAAGTGGTTGGTGTTAGGTCTCTGTAATAAGAAATATTGGCAAAAGTCCGATCACAGAGTTAACATCGTTTCAACCAACTTTGGGATTCTAGGATCTAGCCGTCCTAAATCCGAAGAGGGATCTCTCCAATATGTACAAAGATGGATTTGTCTTTGAAGTTTGGGGTAAATAATATTAGGCTAGTTATGAAGTCCAAGGGTTTGTTTGGTTTTTTGGATGGTTGAACATAGTTGATGTTTGAGGCGGAAAGATCTAAATGAAAATAGGTTCAAAAGTGAGAATTTGAAAGCAAAAAGAGTAAGTTTTGGTTAGGAAGAAAGAGGATGGCAGGTTTTCAGTCCATTGGGCTATGGAGTCATAAGAGGATTTAATTGAAACAATCAGGTCCAAGAGTGGTCTATGGGGCAAGTCATCTATGCCTAAGGATATATTTAAATTTTGATTTATGGAATGGAGTGATACAATAAGAAAGGGAAATGACAAATGCAGAACAAAGAGCAGCCCAGGATCTGGTAAGTACTTTGAAACTAGCCAGCCTTTGACCAGGCACTTAAGAAAAACATAGAAGCAAACTAGGATCTGGTAAGTACTTTGAAACTATCCAACCTTTGATACACTTCTAATAGAAAACATATAAAAAACAAAAGGGAAACTCAAAGATAACACAGAATGGTCTAAGATCTGATAAGTACTTTGAAACTAGTCAGCTTTTAACACATCCTAAGGGAAACAATCAAATAGTTGAGCAAATAAGAAAGGGACTCAGGGCTAACCTTAATTTCCTCAGTTCATCTTCACACAACATATATTGAAAGTAACATTTAAAAATAACATTCATCTAAGACAACAAGACGAGGGAATGCCAGCATCCCTGTACAAAAATTGAATTAAATCATTTTCAAATAACACAGTTGAGAGAAAACATTTAAATATTTTTTTTTCAGCCGGAGAAGGTTACTGATATACAGTAGGTCCTAACCATGTTTAAACTGTTCTTTATAGTGTAAAATGAAACAATTGAAAATAGAAACAAAATACAATTTACAGTGAGAATAACATCACCATCAGCATAGACCAGGATCCCATAAATCAGCTTGTGTTGATGCTTCAAACCAGTTACAATCTTCAAATCCAGTATTTTAATCCATCTCTCATCATAACCTAACCTATCTGTTACAAGCAGAGCTCCAAGAGCCAGTGAAATCCTATCTACAATCAAGAGTTTTCAGCTCAGTGACAATTGCAATGCTTCAGCAATTACATTAACAACCAACAATTTCTCATCTTCTACTGAGGTATTTATAGAAGAATGAGGAGGTGAAATCTAACAAAAGATCTCTCGAAGTAATTAATACAGATTCAAGACCTCTTGGCCTTTTGAGGGGCTCGATGAAGAAGTTTACAAGTGGTCTTCTGTATTAACTGTTTTACATTTATGAATTAAGCTCGGTGGGAGCTTATTTGACTTTGAGGCTCTGTGTGCTGTGTAGAGTAACTCTATAGATATTTTCTGCGTTGATTTCTTTACAGAAGTAACTCCTTGGCTGTGCTGGAGGCGAAATATCTGTTTTTGCAATAACTTCGGCCTCTTCTTTGAAAGTTTTGAGGCAACAGGTCGCTCTATGGTAGCTGAGGAATCAATTTGCCTCAAGATGTGGCGGTGGAGGCTTTCCGTCTGATAAAACACTTTAGGTTTTCCTTTAAACTGTGTTTTAGATTGGGGATTATGCTTTTGATAACTGTCTTAGCCGTAATCCCCATAAAAATTGTCTTCAATCTTCATCTATTGTGCTTTGTCTTCAAAACTGATACTCTTTAACTGTTCTTTTGAATAAAACAGTGTCTTGTCGATGTGCAGGGCCACACAGGGCTGTTATGCTACCAACGCTCATGAAACATTGATAAATCATTGGAATTTAACCCAGTGAATGGCTCTCTGTAATAGCTCAAAGGCACAGGAAACGTCTTTCCCAACCCTCGGCTCTTTTTCATTATATAATGGAAAACCATTAAAACACTTGCAAAACATAAAAACAATTAAGAAATCTTGCGTTTTTAGGTTAAAATGCTTTGGAACACGTGGAGGAAAGGAGCGTAGCCATTGGATGAAAATATCCAACGGTGGAGATCTGTGCAAAAGGAAAAAACAAGAGTGGGAGAAGAGATAAGGCGGGGTGATTTCCGGACCGTTCGATCCGGACACGTGGAAGGTCTAGATTAAATCGGAAGGTCGCAATTGGGGTTTGCAATCGGGGGGAGTGAGTAAATGGAGCGATTGAATCACGCGACGTGATTATGCGCGGACCGTTGACTTAAAACTCAGATCAACGATGGGAATTGAATTGGGGTAATCGTAATCAGAGGTGGCAGGTAGGTGCATGCGATTGCGCGATCGGGGAAAGTTGCGATGTGATGATCGGGGATAGGTCGATTAAGCGATAGCCATTGATCTAAGAACAAGATCAATGGTGGACAACCAATTGGGGGAGTTGCAATCGGAAGGGAAAACAAAAACGAATGCGATTTTAAATATGCGATGCGACTGAAATTGCCGATGCGACGGAGCAATGGCCGTTTGATCGGCGTTAGATCAACGGTGGGGATTAGTTCTGGAGTGAACCGGCGGAAAGAAATTTATAACATATGAAACCCAAAGTTTAAATATAAAACAAAGGTTTACATGGATCGGGGCAGAATATTTATATGTAAAGGGAACAGGCGCTCGATTGCGGGGCCGTGGGATATATGAAACATGATATGGCCGGGCGTATAAAAAACGAGGGCCAATCACAATCGGGCCATCGGGTCGGGTCTTTCAATCTACCCATTTGAATTCTCCGATCGCAATTGCGCGATTGGTCTTTTCGATCAACCCATTTAGATATTTTCAACATGTGACTTTAAGTTTTAAGTTAAAACTTTGGATAAGCGGGTTTTGGGTTTTTCAAAGGAAAAACGGATTCGGGAATAAAAAATAGAAAGGTTTAGCGCCTGAGGCGGGCTATATGGTTATATGGAAAATAATATGATCGGGGTTTTAAACACAAAGGCTAATCGCAATCGGAGTTTTCGGAACATGGTTTAAGACTTGCGTTGTTTGAATTTGTGCGATGCGATTAGCGCTGAAAGGCTTTGGCGTTTGGTTTTAACACATAGGCATGTGGGGGGAAGTGGTTTAGGACTTAGCCCAAAGGGCTTAAGTCCATAGTAAACACTTGCGTTTTTTATGAAATTTTTCATGGCTTTTCAATGGAAATGGGGGTTCCGAAATAGTTAAAAAGTGAGTTTTTAACTATGAAAAGGGGGATTTTTCATAAATGGAAAAAGAGGACTTATGAAAATAAGGTAGTTTTGATGGAGAAAAAGGGGAGCAAATGAAGGTTTGAGAAGGGGAAAAATGAAGATATTTCAGCAGTCTTTCATTTGGAATTAGCATAATTTTCTGGGTATAAAATGGAAATAGTAACGAAGATTTTGAACAGAGGCATGAGGCCTTCAAGGAGCCTTCGAGAGGCAACAATTTTTAGTGATAAAATTTGTTCCTTGGAGGCTCAAAATGTCTTAGCCACCTTTTGGTATAACAAAATATTATAGGTGGCTAACAGTGGCTCCACTTGGGGATGATGCCTTCTTGAAGGTATCAAGAACTTCAGACTTGGATTCTCTGGGAGGCTGACTTGTGCCTGATCCATTGGGCTGTCGTTCCTTTGTCGGGAGGATCTTCTTTGAAAACATATTTAGCAGCTATGAAAAAAATGGACTTTCATCAATACAAACATTTCTACCTACCCAATCCTACTGATCTAACATTTTTTCTTCATTAGAGTGCACTTGGATTGGCAAACTCTATTCACAACATTTTATTCTTTTGAAAGAATAAAAAACTAATCTAATTCTACTCCTTATTCTTCCCTGAACTCAGATTAAACAGTTGAGCTCAGATTATTCTCTACCTAATCTACTGTCTGTTGGGATTAAACTGTCCAACAGATTTTCATTCTCTAAATTCTAAGAGAGAAATTTAAAAACAGTCAAGTTAAGATTAAGTTGTTTAACTTGCTGTGATCTATGGCATAAAAACAAGCTGCACATAGATTATTATTTGCAGAAAATTAAAAATCAAAATGGAAGGCTTAAGATCTGAAAGTTTCTCATCATGGCCTTCTCTTTTCTTCACAGCTCTATTTTTGCTTTTGTTTGAGCTGTCTCTTCCTTGATATCCGATTCAGATTTTGGGAAAATTAGAACCAATTTTTCTCTTTTATGACTCAAAAAATAAAACAGTTTTGAGTCATCTCTCTTTGGACACTTTGGTTCAGATTTTGAGTTTGTTTGAACCTTCATTTCTATGCTAATCTATCTACTGATCAGCCAAGATTGAACAGTTTGGCATATCGAATTCATTATCCTATCAGGAGAAAATTTAAAGCTAATTAGTCAAGATTAGGAAGTTTGACTAACTAGAAGTGTGTTTTGAGGAGTGGCATTTGAGCTTGCACACTTTCATATTTATTTCTCTTTTTGGCATGGGGCTGTGCCTTTCTTGTTTTCCTTCTGCCCTCTTTTCATTTTCTTTGTTTTTGTATTTTTTATTTTTTACAACTTGAATGCAATGGTGGATGGACTATTCATAATGGAAAAATATAAAAAAGGCTTCAAAACATAAAATGGATCAAGAGAAGTAATGCTTAAGAATCCTGCCATTGACAGGACCCCCAAACAATTCTGTTCCATCCAGTTCCTGTAAGAAAAATGCATTATTACCAGCGACTGAATGAATAGAGTAAGGGCCAAGCCATAGATTGTCAAATTTTCCATGCTTGCCCTTTTCTTCCCTTCTTGAGTCCCACTTTAAAACTTTGTCCCCAATCTTGAAATTGCTAGCCTTTGTTCTTCTATCAAATATCTTCTTGATAATTTCTTGCTTCTGCAATGCTTTGTTATACAATTCCTCTCTGGTTTGCTGAAGATGAATGGTTTGATTTATTCTTCTGATTATGTCATTTTCTTTAGTCTGCAACTATTGAATTAACTTCATAACTGGTACACCAAGGTTGTTAGGAAAAATTACATCTGTACCATACACAAGCTGGAAGGGTGACATACCAATAGATTTCTTCAAAGTTAATCTGTCAGCCCAAAGTGCATGGATCAGCTTTGTGTGCCAAGAATTTTTATTGTCCTCCAACAGTTTCTTGATTATGTTCACTAAGCTTTTGTTGGAAGATTATACAAGTCCATTACCTTGAGAGTAATAGGCTGTTGAGTTTCCCAATCTTATTTGATACTTGTGACAGAATTCAACCATTTTCTTTGATCCAAATGCTGCTGCATTATCTGTGATGATCTTGGTAGGACAGCCAGATCTGGAGAGGATGTTAGTCTCCATAAATTTTATGATAACTGAATCATTGGCCTGCCTACAAGGAATGGCTTCTATCCACTTAGTGAAGTAGTCTGTGGCAGTAAGAATCCACCTATGCTGGGCAGAAGATGGTGGATGGATTTCTCCTATGAAGTCAAGTCCCCACTGTTGAAAAGGGGCTTCAACAGTGATTGGATGCAGAGGCAGGGGTAGTAATTTTCTCTTGCCTTCAAACAATTGGCATTTATGGCAAGTAGTGGTCATCTTGTGGACATCATGAAAAAGAGTAGGCCAATAGAAACCAGCCCTCAAAATTTTATTGGCTGTCGACTTCCAGTACAGATGACCTCCACACTCTCCTTCATGGAATTCCTGCTTAATCTTCTCTGCATTAAAATCAGGAAAACATTTAAGAAATATTCCACTTGCATTTTTCCAATAAAGACATTTATCAATAATGCAATAGTTTACAGCTTTTAACTTTAGGAATCTTTCCTTTTTTTTTGTCAAACCAGGAGGTGTATTTAAATTAAGCAAAACATAAACAATATCAGCATACCAAGGAGAAATCATAAAATGGTCTTCAACAATGGGAGTTGAGAAGTCTTCTTGGTTATCCAAAGCATTAATCATGTTAATATCAAGAACTTCACAATTTGATTCAGCCATTAATCTAGCTAGACCTTGGCCTTTGATGAGCTTAGTGGGTTTTATCTCTAAATCATATTCAAGAATAACAGCAATCCACTTACCTCTCTTACCATCTGGGTCCCGGGTTAGAATTTCTTTAACAACTGAATTCGGGACAAAGGCAATAATGTGTGAGTGAAGGATGTATACCCTGAAGTCCTTCAAATCTTTTACCAAGGCAAAATCTTGCTTTTCCATAATGTTATACTTCAAAGGGGCATCCCTCAATGCCTTGCTAAAGAATGCAATAGGCTGCTCTTGTCCTTGTGTATTTTTCTGTAAAAGGATAGCCACTATGGTATGCTCTGATGCAAATGAGAAGATATAAAAATATTTTGAAAAATCAGGGCTTATGAGAACCGGTGTTTTGGTTAATGCTTGTTTTACCTGCTCAAAGGATGCCTTTGCTTCTAGGGTCCACTTGACCCCTTGCTCCTTCTTTAACATATTTGTGATATTCCTAAGGAGCTCAGCCAAGTTGGGGATGTACCTTCTCAAAAATTTGATCTTTCCAATGAAAGACTGTAACTCTTTGATGTTTCGAGGATGAGAGATTTGCAAAATGGCCTCAATCCTCTTTGGATCTATCTTTATACCTTCCTCTGAAATAATGTGCCCAAGAATTTTACCTTCTTGGAGACCAAATAAAGTCTTCTTAGGGTTTAAAGATATCCCAAACCTTCTGCACTTCTCGAAGACTTTCCTAAAATGTTCTAAGTGTTCTTCATCTGTTTTTGAAAACACAGTTACATCATCAAGATAGATAATGATGAAGAAACCCAATTATTTCGAGAAGGCCATGTCCATGGCTCTTTGAAAGGTTGCTCCAGCATTCATTAGACCGAAAGGAATTTTCACATACATGAAGGTGCCCGAGGGTGTAGTAAAATTTGTCTTTAATTGATCATCAGGGTGGACTAATACTTGATTATACCCTAAATAGCCATCTAGAAAAGAAATTCTTTTAGACACCACCACCCTTTGTAAAATATAGTCCATCTTGGGCAAAGGGTAGTTGTCTTTCAATGAAGCTTTGTTCAAATTTCTAAAATCTATACAAAACCTGATTTCTCCAGTCTTTTTCCTAAAAGACACCAGATTAGATACCCATTCAGAATATCTAATAGGGACAATAATACCAACATCGTGCATCTTCATGATTTCCTTCTTAACCAATGGCAACTGGACAGGGTTTATTCTGCGCAGTTTCTGTTTGAATGGTATTTGGTTTTCTTTCAGAGGGATTTTGTGCTGTATTATTTCAGTGTCATAGGACTTAAGATCTTCGTAACTCCATGCAAAAACATCAAAAAATTCTTTGAACAGCTCTATGTATTCGAGTTTAATGTGAGCTGGCAAAGTTTTGGACAGTTTGATCATTTTTGGTTTTTCCTCACTGCCTATATTGCATTCCTCTACCTCATTTTCACAAACTATCATCCTTAGAATGCAGAGTTTCCAACTCCTCTGTTTCAGATTTTGCACTCAATTCTGTTTGGTTTCTAAGTTTGCTAGTCTGAAGGTTAATATCTACAAGCTGAGTAGACGATTCTTCTTCACCAAGAAAATTTTCTTCACTGCAGTCTGTATCATAGTCTGAATCTGAACTATGGAGTTCAAACTCATTTCTGAATTGCATGAAGTCTTCTATTTTTTTATCTCCATCAAAAACCTGCCAATATTTCTTGTTATCTGGGACTGCTGGTATAAATTTTATCTGAGATGTGTCATCATATAGCATTGGGCAGGTTCTAGTAGCAAAGGCTAAATTGTGGGCTGCAATGTTTCTTTTCCTTGGGACAAAAGTCAGGTTGGTCTGCTCAAATGTTTTCAAAAGATCCATGACATCATTCCTGTAGGCCCTAAGTCTGGGATGATTTGCATTATACTCCCCATTGACTTGCCTAATGATTAACTCAGAATCCCCATACACATTTATTTTCTTGGCTCCTAATTTCTTCAAGAGATGCAAGCCTAAGAGAAGGGATTTGTATTCTGCTATGTTATTAGAACACTAAAAGTTTAATTTACATGAATACATTATGTATGATTGTTTTCAGTGTTAGTAATCCAGACACCTGCACCAGCATTTGTTCTAGTGCATGACCCATCAAAATACATAGTCCAGAGAGGATCATTTTCAGTTTTATCAGTTTGGTGCATGTCCTTTGCATGATTTGACTCCTCAGGTTTTTCATCGGTTTGATTATTGTTCTCTTGACTGTCAAGTTTTAAGTTTAATGGATTGATGATTTGTAGTTCAAGACCTGTGTTTGGTTTGCTAGGATTTTCAGATACATTAAACTGTCTTGATAGCTCAGCGTTGTACTCCTCTTCCTCCGTTTCAGCCATTAACCCTGGTAAAGTGATTTGTTCTGTGAGGGTTTCAGCATTAAACATGATAAAAGAATCAAGGCTCATATTTACAGCATACAGAGGAGATTTTTGACGCCTATCTTGACTTGTCACTGTGTATTGCATGTGGGACTCCCTGTAAAGTCTTCTAGTCTGATTGAAAACAGGGATAGTCGCATAGGTCATGTCCATTTGCATGGTCCCCTGTAACTTAGCCCCCCAAGATCTTGATAAAAGCATTCCATACTTCGGGGGTACATCAGCCACAACAACATCCATGACCAAACACTTGGCTGGAATTTGGGCTAAATTAACACAGAGGTCTTTGATCAATCCTAGACATTTAACTCTGCTTGAGTCAAAGGAGTACAGGTCTTTGTAAGGTCTGGTAATTTCAAGACCCAGGATTTCCATTAGATCTTTTTGCATTAAATTATGGGAAGCGCCTGAGTCATGCATAGCATTGTGTAGAATTTTGTCATGAATATTTAAACTTACATAGAAGGGAGGGAGAGGTACCTCTTGAAACTTACCTTCAATCGTTGGACCAAAAATAAGCTCTGGTTGGTCGTCATTAAGATTGAGTGTATCCTCATTTTCTTCTATGTTCAAAGCCTTCAAAATTTTGGACCTATATACATGTTGGGCAGCTAACTTAGTCAAAGGAACAGAAATTTTGATCTTTGAGATTTCCTGTTCCAGGCTGAAAGGATTTTGATTCTTTAAAGCATTTGTTTCAGCCTTATTAGCTGTCACTTTATCAACAATAATAGCTTGCTGACTTGTTTTATCTACACTTGATACAACGGTTGTGATAGGAGTACTAGCTGAAGCGTTAGTACTATTGATGTTTGCACCCTGTTTTTCAAGATTTTGAGTGTCTTTCTCTTTACCTTTACCAGAATTATCAGCCACCGTTTTGTCTTTTTCTTTGACTGTTTTAGGCTTGGATGCAGTGCTGCTTTGAGAAGATTTTTCAGAGGTTTTGTTGTTGGGGGTTTTTTGATTAGATTTACTTCTGAGTTCATATTCCTTTGAAGGCTCTGTGACAACATTTTCCATGTTTTGATAATAATTTTCATTATCATCTCTTTTGTCGTCGTAAGGTGTATAAAGACCTTGTTTCCTATCACAATGAACCTCGAAGTCATCTTCATCTACCCCAAATAGGTTCATATCATTATCCTCTGTTATTTCATCTGTTTCCTCAACCTCACTTAAATAGTTTTGATGAAAGGGAGGAGTGATCTGCTGATCATCTTCCCTAGGTCTATTTGGAGGTTGGTTTCTTCTAACATTCTGATTCTGGTTTTGGTTTCTATTTTGAGGAGCGTTTTGATTTAGACTTGCTTGCGCTCTCTCTAGATGGCTCATTTTCTTCATCATTTCTTCCATCATTCTTTCCATTTTTGAGCTTGAGGTGGAAGGTGTGGATTCCTCTCTGAAAGATACTCTTTTTTCAGCTTTCATCCTTGCTCTCTTCTCCATTAAGTTTACTTCCACAGAAAGAGCACCTCTTTGCATATCTTCAAGGGTTGCAAAATCTCTTTCTCTTAATGAATAGGTCATATTAGCATCAAACCCTTCAGGAAACTTTTTTAAAGCTTAACCTTGTGGAGGTTTTAATTCAGGAGAAAATGCATTATACACACTCTTAAATCTGGTACAATAAGCATGTACACGTTCCCCTAGGTTCCTATGGAGATTTTTATAGTCAGCAAGGACTTGGAGACGATTCTTCCTCACTTCCCATTTGTTTAAGAATGTTTGATGGAAGCCTTGGAGATCATTAATACTATGGGGGGCTAAACCTTTGAACCATTTTCTTGCTTCTCCCCCCAGACTTTGAGCAAAAAGTCTAAGCTTGACAGAATCATCATCAATTTCATTTCTGTCAAAGTAGTCATTCATATTATCCACATGTTGTGATGTTGTTGTAGCATTGCTAGCATCATATAATGCGATTTTGGACTGATAGCCCTGTGGAAGATTGACTAATGGTATAGGAAGGACTAAGGGAGCATACCATGCTACCATGATAGGTGGTGGGGGTGGATTAACAAGAGGTGGGGTGGGCTGAAATGAAGTGGTTTGAACAGTGGATGAAGGATGAACAGAAGAGGATGGAACAGCAGTAGATTGCTAAGCTGATCTTGGATGAGAGACACCTAAGTTAAGAAGAAAATGTAAATCAGGAGGTGTTGATTCTCTATTCCCAAGGTGTTCACTTGTTTCAGGAGATCAAAGTGCAGTCTCAGAATCTAGCTGATCTAAATCACCAAATGACCTAGTCCTAAATGGGTTCAATAAGTCAGTTTGTGATTTCTGGAGAGCTGAAAGATTTTCAGGGACTGAATTGGCTCTTATGTGAGATCTGAAAATAGTTGAGGATTCTATCTTAGGAGACTTCCTAAGGATACTTTCTGGGTTATCAACTATCTCAGGTGGATCAGGGTCAGGATGGGCTCTAGTGTGAATCTTTCTAGGAGCCACTATGCTATGATTTTAGACCCAAATAAACAGGAAAATTTCAACCAGATATGACAGTGTTTGAGAGGTTGACTAATTTGTTTTCACAATTTAAATCCTACAGCCTTCTAACTGAGTTTGAAGGATATTACAATGATAAGGGTTCTTCCCAGTGGAGTCTTAAGGTCTGTTCAGGATTGTGGAGTTTCCAGGTGGAAAGTATAGAGTGTTTTCAAAGAGGTACACTATCCACCACAGTGATTTTGAAACATTCATTTTCAAGGATATCTCAAAACACAACAAATTCTAACCAGAGATTGACTGGGAGGGCATTCACCAGATATGTCACCTCTAAAAGAGGATGAGATCCGGAGGCTACCTGGCCCTTTCCAGACTCTGTCTAAGAGTATGAAGTAAAACACATCCAATGGCAAGTGAAACGTAAGTGCAAGTGTTTTACTACCAATCTAAAATTCTTTTTGGTATTTTCTGAATTTATTATTTGTGGTTTGCAAGAATGTCCTAACTTTTCTTCAAAACTTAGCTACGGTTGTGAGACAAAGAGAGTCTTCTCTAATGGCTAAGCTGGCTGATTTTCCAAGGTTAGATGAAAACTTAAGAGAATCCTAGAGTTGACCTAGTTTGTCACTGATTCAAACAAGTTTCATCATGATTACCATTTCTTGGTAGTGCTTGAAAAGGTTGCTGTTTACTCTCAAGATTTGTGTGAAAATAAAAGAGAAAAAAGATGAAAACTCAACTCAATTCCCCAGCGGAGTCGCCAGAAATGTTAGGTCTCTGTAATAAGAAAGATTGGCAAAATTCCGATCATAGAGTTAATATCGTTTCAACCAACTTTGGGATTCTAGGATCTAGCCCTCCTGAATCCGGAGAGGGATCTCTCCAATATGTACAACGATGGATTTGTCTTTGAAGTTTGGAATAAATAATATTAGGCTAGTTATGAAGTCCAAGGGTTTGTTTGGTTTTTTGGATGGTTGAACATAGTTGTTGTCTGAGGCGGAAAGATCTAAATGAAAATAGGTTCAAAAGTGAGAATTTGCAAGCAAAAAGAGTAAGCTTTGGTCAGGAAGAAAGATGATGGCAGGTTTTCAGTCCATTGGGCTATGGAGTCATAAAAAAATAAATAATCATCAAGTGGTCTATGGGGCAAGTCATCTATGCCTAAGGATCTCTTTAAGTTTGATTTATGGAATGGAGTGATACAATAAGAAAGGGAAGCTGAGATGCGAGCAAAAGACGGCTAGGATACGGCGAAAATGCCAAACAGCAGAAGCCGAGCCGGGCATGAAAAACATGGCTGCGACTAAGATCTGGTAAGTACTTTGAAACTATCCAGCCTTTGATACACTTCTGATAGAAAAACATATATAAAACAAAAGGGAAACTCAAATATAACACAAAATGGTCTAAGATCTAATAAGTACTTTGAAACTAGTGAGCTTTTAACACATCCTAAGGGAAACAATCAAATAGTTGAGAAAATAAGAAAGGGACTCAGGGCTAACCTTAATTTCCTCAGTTCATCTTCACACAACATATATTGAAAGTAACATTTAAAAATAACATTCAGCTAAGACAACAAGACGAGGGAACGCCAGCATCCCTGTACTTAAACTAAATTAAATCATTTTCAAATAACACAGTTGAGAGAAAACATTTAAATAAAGGTTTTTCAGCCAGAGAAGGTTATTGATATACATTAGGTCCTAACCATGTTTAAACTTTTCTTTATAGTGGAAAATGAAAAAAATTGAAAACATAAACAAAATACAAGTTACAGTGAGAATAACATCACCATCAGCATTGACCAGGATCCCATAAATCAGCTTGTGTTGATGCTTCAAACCAGTTACAATCTTCAAATCCAGTGTTTTAATCCATCTCTCATCATAACCTAACCTATCTGTTACAAGCAGAGCTCCAAGAGCCAGTGAAATCCTATCTACAATCAAGAGTTTTCAGCTCAGTGACAATTACAATGCTTCAGCAATTACATTAACAACCAACAATTTCTCATCTTCTACTGTGGTATTTATAGAAGAATGAGGAGGTGAAATCTAACAAAAGATCTCTCGAAGCAATTAATACATATTCAGGACTTCTTGGCCTTTTGAGGGGCTCGATGAAGAAGTTTACAAGTGGTCTTCTGTATTAACTGTTTTACATTTATGAATTAAGCTCGGTGGGAGCTTATTTGACTTTGAGGCTCTGTGTGCTGTGTGGAGTAACTCTGTAGATATTTTATGCGTTGATTTCTTTGCAGAAGTAACTCCCTGGCTGTGCTGGATGTGAAATATCTATTTCTGCAATAACTGCAGCCTCTGCTTTGAAAGGTTTGAGGCAACAGGTGGCTCTATGGTAGCTGAGGAATCAATTTTCCTCAAGATGTGGCAGTGGAGGCTTTCCGTCTGATAAAACACTTTAGGTTTTCATTTAAACTGTGTTTTATATTGGGGATTAGGATTTTGATAACTGTCTTAGCCATAATCCCCATAAAAACTGTCTTCAATCTTCATCTGATGTGCTTTGTCTTCAAAACTGATACTCTTTAACTGTTCTTTTGAATAAAACAGTGTCTTGTCGATGTGCAGGGCTGCACAGGGCTGTTATGCTACCAACGCTCATGAAACATTGATAAATCATTTGAATTTAACCCAGTGAATGGCTCTCTGTAATAGCTCAAAGGCACAGGAAACGTCTTTCCCAACCCTCGGCTCTTTTTCATTATATAATGGAAAACCATTAAAACACCTGCAAAACATAAAAACAATTAAGAAATCCTGCGTTTTTAGGTTAAAACTACTTTGGAAGGCATGGAGGAAAGGAGCGTAGCCTTTGGATGAAAATATCCAATGATGGAGATCTGCGCAAAAGGACAAAAGAAGAGCGGGAGAAGAGAAAAGGTGGGGTGATTTCTGGACCGTCCGATCCAGACACGTGGACGGTCTAGATTAAATCGGAAGGTCGCAATTGGGGTTTGCAATCGGGGGGAGCGAGTAAATGGAGCGATTGAATCACGCGACGCGATTATGCACGGACCGTTGATTTAAAACTCAGATCAACGGTGGGAATTGAATCGCGGTAATCATAATCGGAGGTGGCAGGTAGGTGCATGCGATTGCGCGATCGGGGAAAGTTGCGATGCGATGATCGGGGATAGGCCGATTAAGCAATAGTCGTTGATCTAAGAGAGAGATCAACGGTGGACAACCAATCGGGGGAGTCGCAATTTTAAGGGAAAACAAAAACGAATGCGATTTTAAATATGCGATGCGACTGAAATTGCTGATGCGACAGAGCGATGGCCGTTTGATCGGCGTTAGATCAACGGCGGGGATTAGTTCTGGAGTGAACCGGCGGAAAGAACTTTATAACATATGAAACCCAAAGTTTAAACATAAAACAAAGGTTTACATGGTTCGGGGTGGAATATTTATATGTAAAGGGAACAGGCGCCCGATTGCGGGGCTGTGGGATATATGAAACGTGATATGGCCGGGCGTATAAAAAACGAGGGCCAATCGCAATTAGGCCATCGAGCCGGGTCTTTCAATCTACCCATTTTAATTCTCCGATCGCGATTGCGCGATTGGTATTTTCGATCAACCCATTTAGATATTTTCAACATGTGACTTTAAGTTTTAAGTTAAAACTTTGGATAAGCGGGTTTTGGGTTTTTCAAAGGAAAAACGGATTCGGGAATAAAAAATAGAAAGGTTTAGTGCCTGAGGCGGGCTATATGGTTATATGGAAAATAATATGATCGGGGTTTTAAACACAAAGGCTAATCGCAATCGGAGTTTTCAGAACATGGTTTAAGACTTGCGTTGTTTGAATTTGTGCGATGCGATTAGCGCTGAAAGGATTTGGCGTTTGGTTTTAACGCATAGGCATGTGGGGGGAAGTGGTTTAGGAATTAGCCCAAAGGGCTTAAGTCCATAGTAAAGACTTGTGTTTTTTATGAATTTTTTCATGGCTTTTCAATGGAAATGGGGGTTCCGAAATAGTTAAAAAGTGAGTTTTTAACTATGAAAAGGGGGATTTTTCATAAATGGAAAAAGAGAACTTATGAAAATAAGGCATTTTTTATGGAGAAAAAGGGGAGAAAATGAAGGTTTGAGAAGGGGAAAAATGAAGATATTTCAGCAGTCTTTCATTTGGAATCAGTAGAATTTTCTTAGTATAAAATGGAAATAGTAACGAAGATTTTGGACAGAGGCATGAGGCCTTCAAGGAGCCTTCGAGAGCCAACAATTTTTAGTGATAAAATTTGTTCCTTGGAGGCTCAAAAAGTCTTAGCCACCTTTTGGTATAACAAAATATTATAGGTGGCTAACAGTTGGGAAACCATTCACCATATCATATTTTTAGGCACTTAGGAGTAATACTTCGTTGGTTCCACCTGAGGGACTATTATCTTCCTTTAGTATCTCATATGGCAGCTAGTGTGTCTTTGATGTTGATCCCATATGTTGATGATGTACTTATAATTGTTGTTGGCATAATTGGAAGGATGGCACATGGACTGGATTTGCCCATTGGAATGAGGTTCCCCACACTTCTTATGCCTCATGCTCCACGGGGAACATTGGACAGTATATGGCTGCTACAATAGATCTCTTGTTTCCTTATGAGGTGAGCCATTTGGTTAACTTGAGAACTTGGGAGATGCATCTCATGAGCATTTGGGAGGATTTTTTCTATGAATTACCACTTTGGAGAGTGACCCATTTTATGTGGATCATAGCTTGGGGATTGGAGCTGAACATGGGAATGAGGGTTCCCAACATTTTTCAGTTTCCATGCATCAAGAAGGCCTCTAGAAAATATATAATTTCCTCGATCGATATCCCACTTCGTCATGATGAGAGACATTTTGGTTTATCACCAAAGGCTAACTTGTACACTTGGTTGGAAAAACTAGGGGATATATTGATGAGAGAGCATATTGTTCAGTGGAGAAGCTTATCATATGAGGATGCTACATGAGGAGGAGAGGAGGCTTTGCAGTTCTATCATTGCAGTTGCTTGAGGACAAGCAACATTTGGGAGGGGAGGATTGTAATATTTCGAAATTATCTTGCATCTAAATGGAATATTAATTTTTTCTTTTTTCATAGATATTGATGAATAAGTGGGTAGGGAGACCCATAAATCTCTTTAGTAGGAATAAATTCACTATTAATGTGAATAAGGATCATCTTAGTAGCTAGATAAAGAACCCTCATATGTGAATAGAGGTTGGAGCATGTGGATGGTGTCAAGTTTGACCAAATCATCAACGCTAGTATGGAGGGAGTGGATAATCAATGAGAGAAAACATATTGTTAATGGGAGGAATTCACCGTGAGAGTAGTGGCTTTAATGAGTGGGGCCCAAGGTGAGAAGGCTCAGAATTCATATAAGGAACGGGAAGGTAGCAATAGAAGGATGTTGTTGATTATTGTTATGTTTCTGGTCTGTATGACTTCTTGCACTCATGAGCTGTTTAGTGGAGTCTCTTGTGTTGTTTAGCACAAGGGTATTTCCGAGCCGGAATCCCACCCTCATCATAGAGGGACTTCTAGTGTCCACCCAGGAGAGGCTATTGAGTTGCATATCCACATTCCATCATTTAAACCAACTTCACTCTTCAGCTACAACGTAGTTTATTCCAAAGTTGTGTTGTGTTGTAGGGCAGAAGTTGTGGAGGATTGTTAGGGCCATATTTCTATGTTTGTTTTTCTGTGGAGAGGTAGCCTTTCCATTGGGAGGCTATCAAGGAGGGTCTTTAGGTTTTACTTCATCATTTGGCACCAGGCCAAGCTATTACCACCCACCAGGCCAAGTTATTTCACACACCAGTTCATTTGGAGGATTTGATATTAAGTGTAGGGATCAACCTTTCACTTTGAGAATCTATTGGAGGAGCTCCATACATTTCTATATCAGTTTCATCCACCTCCTACTATTAAGTTGCATTTATTTTTCAGCCCTAGGGTTGTGTTTCACTATTTTTTATTTTGTGTATTTTGACAAACCCTTTCTAGGTTGTCTTGGAAAAGTGTTTGGGAGCATAGATCTCTACCCCTCACACTATTGGAGCCATAAGTTAGAAAATACATGTATTTACATTTTATAGCTTCAGTTATATTCACTCGGACCTGTGTGCTCTCCATTATTCTGCTATGGCTCACACTATTGGAGACATACATTAGAAAATACATGTATTTACATTTTCTAGCTGCAGTTATATTCACTCGGACTGACGTGTGCTAGTTCTCAGTATTTCATGTTTTTCATATGTATTCATGGGAGGGTTGTTTTCCTTTCATGTTCTGGCATCTGTATTCATGGGAGGCTTTTTTTCCTTGATTATTTGACTTCTACCCATATTTATTGTACTTATTTGTTGCTGATTTTCTTCATCAAATGACTCTATGTTTGTCACACATTTTGGTGTAATGATATTCAATGCTATTTCCATTATTTTGTTCTATATTACTAATTTTCCTTGTTACAGGTCAAAATACCTCCTCATCATCTCAGAGGGGAAGACAAATATGGAAGAAGTACAAAGACCTAAATTAAGCCTATTTCTGCCAGGGTAACGCATATATAGAACAGAACAAGAGCGTTATAACGCAGGCAAGCAATACATTGGCCGCGTTACTGGCTAGGGAAACGCTCTGTTTACACTGAAGGGACACATTACCTGTGTTTTAAGTTTGAATTGGGAAAAGAGCGCAGAGAAAGATTTGAATCTCCGACTTTCCCTCACAAAAGAGTCAGTGCACAAAGGAAACTGCAGAAGCACCAGTTCATTATTGGTCATTGCTATAGAAGACTGAACTCTAAGAGAGGCAAAAGCATGGAGATCAAAGAAACATCTAATCCTTTTCCATTCCAAACTAGTGGAAAGAGAAGGGCAACAATGGCCTTCTCCCTCTCCTATAAGAAGGAGCTGAAGGCTCTTAATTGAAGGTCGAAGGCTTGCTCAAGGTTCTTGTATACTTGTGGAATAGAGAATAGTGTGACATTGTGAAGGCCAAGAGTCAAAGAGGCTCCTAGAGAGCTTGTTGGCTTGGAATTCTTCACTTGATAGAGAAGAGAGATTGGGAGACTGAGGAGGGCTTGGTACAACCGATGGTTGTAATCCTCCTTCTTTCAAAATCAATAGAACTATGTTCGTTTTGTCCATTCGATGCTTAAGGTTATATTGTTGTTTCAATATTTGCTTAGTATGATATGAATGGATCAGATTTGTATAATCTAGATGTTTATTATTGGTTTAATTGATAGAATGCTTGTTATATTAGAAATTACGCGGGTGCTTTGACTGATCGCAGGACTCAGATTTGGAGCCAGTAAAGAAGGACTCTTGCTTTGCTGCGTAGCGCTCTCCAAAGGATTCTAAAGCTGTCAAAGAGGTAATTCTCTATTGTATTCCTTCAAGTTATTTCAAGCTAATATGAACATGCTCATGCCATCTTTGTGAACAACATAGCTAATCTTACTGTCTGCCTTGGGCACCGGAAAGCCCTGAGAGGGATATACGAAAACCAACCATCCAAACAGTTTACCCTATAGCAGAATTGGCGACTCCACTGGGGAGTGTCCCCATAGTTTATGGACTATTTTTCCCTTCATTTCTTCTCTCCTCTGTTCAGTATCCTTCTGACAATTTTTTGATGCCCAGTAGACATACCAAACGCTTGCAAAGTTCAACCCTGTTCCTGTCTGGCCAACTGAAGAGCTTTTCCCTGGTTAACGCGACCTATGCAATTCATCCAGTGCATTATAACGCGGTCTAGGCTTAAATACAGTGTGTTATAACGCTGTATTTTCTCACAGACAGAGCGTTACTCAGCCAAAAACCCTGCTGTTCACTACTGTGACTGTGTTTTAGCTGTTGAGTTTTTTGGCCACCAGTACCTTTCACAGACTGAATCCCTGTGCTTTTCTGCTAAATCTGGCATTGATTATTTGTTTCTCTTATTTAGTTAGTGTGCAAAGCATTTACTTTTTTAAAAAGAATTTTTTTTTTTTTCTTTCTGCATTTAGTTGAGTTTATTCTGAAAGTTTAGTTCACAGACTGTCAAAGAGGTAGATAGAAGTCATAATCTTGAAAGTTGAGCTGTGTTATTTACATGTTGGTGCATGGATGATTGATAAAGAAACACTCTTCATTGAAGTTAATATTTAGAGCATGTTTTGCATGGTTTATTGAGTCAAGAGTCTCACTATACTTCATATGTCCATTCCCCCTCCGCAAGACTAATAACAAAGTACACTAAAAACAAAGCGATAATAAAATCAATCTAATAACTCTTTTTGAGCTCACACAAACAGTAGTTCAGGCTAGGATATTGGGTTAGGAAAGTGAGAAAACTACCCAAGATCTCAAAACTTGAAAACTAGAGTCATTAATGAGTGAAATCCTGCTGCACTCACATTATTGGGACCGTTCCTTTACCGGAGCTCAGCGCGAGACAACACTTGGGTGCACTAGAAGGTAGCCCGCCTTCGACTGCATCTTGTGGGTGTGTTATATATTGGGGTTCCCTTCGGGGATGTCGAAACTAGATCGGGGATCTAGGTATTCTGCCCATATAGCACACTGTCCTTGACCGTGGACCCCCCTGATGGTGTCTGTGATTTGAGGTATCCTTAGTGGCCATACTTTTAGGGACTTACACAAGGTGACTGGGACGGGCTGTCCTGGTACCTGAAACAGACAGACCTACTCTATCTTCAGTCTTTAGGAGGGTACTCGTCTTCACGAGAGTGCTTACACCTATCGTCTGGGGTTCGGGCGAAGCTCTAGAGTAACCGTAACTGTACTTTCGGCCAACCCTCTCTGTATGCTATTGTGAGACTGGATTTCATCACCAGTGAACGGTAGTACTCAGACAGGGCACCCTATACTGGCTGCTTGCTGATTGATTTTAGAGAGTCTTTTCTTTTTTTAGTAGTTGTGTGGATACTGTCATTTGAGACTTCATAATACATCACATTTTAAAAATTTGTTAAAATTAAACCGGTCACCGTGGCGTCCCCTGACCCATGTCGTCTGTCTCGATGACAGCAAGGTCTACCTCCTCTCACCCTAGAGGAAATATTGAACCTTGGTGAACCCGGGCCTTCTACAGAAGAGCAGTCTCCTCTGACTAATCTGGATTATCACATAGACCCTTATCAGCCGGAACTCCCGGAGGACCCTTTCACTGAAGGCGTGGTACCTAACTACAATCCTCCACTCACTGATCCATTAGGACCTGTGATAGTCCAGATCCCACCATGCCAAGATATGTCTGCGGCAACACCAACATCTATTTCTCCACTGGCATCCACAGGGACGATGCCAATGGCAACCCTCCTTGGTTCGCCACCATCCTCCCCGCCAGTGGTCAGTTCCATGCCATTACTGGGTAACCCCAGTAGTCAACATATGCCTACCCCCAACCCTATGGTCAACACAACTGTCAGTAGTTTACCGAACACTTCGGCATCTACTCCTACCGTGACCACGTTGGGGACCACGGTAGCTCCTCCCACGAGCACGACTACTTCGGTACCCTTTAGAAATCCTTTCGGTTGGAACCCTTTGTTGAGTTCAAACCCCCTGGCCACTATACTAGTGGGAAGTGTTATCAGTACACAGGTAGCAGGGAATATTTCTCTTCCTATGCAATCCTTAGGACAAATGGGACAACCCATTGTAAATACTATCCCCTTAAGTGGTTCAAACATAGGTGTAGGATCTATACCGTTGCCAAATTATGCAAGTACTAGTATGCCCCCGGGAAACTCTATTGCATCCATTTGGACTAACCAACCCCAACCTCCGTCTGGAGTGGGAGGGCACTTTTACGTTGGGGGCAACCAACCATTTTCCCCTCAATACACTATGCCCTATGGACAACAACCGTATGTTCCTACTCCTCCACCTATGGGAGGTTTTTATCAAAGTCCCACTTACCCTTCTGGTAACACATGGATGGGAGGACCCTATGGTCCTAATAGTCAGCCCATACTGCCTTGGTTAGACTCGGGGGAAAATCCACAATTGCCATTCTTGGTAGCTTTGGACATACCCGACATCCATAAGCTGACGAACGACCCCATCAACCACAACTCGCTTTGGCCTCCAATTCCTCATAAGATTCCATCTGATATCCCGAAGTTCGACGGGAAGCATAGGGACGACCCGACCGCACAAATCACTACCTTCCATTTGTGGTCCATATCCAATTCCATGGTAGATGATAGTGTCCGACTCTGACTGCTTTCCCGCACCCTTACAGGCAATGCCGCCAAGTGGTACATTGAATTACCACATGCCGCCATCAATACATTTGGCGCTTTAGCGACGGAGTTCTTAAAGAACTTCCAACTACCAATTATCAACAAATTTGCCAGTGGGCAGTCGACAGCAAAGAAGTAGTGACAGTTTTCAGCACAATAAAAGAAACAGTGAGTTGTTTTTGACATCATCAGCCGGTGGGCTTTGAACAAATTTTGTCAGTGGACAAAGGATGCTGCTTTCATGCAAAGGAAAGATAGATCCTTTTGCAACTTGGCACTTGATGGAGTTTTCAAGAGAAATTCAGACATGAATCAGACATGCAGCTGACTCATGGTCTCTTCAGATTGCATTTTTTCAGCATCCAGCTTTGGTGGTTTTTCAGGCAATGTTTTTTGAGGATCAACATGAGAACTTGGAAGATGGTTCCTCGTTCTTATTTTGGATTTGTCATTGAAGGGGGGAATGTTAGCCTCTCTAAAATGACAATAATAAATCCAAAATAATTAATTAAATATTCCTAACTCTTGGGTTGTTGGGTTGTTCCTCAAAAGATGGAGTTTGTTTAGGAACTCCTATCTTGGTGGGTTTTTGGTGAGTAATTAACTTAACCAAAAGAGACTAAGATAGCACGGACTATCTTCTCTCATCTATTTAAATTGTAAATTAAAATTATTTTAATAAGAGAGATTACATGAAGAAGCCATGAGGCTTTTGCCTTTTCCGCCAATGTTTTGTCTAAGTTTTGTGTCTATGTTTTCTGCAATGTGTTTATGAGTTGATTTAATTTGTATCATGTGGTATCAGAGCCTGTGATTAGAGGCCTGTGTGTTGTCGATTAACTGAAGGCCAATCCTTGAAGGTGTGTTGTGAATCACTGAGCAGAGATGTTGCTGTCAGCGCAAAGGAGGTTTTCTGAGAGCTGGTGTGCAGGCGAGTGTGAATGATCCTATAATCTGTGTGGAGCTCCAGAGATGTTGCTGAATCCGGCATGTGTGGTATGAAATTTGTCTATTTCAAAAGCTGCAAAATCTGTGTGATTTTTTAAAAATTGATTGAGTGAACAACAAAAGAAAAAAAGAAAAAGAGCGTTGTGTATTTTAATTTTTTAAAGCACTTTCATGAACATCGCTTTCTGCGTTTTAAAGTTGAGATCCAGCGTTAAAGAACGGCATTTCTTTCATGGTGACATCGCTTTCTGCAAAGAGTTGAGATCCAGCATTCAGTTATTAATAATAGCAATTGGCATGGATTTCTGTTGATCAATAACAACATTCTAAACAACGTTTTTCTAAAAGTCCATTTTCTGCATTTGAACATCGATCCTGCACTTTTAGATTCTGCATTTTGAGCAAATCGATGGAATCAAACATTCAAAAAAAAAAAAAACCGTTCAAACAACATTACAGATCAAGGCAGCGCTTCAAATCTGTATTCTGCATTTTCTGAAGAGGATTATGCATCAAACATCGTTTTTGGCATCGACCTCTGGCAAATCGATTTTGCATTTTCATTCAAATCGATTCAAATAGATTCTGTAAATTCCCTGCGTTGAGCATTCTGGCATCGATTGGATTGGAGTGTGTTTATGCGTCAATCCAGTGTTTAAAATCTGCAGCGTTCATTTGTGAACCAGTGTTCAGTTAAGAACAGTGTTTTAAACGAGTGTTCTGCACAGCATTTTTAACCAGCGTTTTCTGCACGTTGAAACAGCCTTTTAAAATCTTTTACAGCATTTTTTTCTTCACAGCGTTTTTTGCCAGCGTTTTCATGTTGATGCAAGTGGTTTTTTTGCATGTTTAAATTGAATCAACGTCCTCAGCGTTTTAAATGATTTGATTCATTTGGTTCTAAACAGCGTTTTTTTCATGGAACTATGATGTCGTTCTGGCCTTTCAAATAATGTCATTCTGCCTTCGTTCTGTTCTGTCGTTGGGTTTACCGTGATGTCATTCTGCCTTTTCAAATGTGAAATGGTGCCAGATTTAATACACAGTGTTATTTGCCCTTCGTTGATGTCGGTCTGCACTTTTAAAATAATTGAAACAACGTTTTAAAAATAGTTTTCCAGCGTTTCCATCAATAATCAAAGGCCGGATCGTTTTTGGATCACCTCTACATTTAAATTCCAGAGCCGTGGGCAGATTGAATTTCAATTGCATAACCGTGGGCAAATTACAAAGTCATGGGCAGATTCCAGAGCCATGCGCAAATTCCAGAGCCGTGGGACTGTGTATTCGTTGTTCACATTGAGTTATTACATAAAACTGAAGCGCATTTTTTTTTAAGTTGACATCTGACTCTTCCATTGGTGTTGACTGTAAACAATGGATGAAGATCGTGCGCATGGGCATTGGCATTAGATCGACGTTGACAGCGTTTAAAGAAATGTGAAAGGTTTGCAACGTTTTAAATGAAATGTGAAAGGTTTGACAACAGTGTTTGACAGCGTTGTATTGGTAGAGCAGCACGCTGGTTGAAAAGCATATTAATCGAGGCCGTGACAACAGTGTAGTGAACGTGAACACCAGAGGATGGACGACAATCACATCAAAAAACCAACGTTGAGCAAAAAGTACTTTATTTTTTTTTAAAAGGTGCCCTTTGTGAATTATTAAAAGTGTTCTTTTACATTTAAAAAAAGAGCACATTCGTTCACTTTATAAGTGACTCCATCAACGTGGATTCACTTTTTTAATTTCACTTTATTAAAGGGACTACCTCAAAACATTTTGAATGGTAGTTTCAAAGAAATTAAAAAAGGGTTGATAAAGTGAATTCAGGGGTATTTTAAAGTGAATTCATAAATGTTTTAAATGAAACTTTAAAGAGAGACTTAATAGAGTCATGAGAGAGAATAAGTGGAGTTACAGTGTTTTTTAAGTGAATAGTGGATAATGTTAAGAGAGAAGTAGTGGAAAAGAGAACTATTTCACTTTACATATTTTTGGGTTCAAGAATTTGTAACAAAAATTGGAGAGATAAGGAGTATTTGTAATTATTTTTTGGAGTGATAAGTTGTCTTTTGTAATTTGGAAAGATAATGAGTGTTTTCATTTGTATTTGGAGTGATAAGGGAAAGTCTTTATTGTAATTCAAAGTATTCCTTTACTTTGAGAGGGATCGTGTCACTATCCATTCAGATTTTGAAGGCGCGTTGTTTCAAAGGGTTGTCAGTTTGGCATTATCATTGCTTCAGATGTACTCCAGTGATTAATAAAGATATCATTTTTTTGGTGTTGATGTGTCCTAGATCCGCCCGAAATTGAATAAGGGGATCTAAGGTACACTAGGTGTGTTTGATGGCGCATGTGTTTTATGACTTCATGATTGTTGCTTTTTGATCTGTGTCTAGTTGTGACACATCAATAATCTCATCATATACATGAAATTCAATATCAGCAAGCACAACACATAACGAAATAGCTGCAAGATCAACACATGAATTTGCACAAATTGAAGATTATCTACATCAGCATTTTAAATCAACAAGCCAATTCACTTCGTCAAGTTCATCTACTTGCACACTCAAAAGTCTACATCAGCATTGTTATACATTCTTTTCAGAACTTGTAATAAAATTCACTATGTTATGTTAATCATTAAAAATTCGTTGTTAATGAATTTTTAAAAGACCAAGTGAATTCATTATTTTAAAGTGAATCATTGTAAGATTTCTTGGGTGCATTGTCGACAGTGTTCGACACCCTTTCTTTACACAAAATCGATTCAGTGCAAAAATCAACACATCAAGCGAGCCAGAGTGAAGTTTATTGCAGCGACCATCAAAAGCAACCAAACAAGTTCAACTCTGACATCAATCAACCAAGTTGACATCGACATCAAGCGAGCGTGGTTTTTCATTCATCCAGTAAGTCAAGTGTGTGCTTAAACAAACGCGACTGTCATCAATCGAGCGTGAATTCCAGAGTTTAAGCGAGACAATTCTACACTTCTAGCAAGTGTTCCAAGCAAGCACAGTCAGCAAAAAATCATTCAAGCGAGCCTGTCATTCAAGTAAAACAGTTCAAAGAACGACATCTCCAACAAGAGAGCCTGTTTTCAAGTGCGCAAGTTCAGATGGCGCAACATATTCAGTTGTTAAACATTCTTCACAGTTTGATCATCTCAAGCGATGAAGACATGGTGCACGTCAGCAAAGACACTCTTGCTGATCTTTCACGGAATCTACAACAAACACATGAAACTATTGAGTTTCTTCAGCTCGAGTCACAATTTCAAAGGATTGAATTACAAGAAAAGAATGATATTTTCAAGTCTTTGAACCATCCAGATGATAAGTCTTTGCACCATCCAGATGATAAGTCCTTCATTCAGCCAGCTTCAAGTGTCGCAGCTGTTCCAGATCCAATTTCTTCCAAGCCCATCATCAGGCCCTGGGAAGAAATTCAGAATAACAAGAATCGACGAGGCTTAGGATATGTCCAAGATGATGCCAACTTACATATTCCCGATTATTCCAAGCCCATTCAGTTCGTCAGTGCAGGATTTCTTGAACAGATCCCCTCAGCACATTCAGAGACAGTTGCAGACAACCAGCAGTGCATGCAACCCAAATTTGTCGAAAAAGATAATTCCACACAACCTTAAGTTGAGGTCATATCGAAATGTTCTCATTGTCAGAGAACTGGTCATATGGAAGATCAGTGTTTTGATCTCCATCCCTGTAGCCATTGTTGAAAGTCCACTCATTCCTCAGACAAATGTCGCAATCAACACAAATCAGCAAGGTTGAAGATACATTATGAATGGATCGACCCTTGGGAATGGTCATCCACAGTTAAAAGATTGCTTCAGTTCTACAACCGCATACGATCACACATTGTGTAGCCCACACTGAAAAGATGATGGTACTCTCATACAATTGAATGGGGGAGTACAACAGTGTAAAACTCCTACACCTGAAGGGGGGGAGTTCAGAAATATTTTCCACAGAAGTGTCTCTCCTTTCCGCTGACAAAGGGGGGAAAATGTCAATGAAATTGAGAGTGGTTGTCAGACTAAAAGTCTCGACACAACCAGCAAAAGCAGCCAGTGGGCATATTCAACAGCCAGTGGGCATCAACAACTTTGCCAGTGGGCAGTCAACAAATTTTCCAGTGGGCATCAACAAATTCGCCAGTGGGCAGTCGACAGCAAAGAAGCAGTGACAATTTTCAGCACAGTAAAAGCGACAGTGAGTTGTTTTTGACATCATCAGCCGGTGGGCTTTGAACAAATTTTGTCAGTGGACAAAGGATGTTGCTTTCATGCAAAGGATAGATAGATCCTTTTGCAACTTGGCACTTGATGGAGTTGTCAAGCGAAATTCAGACATGAATCAGACATGCAGCTGACTCATGGTCTCTTCAGATTGCATTTTTTCAACATCCAGCTTTGGTGGTTTTTCAGGCAATGTTTTTTGAGGATCAACATGAGAACTTGGAAGATGGTTCCTCGTTCTTATTTTGGATTTGTCATTGAAGGGGGGAGTGGAAACCGGAACAGAATTGTGAACATCACTGCGCCAAGACACCGCCACCCACATCTCCGACCATATTCATGAATGGAGACGTAGGAGGAGGCTTGTCAAAGCGCCAATACCGATCCATCTCTTAGCCAATTGGTTTTGCAAGTCTCTTTTACCCCATATCTCTAAAGACATCGGCCTTTCTGGTGCGGTGACAAAAGATCAATGTATTCGTCGTGCCCAGCACCTGGATTTAATCTATTCACAATCCGGCATGCTTTACGATCTGCTTCCCCATGCCCCTGGTAACCCAAACCCTCCGGCTACTCAGAAAACCAGAGCTCATGCCGATGGTCTCGTTGGCACGATCTCTGGTGTAGCCACCAATCAGTCTCGGGGGCAAACCTCCCAGCCATCCTTGGCTGCCACCGCCCCCCATCAAACGACTCCTCTCCCTTCCGCTAAGGTAAATTTGGTGCAAACCTCACAAAAACCTAGCGGAAAAAATAAGAAGAATAAGAAGAAAAAATCTTCTTTGGAAGAGCAGTCTGATAATCAGAATAATGCTAATTAGAAAAATGCTGCTAGAAATGACAAAGGAAAGGATAAACCCATGAAATTTCCTTGTAAAATCTGTGTGGAGGACCACTTGACATACAAATGTCCTCGGTTGCAGGAATGCACCGATTTTATTGCTAACAAGGATTCTGGGAGAACACCTGCCGTTCTTCACAATCCTTTCCCAAATCAACAGTAGCAACATCAACATATGGTTGACAACCTGCCACAACCCCATCAACGGGGCAATGGTGGTTCGTATCCTTCCGGCGAAGGACCATCTGCCATTTATGGCATCGAGAGTATTGACCTTCAAACTCGCGCCAAGCTTTATGGAACTCCTACCATAGATGCTCAGGAACCTAGAACTAGTTCCAATCTGCCGCCGCCCAACGATTTGCATATCGAAAGGCCTACTGTTGAACTTGTAATTCGTCCCCCTAAAGGGACACTTTGACGCACGACTCATAATACCTCTGCACGTGCAGCCCAAAACTACAATATTGTAGAAGATTTGGCGCAGGCACCATCAGCTATGTCTGCACTTGAAGTATTACAAACCTGTCCAGCACAAAGGAAAGCCTTGCTTTCGGCAATTGGTGGAATAGATCCCCAGGATTCCATGCTAGCAGTCTTTGATATGGAAAAGGATAAAACTCGCCTCTCGCATCAACTCGCATTCCAGGTGCAGGTTGTGTCGAAAGGGAGACCCATCCATCGCACTATCATAGACGAAGGTGCTTCGACCTGCGTTATGTCACAAGCTTGCTGGCTGAATTTAGGTTCTCCTACTCTAACCCCGCCATCGAATTCCCTCAAAGCTTTCGATGGCCACACGTTCCTACCAAAAGGGTACCTTGCTAGCTTTCCCATCACTCTGAGTGGGAAAACGGTAAACGTGGACGTTGAAGTCGTAGAGCGTCATCTCGACTATAATCTATTACTCGGTCGCAGTTGGTCCTATGCTATGACCGCCATCGTGTCTTCGGTCTTCTGACTCATCCTATTTCCATTGGATGGGAAAATAGTCATGGTAGACCAGCTATCCTTCTGCACCCCTGATTATTCCACTTTACCAAGTAGCTCTTTACCCCTAATAGGAGGTGTCCCTGACTCTTATGTCAGTATCAGTATCGGTCTTCTGAAGGCATCTTCCCTACTGGGTTGTTTTCCTCTACCGCCGCCGCAGATCCCAAACACGGTTGCAATGATATCCACCTCTTCAGATGGCTCTATCGACCCATGGATCATCCCGGCACCTTCAGATATTGATTCCTATGGATATTAGATGCCGCTTTCACCGGTTGAGTTGGCTTACCAAGCCATCCAAACCGCATCTGAACCCTCCACTAATATGGTTTCGACCACAGGTATGACCCTCTCTCCCATAACAGTTCTCTCTAAGGATCTCCTCAATGAAGTCTGGCCTACAGATGAAGCTATTCGAGAGATCATGTCATTAGAAGAACGACCTTGGGGAGAGTTCCACCATCGCGCTTCGACGATTGATTTGGAGGCGATAAAAACTGAAATCCCGTCTTTTGACCATCCTGAGATAGTCCCCTCCTCTTATACGACTGTCCACACTATCGATTCAGAAGGGAACATGGGTAATATTTCCAAGACTCTGCTCATTGATATCTCAGTCAAGACAGGTATCATGGAAAATATTCAGTATTACTTTTCAAATATCACACCTTTCCAACTTGCTTTCGGCCTGGAGGCAGTACTTCCAATCGAGTGCGAAATCCCATCGCTCAAACTTGCCATTGAGCTCCTGCCTGGCACCACTACCACAGAAGAGCGCTTGCTCTCGCTCGATAATTTGGACGAAACTCGTCGAGATGCTACACTAGCACTCGAAGCTCACCAGCGCCGAGTTAAAGCTCAATACGACAAATCTGTCAAGCCTCGTTCTTTCCAAGAGGGCGATCTTGTTCTACTTTATGATCAAAAACACGACCTCTTGGGGGCAGGAACACTCCAACCATTGTGGCTCGGTCCTTACATCGTTACTAAAGCCCTCTCAAAAGGAGCTTACGAACTACAAGACTGTAATGGAATTCCACTCGAGGAGCCCCGCAATGGGCTCTATCTGAAGAAGTATTTTGCCTAGTTTCACACTAGGCATATGCTTTGTAATTTTATGTATATAAGTTTTGCCTATTTTATTTTGATGCTTCTGAATTATTTGTTTGGTTTAAAGGGTTTTTCTCATGTAATATTTTTCTTTCGCACAGATGTCATCACATTCGTTACATACGTCGGGTATGCAGACGGTGCTAGTCGTCACACTAGACACATTGCTTCAGCTGCTTGGGTTCTCTATACGCCTGAGTCGGACCTTCTTGGTTCCGGGGGGATCTTCCTGGGTAACGCCACCAACAATGTGGCCGAGTACATGTCAGTGATCCAACTCCTCACGGAAGTGGCATCTCATGACATCTCCGATTTAGTGGTCAGGTTAGATTTCCAACTCATCATTATGCAGCTAAACAATCATTACTGTGTCCGCCACCCTGTGTTGTTACGTTATTTTTTACGAGTGCGAATTTTAGAACGTAAATTTCAAACAATCACATTTGAGCACGTTCCTAGAGAATTTAATGCATTAGCTGATTCTTTGGCAAATTATGTGTTAGATTGGCATTTGTCACATTTATTGTAAAATATTTACTCATGAGTACATATATTTTTATCACATCAAAAAATGCATAAAAATTTAAAAACACAAAATCACCAAATATATATATATATATATATATATATATATATATATATATATATATATGTCGTGTCCAGTACACAGTAAACATCAAAAAGGAAAAATCTCCCAAAACTTGGGGTGTTTTACAAAATTTGGCTAACTAAGCCATGCTCTGACACTAATACATCTACTCCAGCAGCTAAGCCTGATGCTCATGATAGCTTACAACTGCTCTAGCTATCCTCCTCAGAGGAACCAGGTATCTCTCCGGCACACCCACAGTATGCCGCTGCAGACGAACTGGAACCTCCCGCATAGGAAGCGGTGGTATACCCATACTCAGACCCTCCAGGTTCCTGGAGAGTTCATGTAAAATATGGGTATCATCATCGTCGCCGGCTTCCGCCTCCTCTACAGGTGCGCCAGCCCCGGGTAGCTGCAGTCCTCGCCGTGCATGGCGAGGGGCCCCAGCTGGACGGACAGGTGCCACATCTGTGTCAAGCAAGCAAAAGTTTCATGTCAAAACTTAATTTTCACCCCTTTTCAACAAAAAAAATTTACATAAACATTCAAAAGCTAAAAACAAAAACTTCTTTGAAAAGCACTGATCATTTTTCTTACCATCGGGCCCCCACTGGGTGCCAGGGGGCAAGACTAGCTCGGGATCGCCTGTGAAGTTCATCCCTGCATAGGGATAATCCTCAATCATGATGATCTGAGAGTCCAGCCAATCAAAAAATCCCTCATCGAAATAGTGACGGACGGGACCCTCTCCAGTCCGTGGAAGCAAAGTGGCCCACCGAGCCTGCCTCGGCTCGCGTGGACCCAATGGCGCTGTTGGGATCCTGGGCCTCATCAGTGGTATCCGCTCCAGTATGAAAGAAACAATCAGTGTTCCGTACCCAAATTCTCTTTGAGTATGGGTCTTGCATGCAGTAAGCTCTGCTCGGACCCGACGGACTACACCGTCACACCAGTCGAAAACCTGAGGCTGCATACAATCCAAGGCTAGGAGCATCTGGGCCTTGGTAGCCACATGCTGACTCTTGGCGCCTGCCAAGCGAACAATCATCCATAGAATAGACTGCAAGGGTCTCAAAGTCACCTGTGCGATAGGTATCCGGTTACTCACAGGCTGGGTGCCACGTATGCAGTGCGTATGGATCAAATCAGTAGTGGAACGAGGGTCAGCTCTGGACCCCGTCAAGTTGGGCCTCACCCCACGACATGACAAGCCGGTCAAAAAGTAAACATCATCTTTTTCGATGGCGAGCTCGTTGCCACCAATCCGAAAGACATGATGTCTCTCGTCCCACTGCTGGATCAGCCACCTCAGGAGGTCCTCTTGACCCCTCATCAGTTCTAAACGGGCATACTTAAGCAATCCGCACCTCCGGAGAGCCATTAAACTTGCCACATCCGTCACCATCTCTCGTTCTTCCCGCTCATGCTCTCTCTCTCGCCAGATACTCATGATTAACAGCTGAACACCTGCAAATGAAACATTTCCAACCGATTAAAATTTGCCTGGACCACTTCAAAAATGAAAAAAATGAATTGCTAGAAAGCATGTTGCGCCTAACGCAGGCACTAATACAAAACAGAGCGTTCTAACGCTTACGTCCCTCACGGGTTGTGCGTTTAACGCGGCTGTTGTACTCCTCACCCGCGTTAGGCGCAAATATTTTTCTAGGGCCTCAAAATTTCCTAATTTTGAACCAGCAAAAACTAAAAAATTGGCAATTAAATGATAACAGGAGGTTCTAGCTCTTACCTAGATCTCGCGGAATAGAAAACTGTTGCCCAAATTGACTGTAATCGTCAGCTGAAATTTTCACCCCTTTTGCACTCCAGAGCTTCTTCACAGCACTCAAAACAGTGAAAATGAATGTCTTCCGACCTTCTTATAGCAAATTCTGGGGCATGACTCTCTTTCGTCAGTCGGCAAAGTCGTGATTCCTCGCTGTACACATGTCGCAACTCTCGAGATTTGGTACTGATGATTCTAATAAGGGATCAAGATTTATGTGCAGACATACTCATGTTTTATCGAGCATTCTTTTTATGGTATTTTTCTTGCTCGTTAATCCGAAAAACCTCGAGTTCTCTTCTTCGGGCTCGTTAAACTTATACGAAGTTGGCATCGAGCGTTCTTTTGGTCTTTCTTGCTCGTTAATCCGAAAAACCTAGAGTTTTCTTCTTCAGACTCATTAAAACTATGGAGAAGTACTGAGCATTCTTTTTAGGAATCTTTTCTCGCTCATAAAACCGAAAAAATCCCGAGTCACCTTTGTCAGACTCGTTAAACTATTGAGACAAAGAACAAGGAGCCATTCTTTTCCTCTTTTTCAAAGCTCTTTAAACAGAAAAAGTAAATCGAGTTTTCTCCGCATGACTCGTTAAAATTTCACGGAGGTACCGAGTTTTTCTTTGTTGGACTCGTTAAAATTTCACAAATAATATTGAGTTTACCTCGTCTCCTCGTACTCATAACAAAATGAGGTAGACGTCCATTGAACATAGATTTCTCACTTTTCCGGATTCGATGGACTAACTTACGGAAAATGAACTGTTTCGGGCTGACTATTATCCCTTTGCCGTGCCCGGTTATCAAGACATGACAAAGGTACCCCAATGGAGTCGTCTTTTACGACATTTTTCAGACTCTCTAAACATGAAAAATTCACCGAGTTTACTCGTCTGGACTCATTAAACCTAATCAGACAGGACATGGAGTTGTCTTTTATGACATTTTTCAGACTCTCTAAACATGAAAAATTCACCGAGTTTGCTCATCTGGACTCATTAAATCTAATCAGATGGGGCACAGAGTTGTCTTTCCTGACATTTTTCAGACTCTCTAAACATGAAAAATTCACCGAGTTTACTCGTCTGGACTCGTTAAACTTAATCAGACGGGGAAAAATTTGGACAAAATGGATATTACCTCTATTACATTTTCAAAAAGGTCGATTTGGCAGCAAAATTCTTGAACATGGCACTTCCCAGAAAACTCTTTCACAGTTAGCCGAACCCTACCATCTATGAGTATTAGCCTTCATTTCCCAGTGTCCCTACACCGGTAAAATCCTAACACACTCTTGGTGTTCAACACGCTTCAGCTGCCTAGTACCATGCTAGAGTGCCTTCTATTGTTCAAGCAGATCTCATTATCTACTGCTCCTCTTATCAACCAAACCGTTCATTATGCCAGAAATTATTTTGTCGTCTGACGTTCCCATTTACTCTTCCTTATCTCAAATCATAAACAAAATCAGTTGGTTTCCGTTTCGTGTTGACTGATGTAGGACGCCTCAGTGCCTACCTTTCAACAGATCACTTCCTATCGACTTCAACACCTTATCTAGGAAGTTGATCCAGAAACACATCAGTACCCAGATACTTGCAGACATTAGTGGCAGGTAGTCTTGTGTTTGATCAAGGGTCTTCATCATTGGCTCTTGGTCGAATGATTCTACAAGTGTTCGACTTCAACTCCTTTTATTCACACTCGCTAGATTGTACTAGGCATCTTAGGGGCCATCATCATTATCGGTGGCCACCTTCGCGTCTGTTAACAGTTTTCATTATTGACTGGTAATCAGACGATTTCTCACATGTTCGACGACAACTCCCTCATTCACATGTTGAGAAATATGCAGTTTAAAGTGAATCGGCGGTCAAGACCTGGGGGCAAAAGGCTACACCATTAAAGTTGTGTTCCCTTCCCCAAGCTGCGATATTGTTTATGGAGACAGCTTTTTCAGCCTGATCCTGTTATGACAGACACTTCCACATTGTGCCTATTGGTGGACAGATTCTTCATATCTCTATTCTAGAGAAATCATGTTGTTTAAAGCTACTGAGCATGGGACATGCCCGACTCTAGGCAAATACTATATTTTCTGACATATGTTGTTGTTTCAGGTTTTCCTCAGTCTTTCAATCTCTCTCTCTACAAATTATAAAGTATTTCGGCCATCGTCTTCGTCTCTAACCTCACACTTTAGGGGGCATCTGTTACAGGTCAAAATACCTCCTCATCAGCTCAGAGGGGAAGACAAATATGGAAGAAGTACAAAGACCTAAATTAAACCTATTTCTGCCAGGGTAACACATATATAGAACAGAACAAGAGCGTTATAACGCAGGCAAGCAATACATTGGCCGCGTTAGTGGCTAGGGAAACGCTCTGTTTACACTAAAGGGATGTGTTACCCGTGTTTTAAGTTTGAATTGGGAAAAGAGCGCGGAGAAAGATTTGAATCTCTGACTTTCCATCACAAAAGAGTCAGTGCACAAAGGAAACTGTAGAAGCACCAGTTCATTATTGGTCATTGCCATAGAAGACTGAACTCCAAGAGAGGCAAAAGCATGGAGATCAAAGAAACATCTAAGCCTTTTCCATTCCAAACTAGTGGAAAGAGAAGGGCAACAATGGCCTTCTCCCTCTCCTATAAGAAGGAGTTGAAGGCTCTTAATTGAAGGTCGAAGGATTGCTCAAAAGTTCTTGTATACTTGTGGAATAGAGAATAGTGTGACATTGTGAAGGCCAAGAGTCAAAGAGGCTCCTAGAGAGCTTGTTGGCTTGGACTTCTTCACTTGATAGAGAAGAGAGATCGGGAGACTGAGGAGGGCTTGGTACAACCGATGGTTGTAATCCTCCTTCTTTCAAAATCAATAGAACTATGTTCGTTTTGTCCATTCGATGCTTAATGTTATATTGTTGTTTCAATATTTTCTTAGTATGATATGAATGGCTCAGATGTGTATAATATATATGTTTATTATTGGTTTAATTGATAGAATACTTGTTATATTAGAAATTACGCGGGTGCTTTGACTGATCGCAGGACTCAGATTTGGAGCCGGTTAAAGAAGGACTCTTGCTTTGCTGCATAGCGCTCTCCAAAGGATTCTAAAGCTGTCAAAGAGGTAATTCTCTATTATATTCCTTCAAGTTATTTCAAGCTAATATGAACATGCTCATGCCATCTTTGTGAACAGCATAGCTAATCTTACTGTCTGCCTCGGGCACCGGAAAGCCCTGAGAGGGATATACGAAAACCAACCATCCAAGCAGTTTACCCTATAGCATTCCTATTTTGGAAGATTAGTAAGATTATTTCCCAACCCATGAAATTTGTTTTCATTACTATTCACCGTAGGTGGAAGTAGATGGAGAAAGTAGTGCACGATTTTCTGATGCTAAAATCATAAAAAAAAATTCTACATTCCAATAAAAGAAACATATATTATGGAAAAAATAGAGCACCTCATCATATGGAGAATTTAATTAAGCCATATTATATTTTGTATGACATTGAATTTTTCTCTTCAAATAAGTTAAACCACATATTTTAAACCCAAATTTAGTAAATTAGTTATCATAACAATAATAATTAAATATTATCATATTATATGTAGATTTTAATAAGCCACATTATAGAGTTAAACAAAAAAAAATTGATGCATGAGCATCTAACTCGGAGTAGACAAAAGATGGGTTTATTTGTCTTACTGTTACACTTGTTTGTGGACAGGTTATTGGACCTGTGATTTGTTTTCTTTTATTATTTATTATTTGGAAGAGAACCTTAGGATTAGGGAAGTAAATTGTTTTTGTAGACTTAATTAGAAGTTTTTTTTATAATCTAGCAATGTAGTTAGAGAGGAACGGTTGTCAGTTTCAACCAGAAAAACAATAACAGTAACTATTACCTACAGTAGTATATAAAGCAAAAAAAAACATACTGTAAGTTTTGATTTCCATCAAAGAAAGAATAAAAAAAAGAGGAGCAGAACATAATTTGAGAACCATATGTAACCAGTTAATTCTTCCAGCTGGTTTATTGTTTTATATCAAATTATTGCGAAGTGAATTTTCATCTCCCTACTGTTATGTGCACAACACTTTAAATTGAGAATGTAAACAGAATTAAAATTGGGGAAAGAGAAAATGTATCCAGGTGTAAGAAGACCTTTCATGTTACCAATAGAGTTACGAAGATATTGGCAAAATTTACACAGGCATAAAGCTCGAAGTCATTTTCTTGACGAAACAGAACCAGAAAGTATTAAGGAACAGTGCCAGGTAAGTTAGGCATTCACAAAAATAAATTTCAAAACTTTTTTCTTCTAGTATTTCCGAAATAGCCACATGGAGAGATTAGAAAATATTTAGGAATAGTCCAAAAGAGAAACAGAATATTGAGCATATAGTTGAACTAGGGTTTGAGACCAAAAAGAATAACCCCAACGGAACAGCTGAAACCCCAAGGTGAGAAACTATAAAGCGGAAGAGAGATTGAAAAGAATTACATAACTTGACGCTATATTGGTACTCCAACATACATGAAACAAGAACATTTGTTTCCATTAATAAATTACAACGACAAAGTCCAATAGCAGTCCAGAGATTGACAACGAAAAGATAGACCCTAAAGTTACAGGAACACAACTAAGGAATCAACCCTACCCATAGGGTTTCATCACTGAAGGAAGGAGTGGCCAGGCATTGCAAACTGGTAAGGGCCTGCAAAACCAATAAACTGCTCGACATTAGAACCCCGAGGCAGTTTGTCTATGTGCAGTTAAACTAACCAAGAATGAGCGTGGAAGTTGAAAAGAAGAGTCACAGTGGAGCTTACTAGGGAGGCCGAGTACTGAGTGGAGATAAATACCTCATTCTGAAACCGACAAAGCCTGCTCACGAAGGAGCCAGAGTAGTTAGAGGGCTCATACAAATGCAGAAGGGTTTAAAACAAAGAAGGAGTAATTACTTGTGTTTTCTTTTAAGTTGAAGGCATCCACAGGAGTCCTTGACAGTCCAAACCTGGAGAGGAAACGATAATAGATAACCTTATAGTTAGAAGACAAAAGTGGAAAAAAAAAATGCTCAGTTGTGAAAAAACAATTGGAATAACAAGAAAGTACCCCGAAGAAATTACCATACAGACAGGAGGTAATGAGTTTCCATTGCAGGGTTTGCGAAAGCCCTTGTTTGAAGAAATTCGTGCAACAAGAAAAGAGTAGGACCTTCTTGACAGAGGAAGGGTTACATTTCATCACCCAAAATGCAAAGAGACATTGTTAAAACCCTTGAGAAACTCGAAGAGACAAACGCAGTTTAGAAACCCTCTTCCCAAGTTCAGCTGGTGAGAAAACTAGCACAGTGAGTGTGGTTGTTCGTACAACGCGGAGGAGTAGCTCGAAAGTCGGGATAAGTATTGGTTACTTTACCAAATCACGAGGACATACTCGTATCTACGGAGGTGTCCCAACACATCACTTAAAAAAAATCTGCAAGTACTCCGAATTAACACCAACAGATCTGCTATATCACATTACCTATTATTTGTTTTCATTATTACTGCAGTGACGTTGTTGGCTATTAGTCATTTTAATTTTCCTATTAAAGTTTGGTTTAAAAACTGTGCAACACCACTTGCGAGCGAGGTCTGGGTGCCATCATTTTTGGTATCATAGCGGGCTTGTGAACAATGAAAATGGAGGTCGGTAGATGTGGACGAGGAAGGGGGAGAGCTATTCGTAGAGTAGCAGACAAAGGATTGAGGGAGTAAATTTGTATTTTGAATGAGCGATTAGCAGCAATAGAGGTTGGAAGGAGAAGAGACCCTGAAGGAGGGGATGACAGTGACGAAGAGGTTGCAGAAGCAACAGATGGTTTGGAAGGAGAGGGACCTGAAATTAGATTACTGAGGTCAGTTTTGTTATCAAGTAGCAAACTGAAGCATGAGATTTCTACTTATGATGGGAATTTATCAGCAGATGTGTTGCTAGATCGGCTTAGTGAATTGAAAAATTATTTTGATTATGAAGAAATCAGCGAAGATAAGCGGGTAAAATTTGCTACCACCAAGCTGAAGGGACATGCATCCTTGTGGTGGCATAGTGTTCAGGCGGAGAGGAAGAGGCTGAATAAATAGCCTATAAAGAAGTGGGCTAGGATGGAGGCCAAGCTGAAGAATAAATTTCTGCCCAAGGATTACCAGATCATGTCGTACAGGCAGGTACAAAATCTGAGGAAAAGGGGGTTAACTATTAAAGAGTACACGGAAGAATTCTACAGTTGAATTTAAGAGCTGGGCATATAGAAGACAACCCCGAAAAGACAACGAGGTTTATAAATGGTTTGAGAGGGGAAATATTGGATGAAATCAGTATTCTCTCACCCAGAAGTATAGATGAGGCATATCAGTGTGCCCTAAAGGCTGAAGAGAAAATAAATAGGAAGAAGAATGCTAGAAGAGGAGGAGGATCTGGCAAAGGTAAAGGAAAGGCTTTTGGCATAGGTAGAGGCACAAATTCCAGTAATGAAGGCAGCAGTTCCAAAAATTCAGGAACAGTAGAAAAAGACAATAACACTAGAGGGGGGTGACCATACCAGCGAGGAAGAGGTAATGGTAGGGGCAGAGGAGCTGTCCAGTGTTATCGGTGCCATAAGTGGGGGCACAAGTCTTATGAATGTCTTGAGGGGGAACCAGCAGGTGGTAGAGGAACATATGTTGCCCAAACGAAGGAAGCAGAGGCACCACCCCAAGAGGTAGAAAATTCACCTGAGATAGGGGAAGCTTTGGTGCTGAATAAGGTGTTGCTGAAACCAGCAAAAGAAGTTGCGGAATCGGATCAAAGAAAATATTTATTCCAGATAGTTTTCAATTCACACGGAAAGTGCTACAAATTGATAATTGACAGTGGGAGCACAAATAATTTGGTGGCCATATAAATGGTGGAGAAGTTGGGGCTGAAATGGTTGAAGCACCCCACTCCCTACAAAGTGTTGTGGCTACAAAAGGGACATCAGCTGTTAGTTGATGAACAGTGCGAAGTAGAATTTCATATTGGCAGATATAAGGACAAGATTATTTGTGATATTATGCCAATGGACATGTGTCATATACTGTTAGGGAGACCTTGGCAATATGACAGGAGGGTGGTACACAATGGAAGGAAAAAATGTTACAAGTTTTTCAAAGATGGGATTAAGCACACACTTGTACCCATCAAGGAGGAAGATACAACAGAAGCCAGTGGAGTTAAATAATTACTAGTGGGTGGAAAAGAATTCTTGAAGCAGATCGAGGATAGTGAAATTAAGTTTTTAGTTGTAAGGAGGCCAAAGATAGTGATACTGCATACAAATATTACAGATCTACTAGAGGAGATCCAGGACATGTTACAGGACTTTGGCGATATCATAGTGGATGATCTACCGGACGAATTGCCTCCTAGAAGAAGCATCAGTCATTGCATTGATTTTATACCTGGATCTAGTCTGCCAGATAAGGAAACCTACCATATGAGTCCTAAGGACAATGAAGAAATTAGGAAGCAAGTGCAGGAATTACTGGATAAAGGGCTGATCACGGAAAGTATGAGCCCCTGTGTAGTTCCAACAGTTTTGGCTCCAAGAAAAGATGGAGAGTGGCGAATGTGCATGGACTCAAGAGCTATTAACAAGATTACTATTAGGTATAGGTTCCCATTGTCACGAATGGATGACATGATGGATTTTTTGAGCGGAGAAGCATAATTTTCGAAGATTGATCTGAAGAGTGGTTACCACCAGATCCAAATCCGGGAAGGGAATGAGTGGAAAATAGCTTTCAAGACGAATGAAGGGTTGTATGAATGGATGGTGATGCCATTTGGTTTGAGTAATGCCCCTAGTACGTTTATGCACCTAATGAATGAAGTTTTGAGAGATTTCATTGGTAATTTTGTAATTTTTTATTTGGATGACATTTTGATTTTCAGCAAGACGAAAGAATAACACTTCTGACATGTTCGAAGTGTATTGAGGAAATTGCAGCAGAATAAGCTGCTAATAAATCTGAAAAAGTGTACTTTTTTTCAGCAGGAATTAGTTTATCTGGGTTTTTTGATTGCAAAAAATGAGTTGAAGATGGACCCAAAAAAGATTGCAGCTATAGTTAGCTGGCCATCCCCAAAGAATCTATTAGAAGTTCGAAGCTTTCGTGGATTGGCAAGTTTTTACAGGAAATTCATCAGGGATTTCAGTGGGATCTACGCACCCATATTGGACACTATCAAGAAGGAAAATCATCCTTTTTGTTGGAAAGAAGCAGCAGAGAAGAGTTTTCAGGCTCTGAAGAAGAAGATCACTGAGAGACCAATTTTGAGGTTGCTTGACTTCAACAAACTTTTTCAAGTTCATTGTGATGCTAGCGGTACAGCCATTGGGGCAGTATTGAGCCAGGAGGATAGGCCGGTCGCTTATTTCAGTGAGAAGCTGAATGAAAGTAGGCAGAAATACTCAACCTATGATAAGGAATTTTATGCGATCGTCCAAGCATTGAAGCATTGGATACACTACTTATTAGGTAATGAGTTTGTTTTATTTTCTGATAATTCTGCATTACAGTATATTATGCAGCAACATAACTTGAACCATAAGCATGCAGAATGGGTTGAGTATCTGTAGAGTTTTATGTTTTTGCTGAAACATATTAGTGGGCACGCCAACAAGGTTGCAGATGCGTTGAGTAGAAGAGCTTTGCTCTTACAGGAAAGCACAGTACAAGTGTTGGGTTTTGAGCATTTGAGGGATTTGTATCAGAAAGATACAGATTTTAAGGAGGCCTATGAGGCTTGTCAAAACCCTTTGCTGAGAAACAATAGTCCATGGTTGGACTAGAATTTCCAGGAAGGATTATTGTTCAGGGGAGGACAATTATGCATTCCCAATTATTTGATGAGGGAGAACATTATTTGGGAAAAGCACAGTGGAGGTCTAACCATACATTTCGGCATAGATAAAAAATTATCATAGATTGAGCATTTTTATTACTCACCAAAGATACAACGGGATGTGCAGAGGTATGTAAGCAGATGTAAAATGTGTTAGTTAGCGAAGGGTTGTAGTCAGAATGCAGGACTGTATACGCCACTGCCTATTCCGAGTAGACCATGGGACTCAGTCAGTTTGGACTTTGTCTTGGGTTTTCTTAGAACACAGTGGGGTTTTGATTCTGTGATGGTGGTAGTGGATAGGTTCTCGAAGATGGCACATTTTATACCCTGCCGAAAAACCAGTGATGCCACTCACATAGCACACTTGTTTTTCACAGAGATCGTCAAACTGCATGGCTTGCTGAGGTCCATTATTCGTCAGGGATGTGAGGTTCACCAGAAATTTTTGGCATACCCTGTGGAAGAATTTGGACACTCGGTTGAAATTCAGCTCCGCCTATCACCCACAGACCGATGTGCAGACGGAGGTGGTGAACAGGAGCTTAGGAAACCTACTACGAAGTTTGATAGGTGAAAATTCTCAGATGTGGGATCGTGTACTTGCTCAAGCAGAATTTTCTTATAACGACTCACCGAATCACAGCATAGGTTACATTCATTTTCAGGTCTTGTATGGAATGCATCCTCGTGGATTGCATGAGCTGCAGGATTTGGGGGATTTGGGGAAACTTGAAAAAAAAAAGAGCTAATGGGGAAGATTTCGCCCAAGCAATGAGCGACTTACATGAGCAGGTGAGATCAAAATTGTAGGTCAGCAGTCAAAAGTACAAACAGCGGGCAAATTTGAAAAGGCAGGAGGTTCAGTTTAATGTCGAAGATGAAGTTCTTGCACACTTGCGCAAGGAACGTTTTCCTAAAGGGGAATATAACAAAATGAAATTTAAAAATACTAGCCCATGCAAAATTATTTGCAAGTTTTCCGCCAATTCTTATGAATTACAGTTGCCAGCAGGGATAGGCATTTCACCCATCTTTAATGTGGCAGATTTGTTTCCATATACTTCCAGTCCTGAGGACGACATGGTAGCATGGCCAGAACGGGACGCCCAACTTGACAAAGGTTCTTGGGTGAGACAGATGCCTACGATGCAGCCCCTTGAGATTGAGAGCATTCTCGACACATAGGTAGCCAAGTGCATACACAGGAAGGAGTGTTTACAGTACTTGGTCAAGTGGAAGAACCGTCCCATTGAGGACATTTCATGGCTTGACACAGTGCAAATACAGAAGGCTGTCTATTCAGGTGAAGATCTCATGGAATGGAGCCATGAATTTTTGTTACCCCGGGAGCCTGATGCAGGAGAATCTAACTTGGAGTAGACAAAATATGGGTTTATTTGTCTCACTGTTACACTTGTTTTCGGACAGGTTATTGGACTTGTGATTTTTTTTCTTTTATTATTTATTATTTGGAAGAGAACCTTAGGATTAGGGAAGTAAATTTGTTTTGTAGACTTAATTAGAATTTTTTTTTATAATCTAGAAATGTAGTTAGAGAGGAGCGGTTGTTAGTTTCAACCAGAAAAACAATAACAGTAACTATTACCTACAGTAGTGTATAAAGAAGAAGAAAAAAAATACTGTAAGTTTCGATTTCCATCAAAGAAAGAATACAAAAAAGAGGAGGAGAAAAGAATTTGAAACCATCTATAACCAGTTAATTCTTTTAGCTGGTTTATTTTTTTATATCATATTATTGCAAAGTGAATTTTCATCTCCCTAATGTTATGTGCACAACACTTTAAATTGAGAATGTAAACAGAATTAAAATTGGGAAAAGAGAAACTGTATCGAGGTGTAAGAAGACCTTTCATGTTACCAACAAAGTTATGAATATATTGACAAAGTTTACACAGGCATAAAGCTCAGATTCATTTTCTCAATGAAAAAAAACCAGAAAGTATTAACGAACAGTGCCAGGTAAGTTCGAAATTCATAGAAATAAATTTCAAAAATTTTTGTTTCTAGTATTTACGAAATAGCCACATGGAGAGATTACAAAAGATTTAGGAACTTTCCAAAAGAGAAACAAGAGATTGAGCATATATCTGAATGAGGGTTCGAGACCAAAAATAATAACCCCAACGGAATAGCAAAAACCCCAAGGTGAGAAACTGTAAAGCTGAAGAGAGATTGACAAGAATTTCATAACTTGACGCTATATTGGTACTCCAACATGCACGAAACAATAACTTTTGTTTCCATTAATAAATTACAACGAAAAATTCCAATAGCAGTCCAGAGATTGACAACGAAAAGACAGACCCTAAAGTTATAGGAACACAACTAAGGAATCGAACCTACCCATAGGGTTTTGTCACTGAAGGAGGGAGTGGCCAGGCGTTGCAAACTGGTAAGGGCTTGCAAAACCAATAAACTGCTCGACATTAGAACCCCGAGGTAGTTTGTCTATGTGCAGTTAAACTAACCAGGAACGAGCGTGGAAGTTGAAAAGAAGAGTCATAGTGGAACTTACCAGGGAGTTCGAGTACTGAGTGGAGACGAATACCTCAGTTTGAAACCGTCAAAGCCTGCTCATGAAGGAGTCGGAGCAGTTAGAGGCCTCATACAAAAGCAGAAGGGTTTAAAACAAAGAAGGAGCAATTACATGTGTTTTATTTTAAGTTGAAGGTGGCCACATGAGTCCTTGACGGTCCAAACCTGGAGAGGAAACGATAACAGAAAACCATTATGCTATAACTTTTTTTTTAATTTTTAATTTTTTTTAATTTTTTTTACTTTTATTTTTATTTTTTATTTTATTTTATTTTTTATTTTTTATTTTTTTCTTTTCTGAATAAGACTAATTCTATTAAGAAATGAAATATAGTACAATAAAAGCTTGCATAACAGTGAAGCAAGAGAGCAAGGGAGCCGGAAATGATTGACTATCAACCTCGGTCCCAATGAGCATCCACGGTTTTAAGCAAAAAGATAACAAGAGGAACATAAAGTAAAGAGCTAGACTAGGGAGACGACCCAGAATGGGTAGAATCTCCCAAATGACATTTTTTTCCATTTTTATTACTGACTGTGACCCAGCCATTGTGAGCTGGCTGGACAGGAACTACTTCCAAACTATTCTGCGCGCAAGGGGGAGTCTCCTTATCTGAATATGAGGAAGAAGACTCATGAGTGTGCTTCTGTGAGATCGGAGGAGCAGCAGGATCCACTGGGCGTGCTGGGGGAGTGTCCATCGGGGGGTCCGGATTCTCCCCTTCCACCTCTATATCCTCCTCATGAAAGCTAGAGGAATCAATGACATCCATTGGAGGTCTATCACATGGTTTCCAGGTCTTGGATTTGGATTTGCGCGGGATATTCTTCTTTTTGTCGAGGAATGCCGCACAAGTATTCTGAAGATGCCCCATCTGATGGAAATGGCGACACCTAAAAGCAGTGTTCTCATAGTCTAAGGTTTGCGTCCAATGGAAGTCCCCAACTTTGAGGTTGATCTGATCAGGAAGCCCTTTACTAATGTCTATTTTTGCGCATATTCTGCCAAAAGTATATAACCCCTTCTTCCCTCGAGAGGTGTCCGTAGCCAGATGGCGGCCCAAAGTATCCCCAATCCCTTTGAAGACAGCGAAATTCCATAGATGAGCAGGGAAATTTGGAAGACGGACCCAAATGGGAAGCTTGGTAATGACAGCCGAAGAGGGGTCGAAATCAAGGAACCAGGGGGTGAGGAAAAGTCCCGCTGATCCCCAAAACCAAGGGCCTCCCGTTAAGGCTTTCTGGTAATCTTCGCTGAAGGCAAAGGTGACAATAAAGAAGCCTTTCGAGCAGAAGAATACCTTGCTGTTGTTGGTCCAGTTGGAGTGGATCCACTGGTATAAATCAGCCGTACGAAGCCATAGTCCGTTAAATCTGCAAATGATGGTTGTTTCTGCAAACATCTGAAATTGATCATCCAAAGATGGATGAGTGATTTCGATGGAGGGAGTTTCCTTCATTTTGTCCACCAAGAAAGGCTTGGGAGCCCCAGCTTGTGGAGCAGTCTTCTTGGAGGGTTGTGCATGAACCACATCCTTATAGGAGAAAGTTGGAGCCGAGGATGTCTGCCCAGATGCTCCTCCTCACAGCCGTAAGCTGAGCATCACTAGAGCATCTCTTTCAATGCTGTAATAAGACAAGGGCAATGGGTTTTCGAGCTGTTTACCTGCGTAAGTCAGTCTCTGATGGGCAGAGGGGATACCCAACCGGAGCTCAAGCTCTTGCATGAGGTTATGCACTAGATCTGAAGCATGCACCCAAAGCAACAGGGTTTTGCCGGATAAAAGCAAGATCTGGATCTGAAAGCCAGCGGGAGAGTGGTGAGGAGTCCTCTGCAACCCGTCTTGATTTTGTGCCTGATCAGTGCCTAATCCTTGCAGTCTCGAATCCGAGAGGCATTTTTCTTTGAATAAGGCTGAAAGTTTGCCGTGATCCTCCTGGATCTGAGCCAAATCGGCCTGCAGTGGGTCCTTGATAGAACCGTTGAACCCATTCATAAAGCAGCGCCCCTACATGGTCACGGGGGTGGGAGAAATTGTAGGTTTTTTCCCCGCTTGGACCTAAAAAGCAGCAGCATCGTGCGTTAAGATTGTGGCGACCTGAGCACCACGGTTCCAATCTGGATTGATCCGGAAACCCTCGTGCCTAAAAGTGCCGGTGGTTGCCTGCGAGGGGGTGCCAAGAGCCAGCTATGTCGGAAGAAAGCGGATGAATTGCATTGGGCTGCAGTTGTAAATAATTTCACGTCTCCTGGGTGTGCCGAAGGAGCTGAGGCTGAATCGCATGCAAACGTTGCAGCTACAGGGTCGGCGTCGGCGGTCCAGCAAGCAGGAACCCTTTCGCGTCTCCTGGGTGTGCCGAAGGAGCTCAGGCTGAACCGCATGCAAACGTTCCAGCTACAGGGTCGGCGTCGGCAGTCCAGCAAGCAGGAACCCTAGCGTTCACTCGCTCCGTCGCGTCTCTCGACATGATTGATAAAAAGGTAGTGGGCTTGGCCCGGTTTAGAATAACTACTCGCATGACGAGCTACGACCTTGCTCGGGATCGAACAAAAGACCGGTCTGTCATTACGAGGCGGACTTTACCACTACGCCGCTTCCACGACCTTAACTTTTTTTTTAATTAACTTAAATGTAATTTTATAATTTTATATAAATAAAATTTTCTAATTAATTTAACAATTAACATAATTTATCAAATTCTAACACCAAATAATTAATAAATCTAGTATTCATTTAAATTATTTAACTTCTTTCAAAATTATAAATATAATTTATTTATTTTTATAACTTTTAATAAATTATATATATATATATATATATATATATATATATATATATATATGAATTAGCTCAAGAGAGAAATATAGAACTGAGCTATGGTATTAAAGTTTTGAAAGTCAAAAACATTATGAAAATCTAAACCATAGAAATAAATAACATTCATTGTATCAGAGTCAGAATAATAATCAAATGATATCAGATTATATATAATTAAATATTACCAAATTCTTCGTAGAGATAATTACATTTCATAAATTTAAAATTTGATCCCACACCCAATTCCAATAGTATTTACATTTAAACGTTTAGTTTGAGCACTTGGGAAATATCACATTAATAAACTATAAAATAAAAATATTTAGAAATTAATTTAATAACAAATAAAATCATTAAATTGTATTTAATATAAATATTAATTAATTTGATTTAAGTTAAGTATTGAATACATCAAATTAATTTAAAAATATTTACAAATTAATTTAATAACCAATCATTATATTGTATTTAATATAAATATTAATTAAATTAATTTAAGTTAAATATTGAATACATCAAATCAATTTAAATCTAGTATTATAAATCACAAATGGATTGCAGTCAAATAAACTTAAATAATATTTTTTATTTACATATGGGTTGTAGTTAAATTTTATCAAATTGTTTAGATTAATTCAGTAATATATTTTCAAAAAAAAAGTTTTTTCATTGGTTAGTATATTTAAACAATTACATTACAATTCTTAAATTTTGGGATTTTAAAGATTTTAGTGGTTTTGATTATGTCAAATTAATCTTAATATTAAAATAGTGATTGAAACATTAAAAATTAAAAAAATTCATTAAATTTTTTTTATATATAACTATTTACTTTATAAATTACTTAATTTAAATTTAAAAAATATTTTTTAATCACATATTATTGGTAGTTAAATACTTTTATATTGCTTAGTTTAAAAGATTTTTTTTTGCATATTATTAGTTAAATTGAGTTATAATTTTTTAAAATCAAGTTAGAGTTGTCAAGTTGTGGAATTTTGGTTAATTTGGAAGTTTTTGGTAATTTTCAAATTATTTTTAATATTAAAATTTTAAATTTTTGCAATTAAAAAATGGAGTTGTTCTTGTGGATTTAAATATTATGGTGAAATCTTGATTTGTATTATGATTTGTGGAATTTAGGTTATTTTAGAGTTTTTTGGTAATTCTAAAATTACTTTTAATATTAAAATTGTTATTGAAAGCTTAAAAAATTAAATTTTTTCAATAAAAAAATGGGTTTGTTCTTTTGGATTTAAATATTGTGGTGAAATATTTATTTGTATTTTTTAAAACCCGTTTTTGACAACATATATGGATTCATCACTTTAAAAATAATTTTCCCACTTTAGAGTTCATTCATGGAACCTGTGATGTAAATGAACCCTATCGTATTCTAGACATATTAGATGAAAAATAAACTTAAAAACCTTTGAAAATGCCCACTTAAACACAACTAATCAAAAAAATTTCACATTCCAATTAAAAACATATCTTAAGGAAACTTTAGACCACCTTATTATATGATTAGTTTAATTACATTAAAATAAGTCATATTATCCCTTTTATGTATGGAAATTTTTTTTTTTCATCTCACTCATAATTAAACCACAGACTTTAAAGAAACATTTAGTGAAGAAATTATAATAAAACAAATTAAATATTATCATATTATATGTAGTGTTCAATTAGGCACATTAGCTAGGTGCACCATAGATTTAAAGCACAAACATTCAAGCTAAATTTAGGGAAACACTTACAATAACATTTCTATTGCATCCCATGAAATGAATCAAGATGTGGATCAATTCATTCACCATTTTCACCCAATTAATTAAGTAATTGGACCCACTATTCATTTAAATTTCTCCAATAAATGTGATATATAAAAAAATAGTAGTATTTAAGTGTCAAGATCAAAACTTCATTAGACACTTTGAGATAATGGTCAAATGCATCATCCCACATGAAATATTATATTAATAATTTCATGATCTATGGCCATGTAACTATATCAAAATTTACGATATATATATACAAGTTGTATTTGATCCTCTACCCTTGGCTTGCGGCTTGAGAAACAATTACTTGAGCTTGAGAAACATGAGTCATAGTCACATAGGGATCCCACCCTCCCTAGAACATGCCCTAAGAGGAATTTATTTCTTAGCTTGTCTCCTCCCTTGGCATATAGCATAACCACCTAAGATTAGAGTCAAGTGGTTGTGAAAATGAGCCTTGACTAAAATATTTAATATTTAATTTAAATCAAAAATCAAATTAAAAATAAAATATGACATTAATATCAGATAAAAATATTAAAACATTAAATCAATAAAAAATAAAATCTTTAATGTTGTTTTAATATAAGTATTAATTAAATATACTTACATTACATACAAAATATAACAATTTAATTTAAATCGCTTATTGTAAATATAATATATCAATTTAATTTAAATCAGGTATTGTAAGTACACTTAGATAAATTTAAATAATATTGTTTTAACAATATATTATTTTTAAATAAATTTTATCATATTATTTCATGTAAATGGGTGATATGCTTGCTCTCAAAAGATAGGTCTTCCAACATATTTTTTCTAAATATGATCCGAAAAAAAATATTTGTTTTTAAAATGTGGAACTAGAAAGTTTTAATGGTACTCAAATCATTTTTACTATTAATGTAGTAGTTAAAACATTCAAACTTGAAAATTTGAAAAAAATAAATAAATAAAGTCACATTCCTATATATATATATATGAAAAAATTACAACACCACCTTATCATATGGAGAATTTAACTATATTTAAATAAGTAACATTATCTCTTGTATGGCATTAATTTTGTTTGCATCAAACTAATAGTTAAATCATATATTTTAAAGCAATATTTAGTGAAACAGTTATAAAACAAGAATAATTAAATATTATCATATTATATGTAAATTTTATTGATTTCAAACATAAAATTAAGCCAAAAAAACAAAATTTAAAAAAACAGTTACAATAACAATTCATGAATGATCCCATGAATGAAGAAATTGATAAATTAATTAAATCCACTATTGGTTTAAACTATTCCAATAACAATAATATATCAAATTTTAATAGATTCCAGTAATTCTATTGACTAATGTTTAATGGCATAGCATTCCAATAATATATCAAATTTTAAGATTCCAGCTTCGTATAAATATAGATAGAGCTTGACGTACTTTACTCGCAACATCATCATGAAAGAGACGGAACCTCCATGAGAAATTTCATCATGAAAGAGATGAAATTTCTTCAGTCCCCAAAAAATTTCATGTTTGGACTCTTCTTTTGTGGGAAATAACTCAACTTCGTTTGAGGAAAATCTCTTTTCTCACAAAGGTTTTGATGTTTTCTCGAGGGAGATGGGGAGCTGCCCACACCTCTTGAGTCTCATGGAACTTTCATAGGTTTATTTTACTCTTTTTCTGTGGGAAAATAATTTAATCGTGTTGAAAGAAATATTTTTTTTTTTTTTTTAAGGGAGATGGAAGAGTTGCCCACACCTGTCTTAAGTCCAATGGAACTTCCAAGGCGGACTCCCTTTCTGTGGGAAATAATTTAATCTTGTTTGAGGAAAATCTGTTTTCTCGGAAAAGTTAGATGTTTTCTTAAGGTAGATGGAAGAGATTCCACACCTGGTATGAGTCATGGAACTTCCACAACCTAATTGAATTTTCTTCTGTAGGAAATAACATAGCATTTTTAAAAGAAAATCGCTTTTTAAAAAAAAATTAGGATCTTGGAGTGGGAGATGGAAGAGCTACCCACACCTGGCTTGATTCCCCTTGAACTTCCACAGGTCTTTTAGAGGGAGATGGAAGAGTTGCCAAGATATGACTTGAGTCCCCTTAAACTTCCATAGGTCTTGGAGGCAGATGGAAGAGCTGCCCACACCTGGCTTGAGTCCCCTTGAACTTCCAGAAGCTGACTTTGACTTTTCTTTTGTGGGAAATAATTTTTGGAGAGAGATGGAAGACCAGCAGAAGGAAGCAAAAGGGAAACTCTTATCCCAACTGGTAAGCCCAACTGGTAAGCCCAATAGCTGAGATTTCAGAAGAAGGGGAAGATGCCCTCAGATAGCCCAACCCTATTCCAGTGGCCTCCTCAAGCTTCCAGCCAAATCTTTCTTATTCAACTGAGGCCTCATTTGAAAGCACCACTAAGTTTTGATGGTTATGTGTTATTCAACTGAGCTCAAGATGTAATAGTCCAATCTGTTAGGACTCTTAGAACTTACTTTTAGAGTTCCTTTTGAAATAATTTTTGTCATTTTGAATCAATTTTTGATGTTATGCCATCAATTTGCCAAAAATTTCTAAAAGTTTCAAGCCCTTCATCTCACCAAATCAAGTTGTCAAAACATAGTTTGACTTGAATTTAAGTGTATGCTATGAATATCTTAATGTTCTCGGATTGTGATTAGTTATTAATAATAAAAATTATATTTGGCATATTGAATTTTTAATTGTGTGAAATTCTAATTATTTATTAATAACAACAATTTCACTTGTCATACTATATTTTTCAAGTTTTGAAGTTTGTGATAATTATGGAAATGTTTTATTAATAATTATTTAGCTCATGTTATACATAGTATTAGCAACAACATTTTGCTGGAGCTTTCTTAATATTTCTTTTAGGTTACTATAATATTAATACATGATTATATTTTTCACATGGGGAAAATGTTTGAACCTAGAACTTCTTGTGACCAAAGTACTCTCTAGGTAACAAGGTCATTGTCTGTTAGCATGCCTTAGGTAAGGTCTTAATATTATAATTATTCAATTTCCAAATGAGATATTTATTTTCAATTGAAATAAATACATTATTAACTTTGAAACATGTATGTTAAACACCATGTTGAACACACACATGGTGTATGAGGAAGATAAACACACACACACAAGAGACTCAACACAATGAAGGATAAGCATGAGGCTTTCTTATTATCCATTATACAAAGATGTACATTTATAGTACAATGGTGTGACTCTTGGTTTCATATTCCAAGGTCACTTGACTCCATTGTGACTTTTCGCATTCCACACCTACCCATGTAGGATTAGGCGTTCCAACATCCCCCCTTAATCCGAAGGGGTATGTGTGAGTCCAAGAAAAGAGTTGTAATAAAAATTTGCAAATTATACATGGCAGCACTTGGGCTAAATCAGCGCTCTGAAATGTTGGAAAAAAGAGGTGGTTTTAGGATGACCACAAACACTGGAACACAATACTTGTTGCAGTTCACGGAACTCTTCTAAAACTGGCAAGAAGCTAAAAGCTTCTTCTAGAGGAATTGTCCCTCATTAAAAAGGGATACCTTCAACCTAAAAGAAGGGAGGTCTACTACCTGTGATGGTTTTAGGATTACCAACAACTCTGGAATGCTTGAAGCATTTCCTGGAACTCAACCAAAGCTGGCAAGAAGCTGAAGGCTTCTGCTAGAGGAAGTGTTCCTCATATATGAAAGGGAGACGTTCGACCTAAAAGAAGGGAGGTCTACTACCTGTGGTGGTTTAAGGTTTTCCACCAACCAAAGATGATGGTTTAAGGTTGTCCATCAACCAAAGGCATGCTCATGGGCATCTATGTCTCTGGCTACATCTATGAATCTGGAATGACAAATTGTGGCTCATGCTCATTTGAATTGTTGTGTCTCTCGCTACAACTCTGAACATGGAATGAGAGATTGTGGCTCAGGCTCGCTTGATCTGATGTCGAAGCTTGTACATGACCACCATTTTCCCCCCTATCAGGGACAAGGTGAGATGACGGCGAAAACTCAGCTGCAAGTTTGCTCAATATTCGTGAACATGTTCTGACATGCGACTTAAACATCTTCTTGGCTGCTGATGCCCACTGCCAAGAAGCGATCCATCCAAGATGAATCTTTGTTCTTGCAGGAGGCTTGTTTCTGAAGCATCTATCTAAAGAATGGGTGTGCCGACCACATTGCTTGCATGGATGAAGATCAAAACAGTGATATTTCATATGGCCAACTCGATCACAGTGTTGGGATTTATCAATCTATTGTTGTTGTGGAAGTGGAACAGGATCTAGAACAGCTGTAGGTGAACTATCATATAGGAATCCGGCACTCTGAAATATGATGGGCTTGGAGTAGTCTGGAATATGAAAGGTCACATCCTTGTCATATCCAAGACCAGTTCTGTGCTTGTTGTGGACAAGCTCTTCCCAAGGTCTGATGATGGGCTTGAGAAGTGCAGGCTGAGCTGTTGCATCTGCATGTACATGTTCTCTAGTACAAGGAACTGAATGTGAATCATCTGCAACTTTATCTTCTTTCTTCTGATGAGAGTCCTTCACAATATTCTGAACAGAAACAGGTTCAGAATGGTGACTCTTTTGTTGAAGTTCGTCTTGCTGAAGCTGAGATTCCAACTGCAAAAACTCAATCTTTTCTTGTGCATCTTGTAAATAATTTTGAATGTTACAAAGAGCATCCTCGCTCATTTTTATCATGTCATCAACATTGGAATGAATGAGGTCATTCAACAACTCTAATGCCTCATTTATTTTATCCATTTCAACAACTTAGGCTCAAAAAATGAAAGGGTGTCAGCTTCAACTGAAAATGCACCCGTTTACAATGTGATGCAACAAGAAATACAAATGACTCAAAGGAATTTCCAACTATGGAAATCTCAAAGTACAAAATCTGCTCCTCAAATGATGGAGGGCAATCAATAAATTTTCAACAACTCAAGTACTGATTGCAACTATGAAGAAGCAATGTCTACTCACAAATACAATGTCAATGCAATACAATATCTCTACAAAATATTTTGTAAAGATGTTCAGCTGAAAACACTATGCAAGAAGCCTTTAAGGCAGCTGAATTTTTTCTTCAAATAACCGGTTTGCAATGATGGAAAACTTGTCTTCACGTGTAAATTTCTTCAAAAAATCACCCTCTTGTATATGCCACAAATCACACAATGTCAAATCTGCAATTTTCTCTATGTATATTCCATGCTCACATATCATTTTCTCTTTTTCTACTGTTCAAATTTTCTCTCTCCTCTCTCTCTCTCTCTTTTTTTTTTTTAATTAATTAAAAATTAATTAAAAAATAATTTAATGGGAATAATTAAGAATGGGGAAGGAAATTAAAAAAATAGGAGGGAATTAATGGAAATAATTAAAAATGGGAAGGAATAAAAATTTAAAGGTGGTGGGGGAGAGGAATTAATTTAAAAGGAATGAGGAGTTTTATTAATGGGAGGGGGGGTAGTGGATATCATAGAAAATAAAATTAAAATAAAATCGAATTGTGGGAGGGAGGGGATATATTATAAATTTAAAAATTAATAAAAGTGAGATTTTAAAGGCGGGAAAGGCCAAGCGTCCAAGCAAGGGAGGGGAAGGTTTGCAGGTGGGGAAGACGGGCGGAGTGGAGTAGTTGGGTAGGGAGTGGATTGAAGGTAAGGGTCTGCGTAGGAAGTGTTTAGAGTGATGCGAGGGGCGTGAGGGTATGGTGCAGGGGTGAGGGGGGCCGGTTAAACCGTGAGGGAAGGACTGTGCGTTGAGGTGCGTAAAGGGTAGGGACAGATGCAGAGCGTGGGATAAGTGTTGGAGCCAGGATTGCACAGCAGACAAAACACACAACAATTAAATCATGCACAGGAAACACAGAAGTTTACCATGGTTCACCCAACCATTCTGGGCTACGTCCACACAAAAAAGGCATCGGCAATTCTTTATTAATCAAACAGGAGATTCCAGACTCTCACACCCTCTCCAAAACAAACGTATGGATACCTGTTTTATAGCAAGGAGAATCTAACAGCCTCATAAATCCTCTCAACACAAATTTAGGATGCATTAACTCCCTCCCAACAAACTGGAGCTAATCTAGGAACTAATTCCTAATTTTTGTCACCTAATGAGATTTTTGCCAATTTTACTAAAACTGAAAAATCTCAACAATCTCCACCTTGACAACAATTAGCCTGATGCCCTGTTCTTTATTATTTTATCTTTTCTGCAAGCCAAGAGAAGCCAAACACCAACGCAGCTTCTCCAACAAAACTGGTTTCGTGAACATGTCTGCACAGTTTTCCTTTGTATGCACCTTTTCAAGAGAGACTCCCCTTTCAGTAATAACATGTCTTACAAAAATGGTACTTAATTGGAATATGCTTTGATTTACTATGATAGGCCGGATTCTTAGCCAAATGTATTGCACTTTGACTATCACAAAGTAACCTGATGTTGTCCAACAACACAAACTCTGCAATAAACCTTTCAACAGAACGCCTCTTTGAGCATAGAAGCGACGTGTATTCTGTGATGGTGGATAAAGCAACAATGTTCGTAGCTTTGACATCCGATAATAGCTCCACCCAGAGTAAAGACATACCACTGAAGTTGACCTTCTCTTATCCAAATCACCTGCAAAATCAGAATCAACATACCCGCAGACAAATTCACTACTCTTATTGTAAGTGATACAATAACTACTTGTGCCTCTCAAGTACCGAAGCACCCATTTCACTGCTGACCAGTGTTCTTTACCCGGATTTGCCATGTACCTGCTGACAACCCCAACTGCATGTGAAATATCTGGTCGAGTACAAACCATCGCATACATCAAACATCCTACTACTTTAGCATATGGAATTCGAGACATATAATCCTTTTCTTCATCTGTATTAGGACATAAACCCGAAGAAAGCTTAAAATGGGAAGCGAAAGGGACTGACACAGGCTTCACATTATTCATACCAAATCTCAAAAGTATCTTCTCAACATACTTCTGTTGTGATAGCCACAACTTACCATTGCTCCTGTCTCTGAAAATCTCCATGCCCAAAATCTGTCTTGCTGCTCCTAGATCTTTCATATCGAATGTCCTTGCCATCTGAGTCTTCAACTTGTTGATTTCATCAATGCTTTTTCTTGCTAAAAGCATATCGTCAACATACAACACTAAGATAATGAACATGCCATTTTTCAATTGCTTGAAATACACACAATGATCATATTCACTTCTAACATATTTCTGACTCAACATGAAAGAATCAAACATCTTATACCACTGCCGAGGCGACTGCTTCAGGCCATATAATGACTTCTTGAGCCTGCAGACAAATTTCTCATTGCGATGCTGAACAAACCCTTCCGGTTGTTCCATATAAATTTCCTCATCTAAGTCTCCATGTAGAAATGCAGTCTTAACATCTAATTGCTGCAACTCTAAATCAAGCAAAGCCACTAATGCTAACACAATTCTAATTGAAACAATTTTAACCACTGGTGAAAAAATCTCATGAAAGTCAATGCCTGCTTTCTGAGAAAACCCTTTTGCAACCAGTCGCGCTTTGTACCTGTCCTCCGTATCATTCACACCCCGTTTCAGCTTGAAAACCCATTTACACCCCATAGTTTTCCTGTCTTTCGGAAGCTCAACCAAATCCCATGTGCCGTTCTTACTCAAGGCCATCATTTCGTCCTTCATGGCTGCTTTCCACTTGTCACTATTCGAACCTTCTATTGCTTCCTGATAGCACAGAGGTTCATCGTCATTAACAGTAAATGCAACTGAAGTAACATAATCATCATACCTTCTCGGAGCACGTTTTATTCTTGTCGACCTCCTTAAGGATGTTTCTGGTGCTTCCGCAATTGGCTGACTACCATCTGTAGGAACTTCTTCATGACCAGCATCTGAGACATGTTCATGCTCTATATCTGAACCCTGTTCATAACTACTATCTGAAACCTGTTCATGACTAGAATCTGAACTATGGTCATCATGACTATCATTAGAAATGCTGTCAAAATGAATGTGCTGAAAATCAAATACATCATCCTGTTTCAATTTACTATCTACATCAAACTGTACAAGAGAGGATTCATTAAACTTTACATCTCTGTTGATGATGATTTTGCGGGTAGTAGGATCCCACAATCTATATCCCTTTGTTCCAACACCATACCCAACAAAGATATACCTTTTAGACTTTGGATCTAATTTAGTTCGCTGATGTTTAGGCACTAGAGCATATGCATCACAACCAAACACTCTGAGTTTAGAATAGTCACAAGGGTGTCCTTTCCGTACCTCTTGCGGAATCTTGCAGTCTATGGCCGTCGATGGAGATCGGTTTATCACATAACAAGCTGTTGCCACCGCTTTTGTCCACAACTCCTTTTTCAACCCGGCGTTACTCAGCATATTCCTTGCTCTCTCTAGAAGAGTCCTGTTCATGCGTTCAGCAACTCCATTTTTCTGAGGAGTATAAACTGTGGTCTTATGTCTCTCGATCCCTGCATCCTTGCAATAGCTGTCAAACTCCTTGGAAGTAAACTCACCACCATTGTCAGTTCTTAAACACTTTATTGTTCTACCAGTGTTGTTTTCTACCAATGCTCTAAACTGCTTGAAAACTGAAAAAACATCAGACTTTATTTTCAACATGTAGACCCACACCTTCCTAGAAAAGTCATCAATGAACGACACAAAATATGACGAGCCACCATATGACGCTGTAGGGGCTGGACCCCACACATCTGAATGAATATAATCAAGTATCCCTTTACTAGTATGTTTGCCTATTTTAAATTTCTGTTTACTTTGTTTTCCAAACAAGCAATGTTTACAGAAATCTAACTTTCCAGACTTTAGATTAGGAAGTAACTTGCGATCAGCCAAAATCTTTAACCCTCTTTCACTCATATGCCCCAATATTTGATGCCATAAGTGAATGGAACTACTGTCATGTTCAGACACCGTAGACACATGAACTGACCCTGTTCTTCCTTCTAACTGAAACAGATTTCCTACTTTCTTAGCTTTCATTACTAGTAAAATACCTTTATATATTTTCATAACTCCACCTTGAATTACAGTTTTATATCCATTTGTGTCAAGTGCTCCTAGTGAAATTAGATTTTTTCTTAAGTCCGGAACATGTCTCACATCTGTTAACAATTTAGTTGTGCCATCAAACATTTGCAGTTGTATACTTCCTATTCCCACAATATTAGATGTGACATCATTACCCATGTACACGACTCCATCATTAACTGATCTATATGTCTTAAACCATTCTCTATGAATACACATGTGGTTTGATGCACCGAAATCTAACAACCAATGTTGACCATGATTTGACATATTAACAGACAACACTTCATCGCTCATACCTGAACCAGATGCCGAACCTGTATCTGTCGCATTTGCCTCCTTCTTCTCTGTCGAAGAGTCTCCTTTCTTCTCTGTTTGCTGTCTCTTCCAGCAGTCTTTCTTCAAATGCCCCGATTTGCCACAAAACCAGCACTTTACTTTGCTCTTCTTCCCTTTCGACTTTGAACGCGAATCGCTGCGCTTACCAGAGCGTCTTTCTCTAGAACGACCTCTAGCCATCATTGCCTCTGATGTAGAGGTGTCTGCATTCGACCTCTTCCTCGTCTCCTCAGATAACAAGGCTCCAAGCACATTGTTCTCAAAACGGGCACTTTGAGTTTTCGCCATCTTGTATCAGCAAAAAACACAATAATCTCCAAAAAACCAACTTTTAAAGAATGCCCTTTTTAATAAAAAATTCCTTAAAAAAATAAAAATAAATAAATAGCCCTTGCCTTTAAAACAAACTACCCTTCACCTTCCTTGAAAGTGCCTTTCACTTCCTTTTAAAAAAAAAACCTTCACCTTATAAAAAAAGGCCTTTCACCTTTAATGCCATGTGTGAATGGGAATTAATACAAATCAATTTATATTCCTTAAATACCATGTACAAATGGCATATTCAAAAAATAAATAATGGCATATGAATTTCAAAATCGATTTACAAAACTCAAATCGATTATAAAAAAAAAAGGCTTTTTATATGTGACCTTTTTTACAAAACTCCATTTAAAAACTTCAAAGTCGATTTCATACCATATAGAAATGGTATTGGTATAAAAAAAAAATTTAAATCGATTTATATTGAAAAAATCCAAATCGAAACTCCAAATCGATTTATAAATTCAATATCACCATTCGGTTCGCGCCATTGTGACTGTGTTGATTTACTTCCGCGCCAATCCAAATAAAAGTTCAAAACAGAAAAAGAAACGCGGCTCAATAATTGATATGCGTGTTCTGTTCATATGCGTGCTCTGGCATTGGAGTCAGCGCACAGTGTTCAAACACCGCACCACAATAACATCAGTGTGCCTACGCTGCCAGTTTTCCATCAATTGGCGTGACCTCAAAAAAAACGTGAACAGCGTGGCCACCTCCCTTCCTTTAACGGGCTTTAAACATTTAAATGTATTGGTAGTATATGAAATGTATACCAATCAAGCTCAATCCATAATTAACACGTATATGCATACTGGTTTCAAACGCAGAAACATAGCTCCACGCAGCTGCACACCAGCATTCAATTGAAGGCTCCAGCAATCACCAAACTCCGATCCGCAGCAATGTTTAACACAGCAAACCATACGCATGTGCGCAGGGTCCAACCACGCCGGGCCTTATCGCAGGCAATTTCAACACAATGGTTTATCGAATATCAAATCACGGCACTGAATAAACACGTGCACCAGTCCATGGCTGTAACAAACACCAGCGCTGCAAAGAAATGGAACCAGAGTCCCGAAAGCATGCGCAGCACTGCCAAGCTCACGGCTCTTGCAAATCACTGCCTCACCAAGTACGCCAATCCTCCGCTGCGCCACGTCTCCAACATGCTCCGATACCAATTGTTGGAGCCAAGATTGCACAGCAGACAAAACACACAGCAATTAAATCATGCACAGGAAACACAGAAGTTTACCGTGGTTCACCCAACCATTCTGGGCTACGTCCACACAAAAAAGGCATCAGCAATTCTTTATTAATCAAACAGGAGATTCCAGACTCTCACACCCTCTCCAAAACAAACGTATGGATACCTGTTTTATAGCAAGGAGAATCTAACAGCCTCATAAATCCTCTCAACACAAATTTAGGATGCATTAACTCCCTCCCAACAAACTGGAGTTAATCTAGGAACTAATTCTTAATTTTTGTCACCTAATGAGATTTTTCCCAATTTTACTAAAACTGAAAAATCTCAACAATAAGCGTATGGATTGGACAGGGACCAGAGTGTATTGCAGGGTTAGACCTCCCTTGCATCATAAACTCAACTGCAAGGGAGGTCTAACCCTGCAATATACTCTGGTCCCTCTCCAGTCCATACGCTTATCCCACGCTCTGCGTCTGTCCCTACCCTCTATGCACCTCAATGCACAGTCCTTCCCTCACAGTTTAACGGGCCCCCTCACCCCTGCACCATACCCACACACCCCTCGCAACACTCTAAACGCTTCCTACGCGGGTGGATAAATAAGGGGCCGTGAGGGAGCGCTGATCAATGAGGGAGAGGGGTCCGCGCAGGGTTGGGGAGGTAGGAGCGTAGGGGAAGGGGAGGACCGCTGTGTGAGGGGGAAGGGTCTTGTATGGTGAGGTTTCAGTGAGGGGGGCGGGGAGATGGCGCGGGGAAGGGGTACAACGCAGAGTTGAATGGGATAGGAGGTTTGCAAGAGGTGGAGACGTGGTAAGCTGAGTATGTGAGGGAGCGTTGGAGAGAAGAGCCGGCGGTGTGAGAAGAGGCGTTGAAAGGGAGAGCATATCGCAAACTGGGTATTGGGGTAGGCACAGGTGTGTAGGTATAGCGTATAATAGTGGAGGGAGCTCGTGAGCAGGGTAAGCCTGAGGGGTTGGAGAGAGCGTTGGAGCTCGAGGGTGTGAGAGAACGTTGATGTATGTGCGTAGAGGGCTGCGAGTAGGGAGCGTGAGTGTGAATTGAGGTAATGTATGGTGTAAGATGCCGGTGTAGATATGTTGTAGTGGAATGGGGAGCGCGGGTAAGGATGGGAGTTTTTATGTGCAGCGGAGGGGTCGTGAGGGAAAGCGGAGGGGGGTGCTGCGTAGAGTAAGGGAGAGCCCACGCTGTTGAAGAGTAAAGGCCGAGTGGGGTTTGAGGAGGTATGGAGGGCGTGTGTATGTGGAGAGAGGGAGCGAATAACAGTGAGGGCGTGAGGGTTGTAGCCGGATAGGAGCTTGTAATGTGTAAGAAGGGCCGAGGGCCTGTAATGGCTTGAGATTTTTTTAATTTTTTAATTTTTAATTTTTAAATCAAAATAGCAGAGAGGATTTTGACTTTAAAACAACAGGAAAACATTGCATAAATCTTTCAGATATACAGCAGAATTAGACAAAATGCAGAAATGAGGGCAGCAGTACAAATTTCAAGTACTGAAATGCAACAGCAGATTGCCAATAAAACCCAGAAATTTTTCCAATAGTCTAGCAGCAGAGAATATTTTCCAACAGTAGAAAAACTCATAATTTTTCTAAGAAAAACCAGAAAATTCTTCAGTACCCTCTTTAAACAGTATTTTACAGTAGCTCTTTAAAATGCAGAAATTTAATAGGCATAAATTGCAGAAAGAAATGAGAATGAAAACCTTCAGATGGGCAGTTATGCGCTTCTTCAACACCACTGATGTTCTTCTTCAAAACAAATTATGAATGCTGCCAATTTCCGAATGCTGCTCTTTCTTCAAAACAAATTTCTGAAAGCGGGAAAAGGACTGCTGCAAAAACTCCGAGTGCTACAAAAATTATCAAAATTTTGCAGATATGCACAGGCCATGAACACAAATGGCTCACTCAATTTGGAGCAGGGCCAACAATCGCTCGCTCTGATACCATGTTAAACACCATGTTGAACACACACATGGTGTATGAGGAAGATAAACAGACACACACAAGAGACTCAACACAATGAATGATAAGCGTGAGGCTTTCTTATTTTCCATTATACAAAGATGTACATTTATAGTACAATGGTGTGACTCTTGGCTTCATATTCCAAGGTCACTTGGACTCCATTGTGACTTTTCGCATTCCACACCTACCCATGTAGGATTAGGTGTTCCAACAATGTCTCTATAGTCAAATGTTCTGAAATGACATTCTGTGATGAACCTTAAATAAATGTAATGGTATGCTTTAACCTAATTCAAATATATTTGACATAGTAGTGTGTGATGAACTTTTTTAGTTAATGTAAATGGGTCTTATAAATATAAATAGTATAATAATATAAAGTGATTGGTATATGTCCATAAATTTTATTACTAAAATGGTGAAAAATAGTATAAATCAATGTATATCAATATGTGGTAGTGTTAGTTAATGGTTGAAATTTATGGAAAGAATAGTAGATTTGTTAATTAAAATATCAATATCAATAAATTAAAATATCTATGATATTTGATTAATATTTATTATCACAACTCAGATCATGAAATATTTAGCCAAATTTAGCAAAAGATAATAAAAATGTAATACCTAAACATCACTTATTTTTTTCCATTCAAGATTTATATTTTTCTTCAACTTAAAAATATAATTTTTTTATCTTTATTAATAAACATTTATTATTTTAAGTTTTAAATTTGTTGTTTAACATTTTATTTATTTATTTTAAAAAACTATAAGTTATTTGAATACCATTATTAGTATTATATAATAATAATAATAAATTTTGTAACTATTTATTATAATTTATATTTCCCATTTCAATAAATCATAGTATTATATGAATAAAATTATATTTAACCAAACTTTAATTTTAGTGAATCATTTTTTCAATAAATCACATTATTATTTCTTTCATATCAATATGAATAAACTTAAACTTAAACAAAAATAAATTTTAGTGAATCATTTTTTCAGTAGAGAGAAAAAACCCTAATTTTCTATTGATAAAAAATAGTCAAAACATATTTTATGAATCCTCCAAAACAATCCTTAAATATAAGCATATCTTGTAAATTTAATTGCCTCCCAAGAAATTGATTATATATATATATATATATATATATATATATATATATATATATATATATATAGTTTAAAATACAATTTCTATTAAAAAAATAATTTAGAATGTGAAAAAGTTTTGGAAAAGTAAAAGTAAAAATAATAAAAATATTATATTATGTTATTTTAAATAATTTTAATTTTTAAATATATATTAATGTTTTTTTTCTAAGTAAGATTAATTCTATTAGTAAAACATATGTTACAGTGAGGCCACTGCCTCAAAAGTGCAGGCCATCATTAGTGGCAAAAGTCCAGCAAAATAGCAAAAATTGAGCTGCCCTCCTGGGCAAACCAACACATGTAAGGTTTGGAATGCTGCCTTTATGGAGGAAACCAACTACATGATAAAATAAACTAATACATCCCAAAATAGCCAAAATAACAAGAGAACTAGAAAAAATTACTTGGGCAAGACGTGTAAATCTAAAGACCATAGTCAGCTGAAGGAGGTTCTTCAACAATCGGGCACCAGTATTCATCATCATAGTCCGCTAGGGGGCCACGTTGAGTTGCTTCTGCATCTACACAGCTTCCACCTTCCTGTTTGCCCTTGTCCTGTAGATGGCTGGAGCTACCTTCATCCATCTTACGAAAATTATGTCCTTTCAGAGCTTGAGGAGGTTTCACTACTTTAGAGGGGCCATGCTCATTGCTCGGGCGTGTAGACGAGGAGGCGTCAGGGACCACCTCTGGGATTTCATGAAAAAAAATCGTGATGGTCGCCATGACGAGAGGGCGGTTAGTGCTACACTGGAAATGGAAATGTGCAGTAGTCAGACTATGCAAAGTGACAGAGGCAGCGGGATGAGAGAGAGGAGGTGCCATATGTTCAGAGGTAGTGTGCAGAGGGGAGGAGGTGGCTAGATGACCACTTCCACTGCATGTGTCGGGGTAGCGACCTTGAAAACGCTTGAAAGAAGAGAAAGAGGAGCTGGATGTGGAAGAGCCACGCTGGCTAGAAGAGAAAGCCCTGGAACTGCGTCTTCGACATCTCAAGTGATGCATGAGCTGAGGCATATCAACACTCAGCTTGAAGGATCGGACAGAGTTGGCGAAGGCGAACAAAGAAGCGGAGGGTGAATTGAGAATTGATCTCGAAAGCGGCGGAGGATCTTAGAGGACAAAAGGGGCTCTATGAATAATGGAAGCTGGGGAGAAATTCAACACAGCTGCCCAGGCTGCATCGCCAGCTATGAGAGGTGTGAGAGCTGGGCTTCGCAGCCTCACCGGAGCAACCAAATCGTAAGGCAAAAACATAGGTGGCATAGAAACAACCAGAAGGAGCTGAGGCTTCATCGGTAAACCAAACGCAGAGGCAATGAGCCAAGGAGGAGAACCAGAGTGCGGCATTTTGAAATGCTGATGGCCTCGATACCCGCAATGACATAAATGTTGAGCAAGGTGAGGGCTTGGAGACTTAATTGCAGAGGGGCGCCTTACGTGAGGCCTGAGAGTGGTCATGTGGCCTTGCCACACGCCGTCCCACAGGCCCAATACCGTATGATTACACATTAACACCCGCATCTGGGGATATTAATGTTAAATTTAATAAAAAAAACCTTTTATATTTTGACCATTGTGTAAATTTAAATTTTTAGGAGAATTGTAGGCCATTAAAGCTATGGAAACATTTTGATACAGTGGTAAAATATATACTTATATTTAAAGAGATTACGTTAATCTTCCCATGAGCCATGCACACATAAGTTGATCAAAATCATCTTGATATTTTAGTTTTAAAGCTTGAAGGGGTTGGATGTAATGGTGGAAAGATATGGGTTTTTCATTATTGTTCAAGGTTCAATTCCCATGAGATGCTAACAATAAAAAAATGATGACCCTTACTGTAGAGATTCAATGTGTGATTGAGACAAGGGACACTATATTAAAAATGGTCATGTGACATCACCATAGATAAGTGGAAGATATAATTAAAATGTGTGATTGAGATAAGACACACTATATTAAAAATCGTCATGTGACCTCACCATAGATAAGTGGAAGATATAATTAAAATGTAGCTAATATAGGCCAATAAATTTTATTGATGGAAAATAGCATTGAACAATATACATCAACATGTAGCTAGCTTAGTTAAATATTGATTAAAATATATTATATTTTATTAACATTGATTATCACAATTTCATGAAGAATTGTTTCACTAAATTTGAGCCAAAAACTATAAAAATATAATAGTTAGACATGACTCGTATTTATTCTTTAAAAATTTATATTTCATATTTAATTTTCTTCTTAATATTAAATAAATAAATAAAATATTTAAAAGTTATCTTAAATACAATTTTTATTATACAAAATTGGTAAAGAAGAAAAAAAAATATTTAAATATATGTAATAATTTTTATATACTGTTCAAGTAAATCCCATTAGTTTTTCTTTCCTATTAAATTGGTACCATACATAAACTTAAATCACAGATTTTAAAATAAAAATAAATTAGTAAATGAGTTACCGTATTATATAAATTTAATTGCATACACTGAACCAAGAAATTTATATATATATATATATATATATATATATATATATATATATATATATATATATATATATATATATAGGCTATAGATGATATAATTTCTTTCACCTCGGTTCATTAAAATCTAGTGATGCAATTTCAATCAAGAATGTAAATTTTTTTTTTTTATTTAAAATACATTTTTAATGCATAAATAGATTCAACATCATAAAAAACTCATGGGGAACTCTACCTATACATATTAAACAATTTAAATTCAAGTTGCTTAAAATATTTTCATTAAAATTCATGAAAACAAATCTCATGAAAAAATCACTTTGTACATAAGTTAAACTACACCTATATATATATATATATATATATATATATATATATATATATATAGATAGATAGATAGATAGTCTAACACCTAAATTTGACAATACAATTTCAAGTTTTTTTGTTGTTTAAAATAAATTTTGAATGCATAAATGGATTCACCTAATTCACGCAGATTTTGGCAGCCATTATGAGTTATGAAGCCCCAAACGACATTTTTTTTGACAAAAAGCATATTTAAACTTGACATTTTTTTGGCAAAAAGCATATTTAAACTTGACGATCGTTGTAAGTAGTTGTATTTGTAGTCCTTTGATATATCATTATAACGAGGTATCATACACATCAAATGGAGATAATATGACCAAGTTACGACCCTCGGAAGTTGGCTTCCCAACTAACCCCAAAGGGGCCCATAAACTCTTGGTGTTACATCACCTCGGGTTAGGGTTTCATTTTTTTAATATTTTCTCTTATGGTTCAATAATAAAAATTCCCTTGAGCCTCATTGAAACATAGTTCAGAGGCATGTATCTGCCACATCTCTTTGAGAGATAAGCTACCATTGGCATAGTTGGTTTATGTCCATTCTATTTGTAAGCATATTTCAGTTATTTGATATTAATGAAATAAAGTTTTATTTCTGTTGCATATCTACGTTTATGTTTATTTCTGTATTTTTTTTCCTCTATAAACCTGGATCAATGGTATCATAGCGGTGTGATATTTCTCAATCCTTCTTTTCATGTCCCCAAAGAGGTCGGGATATAAGGATTTAGGGCTCGATGTGGTTGAACCTTTGCAAAATCATCCTTGAAAACCCTGAAGTTCGCCCATGGGGGAAGAAAATAATTACGAGGGACCACGATATCCTATCAAAATATTTCTTGAGGAGGACCTCAAGAAACAAAGTAACGTGATGATGGATAACTTTGCCCACATCCTTCAACGGCTTCCCACCAGTAGTGCATCTACATCGAGAAGGCACTTTAGAGGTGCCACTCCTTTCGAGGTACAAGTCAACTTCGACATTCTTGTATTTGAGGACCAGATAGATGGAGACACCGTAGATAGGCAGTTGAATTTTCTTGAAGGGTATTATTCGGTCCATGATTTCTTCGACTAAGAAAAGATTACTTTTTCACTCGTAAAGCCGTTGACAATCTAAAAGATTGGTGGGAAACCTACTCTGAGGAAAAAGACAACATGGATCCCTCTCTGTTCTTTTCCGCACCCACTTGGAATTCATTCTGAGATGGCATCAAGGAAAAATATTACCCCATGGGGAGAAATGAGGAGAAGTACATCCAATGGGCCATGCTATGGTAGGAAAGGGATCAAGATGTGCATGAGCTAATGAATTTTTTCCATACCATGCGTACAAAGTTGGGTATTAAAGATTCAAAAAAAAAATCTGGTGCTCAAGTACCATAGTTTTTTGCACATATACATTCAGGAAGAAATGGAGTTCCTTGTCATTACCTCGCTTGGCATGACATATCGATATGCTACTAAGATTGAGTAGATATTTAAAAAGAAGAAGTGAGAATTTAGATCCATGAATGTGAAGCCACGAGAAGGCACCCCTGAACTGCAGAACAATGGGAAAAGGAAAAGCGGGGCGACTCAGAACAATACAATAAAACTAAATAATGACATGGGGAAGTGGTGTGAATTTCATAACATCAATGCTCACAACACAAGGGAGTTTCGAGCCAAACATTCATTCGTGGCCGAACTAAAGGGTTCGAATGAGATGTATGTTCTCATTTTGAGTCAAAACGAGATAAGGGGAATGACAATGGGAATCATATAAATGATGCAAAACCTAGTGCCATTATTTCCACCACCAAGCACCAGAAGGAGGAGTCGAAGGATCTAGAGGAGGGGGGAGCCTCTTACATTCCCAGATGTGGGTGAAGGGTTCTCCACTTCAATTCCTTAATTATAGCAGAAGCCAAAAGAGCATCATTTCAGTAGAGGTCGTGAAGTAGCTTGGCCTATCAAGCACAACACACTCGTTGTTGTATACCATCGAGTGACTTCACCAAGGAAGAGATCTCTGTGTCAGGGAGCAGTGCCACCTTTCGTGTAGCATGAAGCCCTTCATAGATGAGGTATTGTGTGTTTTAGGTGTGGAGCCTGATTGTCTTGTTTACTTTGTATCACAGCATTGGACCCTTATACCTTCAAAGGGGCGGCAACGCCACCCATAATTAATCATTGTCGTGGGGGTTCCAGGGGGGCGGCAGTGATTTTCGGAGCCCCACACCCCCCCCCTGGCGGGGGCTTTCGGGGGCAGCGCCCCTGAAGCTAAAAACAGATGTAAAATTGCCTTGTAAAAGTATATTAATTTCTAGTCAATCTGGGTCGTTCATTAGGCAAATGATCTGACGGTAGAAGTTATGTTTAGATTAGGGTTTTTTTCCCTAGAAGGCAACCCCCTCATATATATAAGGGTATTGTATTGCAGTTGTGTATTATGTGTGTATTCTCAGAGCGAGAAACAGAGAGGGAGATTGTGATAGAGAACAAAGGATATTACAATGGATCTACTATAGGTTTTGTCTCTTCATATTCATGGATAATAGAAAGGAGGGACTCGCTGTTTGCGGTGGACGTAGCCCAAACTGGGTGATCCACGTATATCTGTGTCTCTCTGGTTTTATGTGTTTTGTGTGCTTGAGTTTTCTGCATATTTTATGTCTTTCATTGCTCCATAATATATAATTTTCTAACAGTGTGATGTTGGTCCTATTGATATGTCTAATGTAGTATTAGTCCAACCATATTGGTGGAAGCGACATGATTTGTATGAGTCTAGGATTGATTCTATTATTATTACTTTGGGAAATAACTTTTACATGATACAGGAGGTAGTACTGCCTTGTGCCATCTCTTTGAGTAATGCAAAGTAATGGAGTAAGATTATTTCCAAAGCTAGGAAATTTTTTTCATTACAATTCTCCCATGGGGAAAGAACACGATTGTGGTTGCAGCCTCCAAATAGGGCTCCCCTACGCTGTAGCAGAAGATGAAAAAAATTGTGTAGGGATATAAGGAAATTTTATCCTCACCCACATGGGTTCCTCTATTCAAGCATTTCATTGATCTAACCCCACAAGCACCGCTGCCTAATGGGTCGATCTATCAATTTTATATTCCGAAGAATAATGAAATCAAGAGGAAGATCTAAGAGTTTTTGTAGAAATGGATCATCATGCCAAGTTCATCACATGTATTGTGTGAGGCTGATAAAAAAAACCATATTTATTGAATGCATCCAACAAGTCCGAAAATAGGTCCACGATATCTTGGAGAAATCCAATGCCAAGTACAAACAACAACATGATCAACATCGGTTACCACACAAGTTCCAAGTGGGCATTAAAGTTTGGTTGCATTTGAAAAACATTGCCTAACTGGAGCTCATTGAAAGCTCATACCACTTTGATATGGGCGTTACACCATTATCAAGGTTTCGGGAGGAAATTCATATGAGTTTAGCATTCCCCCATTCCTTGGTTGAAACCTAATGTTCAATGTGCATAGCCTTCAGCCATACTTTCAAACATTACTAGACACATCCGACATTGCACAACAACTCACGCAAATAGAGTTAAACCCATATTGCATGGAACAAACCACAACTGATTTGATCATGGATACACAGATCAAGAACACCCAACAATAAAGGATCCAACTATATCGAGTTGTCAAAGTAGACCAACTCCTTCACCATGACAAGTCACTCACCATGGACCGAGTTGAGCAAAAGCTTCCTCAACTCATGGAGAAACTCAACGCAATGGGGACCATTGGTTCCTAAGGGGGGAGAAATGATCCAGGTGGATATAGGTGGCCACCCACCTATTCCACTTTGACCCCCACCATTGTTTTTTTTTTTTTTTTCAGTTTCCTTAATTGTAGAACAATTTACTATTTTTGGTAGTTTTTCGAGTCGTGAACTTTTGGAGCCGTTTCGAGGCCTAAATGACGTTTTTTTTGGAAAATACCATATTGGGAATGTTATTTCATATCAGCATTCACTATCAGCAGTTGTAGTCATCATAAAGATATTTTTAACGAGGTATCATATGCGCAAAACAAAGATAATATGACCAAGTTACAACCCTGGGAACTTGGCTTCCCAACGAACCCCAACAATCCTCATAAAATATTGGTGTTATGATGTAGGTATACTCCACCAAACCCACATTAACACTCTTTTTCATATAAAACTTCTTTACAAGTTTTTCCCAAATAATTTTAAATCTGGAAAACTCTAACACACATGCGGAAGTTTTCCTTTCTTCATTTACTATGATTCATAAAGCCATACAATCAATTACATAAATGGAAGCTCTCTTTCAATTATAACTTTATGGTTATCAAACCGTACACATGGTTATATTGCAATCTTCATATGTAAATAAACCCAAATTTTTCTTTACATTTAAAACCCATCAGCTTCCATACCCAAGGGTTATTTCACAAACAAAATCCTTTTTCAAAGGTCTCACAAAAACAATTTGATTAAAAAATTATCGGGTTTGTTTCTCTTTACTCAGACTTTATGATTAAACCCAATTTTATAACTTCATATGCGAAGGTTACCTTTTAAGACTTATGGTTTGAAACCATATTAAAACCCATTACATGCATATTCGAATTAACATTCGAATAGACCAAAGTAATAAACTTCGTTCTCAGCTTATAATAATTTGAACGCATATAACATGCTTTCACTCAATTATCCTCCCCCATTGGGTAAAATCAAAATTATTAGAATTTATTATGAAATCCCTGATTTAATAATAAATTTCAATTCCAATCCTGAGCACGCAGAACTTCTCTTCTTAATATTTTCTTGCTCTTAATCAAAATTTACCCCAACTCTAAACTTCGATCCTGTTTAACATTTAAACCTCAACTATTAACACAATATGTTTGGGCCCAAAATCTCAATAACATAACTTGCGTTAACATTCATGCACTTTCCAACGCGAATGCCGTTGATCTCCCAGCACCATTCGATCGAACGAATATCGCATTTTTTTAAGCCTCATGACTTAGTCTTCAAAAATTACGCGTTTGAATACCACTACCATGTGACGTGTCAAACACTAGCATATATCATGTTTTTTTTCTTGATACCAATTACGACTTAAAAATTATGTGATACTGCTGGTTTCTCTCTCAAACCCACCTTTATTGTTGCCACAGTTCTGGTTCACAAACAGTTCCGTGCCTTCAAACCCTGCATACTCAGGACTCCATACACCATTCTGGGTTCACACAGTCGTACTCCATTTCATAGATCCAGTCAAGATCGATCCATTCTCCCTTGCTATACTTACTCCATCACTCTGCCATTAGATTTTTGGTCTCCTACACCATCATTGCATTCATATTCACCTTAACGTAATTCATCAACTCGAGCTATCACACAGGTTCAATGCTGTGAACTGGAAATCGATTTCAATCGATTTAAGTCGATTTTAGTCAAATAGAGTTCAACGCAGATTTGGACATGTTCAATTGCAGTTTTTAGCCTCCAATGTTATTGAAATCTGACTCCATTGTATTGCAGTCGGTCTCTACCAGATTCCATACCAAAGAAGAGGTTCCTTTTAAAATTTAAACATATTCAGTAGTTGGTATTTACATCGCCTGCGTCCTTCATTAAAAGGATCAAAACCTCGTCGACTTTATTGAACCCTTCACACATGTATTCAATTTTATACGCATTCTATTCTCACTGGATTAGAGCGGGAATTCAGATGCGTTCGGAACATAACCCTTCACGCAGAGACTAATAACTCAATTTCTTCCACAATATAATAACTCATACATTTAAAAAGAATTGAACCTCCTTCAAACAGTGATTACCTACATTCGATTTATTCTAGAATGCATCCGACTTATCATATCTAAATTGAGACAAGAAGTTAACTACTTTACTGGAACCGATCCTTTCAGTTATCGATTCCCCCAAATTGCAAGTCAACTTCAAATACACACAGCCTCATACACAAATCAATCTGACTCTGAATTCCTCTGTATAATTAAAACTAAATTACTTACAAACTTACTTGCTCGGCCAGATATTCAATTCGAATGGCCTTTTTTCTATTCTACAGACCTCTTTAATCACTCCCTTCTATCTATCGGTAGGCTTACATTTATACAGAATTAATAATGAATCAGTTCAACTTCCTTAACAGCTCAGCAAAATCTTGGAATTCTCCAAAGTTATAAGGTTAGACTCAATTCCTAAAATAACTGAAACTAATCCTAATTCGACTGTCCCTTCACATTCCTAACTAATCACCTTCCTTTCATGTTCTCTAATGATTTGAGAACATTTACAACTCCTCTCCATTTTTTTCAAAATACTAATAATTACATGAGAATTTAGAAACACAAGACCCCCCTATGTCTACTTAGGTACAAAGTATTTTATTGTGCCTAATGCCCCTGCATCAGAATCCCAAGGTTCAAATTGTTCATGATCTCCTAATCATGTGCCTTCAGCCCTTATTTTCCTCGGTCCCATACTTTTCTTTGCTGTTGTCCAACAGCTGCATTATTCTCCAACTGAACTTCTCCAGGTCTCCATATCTTGTTCTGCATCTTACCTCCAGCTATGCTCTCACAATCTCTTCTTTTCTTTCCTTTGCCAAAATTCCTCTACTTTCTTGCTATTGTCTACTGTTTCTGAGACACCTTCATCATCAGTCTTCTGATGATTTCAATTTCTATGCCTAGCCTCTCTTCTGTTTGGAAATTACTTTGCATTTTGTTGCTGTCTTCAATTTCTGTTGTTGCCAATACTGCTGTTGTTACTGCCTCCAAGAATTTTGCTGCTGCCGTTGTGGCTATCTCCTCAATTGTTGCTGTAATTGTTTTTACTTCTGCAGATGTCACCCCACATGTTGCTGTCTTTGTGGCTCACTCCCAAACTTCCTAAATATCTCTTAAGATATCTCCCTCTGCAACATTATTTTGCTCATCACCTGCAAATTTACTTTTAAAAAGTAAATTATCCTTCAATTCTCTAACTGTAGTAACATAATCATTCATTTTTCCTTGTGTACTAGTAAGAATGGTTAAATTATGCAAACTAGTATCTCCTCCTATTCTTCTCACAGCTTCAAGAATTTTCACTCTAATGTCTGCCATTTCTTCCTCTTGTTCAAATGTTCACATCAAACATTTCAGCCATCTTTCTTGTACAACCATATCACTAGTATGTTGTAATTTAAATTCAGCATCGTCTTCTTCTTCTTTGACAATCTTTAGTAATTGTCCATCATCATCTTGATGGATTCTAGTAATCCAATCAAGTTCTTCAGCCACTGTATCCTCATCATCTATCAGAATAGAATTCTGATTTTCCATCATTGTAGCAGTCCCAAAAGTCTGTTCTCCAGTCTTCTCTTGGTTATTTAGACAAGCCAACTCTTCCTTGTCACCAACAGTAACAAGTTTCTGCATGAATTTTTCACCTTCCTTCAAGACAATCCCAAGATATGGACTGTCTCCTGTAATACCTGTAAGTAGAATCAAATTGTCAGTTTCAAAATCACAAGACCCAATGGTCTCACTTGTTGATCCAGCCACCAATTCTTCTCTCTGCAGTTCCAAGTCTTCTTCAAGACTCATAAAATCTTCACTATCTTTCTCCTCAGCTTCTAGAGTTACCTCCACTATTTCGATCACCACGTTAAAATGATGATCCTTCACTATGTTCTCAGCTAACATAGTTTCCTTCTTATTAACTTTCCTGACAATTTCCATTTGTTGTTCTTCTTTCCTTGCATACTTACCACATGAACCTTCAGCACTAAAATAACAAGGTCTCAATACCTTTTCCTCCTCTGAAAACACATCATTATGTTGTTTTGGGTTTCCTTCCAAATCCTTTGCCAGCACATCAGTATGCTGATATACATCTTCCATGAGACTTTTAGCTAGTCTCTCCTTCTTTCCCTCATCTGCTTCATGAACACCATTCATGAAGACCTGCCTACCTTGCTTCCTCAGCAAATTATCTTGTGCATAGGTCCTCTGTTTCTCCAATTCTCTTCTTTGAAAATCCAACCTTCTATACAATTCAACAACTTCAATTGGAGTAGATTTTAGGAACCTTACACAACCTTTTATACCTTCACTTGTTCTTGACCAATCATCATATGGTCCTTCATATCTTGCCTCAATATTCTGCTGAATATTCTCATTAGACTCCCTTGTCCTCAATTCCTCTTGAGATATTTCTATCCCAGCATTGATATGAACAGGTTTTAGATTCAATTTCTCCTCCTCAACAAACTTTAAGGCTTGTTCATCTCCCTGTGATGTACCTACAAACATACACAACTCTTTAGTTTTCAAACCACAAGAATTTTCAGTCTCGGTTGCTTCATCTATCAGTGCCTCAGACTTATCCTCTTCCTCTGTAGAATATATAATCACCTCCCAATTGTCAAGTTCAAAAATACAAGGCTTTATGTCATCCAGCTGATTTGGACTTGCCCAATAACTCAGGAAATCATCAATAATTTCCTCTTCAGCAAGACAAACTCCTTGATGCCTTAAGTCTTCGTCATGCTTCATAGGATCTTTCATAGATCTGTATTCTTCACCTGTACTCTATTCTTCTTCACAACCATAAAATTCTTTCCTCAACTCAGCTGCTCTGATTTTTTCACATCTCAATTGTACATCCATCCTCTATTCAAGCTTTCTCATCTTCTCTACAAACTGCATGGTCTCTTTTTGTTCTCTTCTCTACTGTAGCCTTGGCCACTTTACTCTCTTGTTCATGGGCCAACCAACTCTCTGGCTTTCCTCTATCATCCTCTCCAGTTTATTAAACTATTCTCTAATCTCAGCTATCTCTTTCCAATATTCTGCATCAGTCAATTTATTCCTCATGCCATTTGTCTTGGCATCTTCTTTCTCTTTTCTATTGTGGCCTCTTTCAGAACCTCTGTCACCTCTGCTATGGCTATCAGTAGTCATCCTTTTCTCCATCATGACTTCCTCACTCATCAGCTGCACCAAGCCTCTGCAACAGCAATCTCTCCTATTGCCACTTACCTCACCAATCCTTTCCTTCGGATCTGGGCTTTTGGCAAGTACTGGTTCTCCTTCTGCTCAAACCTTTTGAGCACTCTCTCTTCTCTCTCTAGGCTTCACTCTACAAATTTTATAACTCATTCAACCTTTGTTGAATTTCCTCAAGGTTCTGCCACCTTTCTTCTTCACTTTAGAATCCTCTGCTGCACCCTTTCATCACTACTCTCAAAGCTGTGATCTGCTTTTGCTGAGATTTCCTCAATTGCCTGCAATCTGAATTCTGCAAAAAATTATTCAAACCAAAGTTAAATACTGCTCATAAACTCACCTTCTCTTCAGAACACTGAAATTTTTCTCCCTATCCAACCTTAAACTAATTATCAGGTTCACTACCATCATCCTCAAAACTTTGTCTTCACTTTCTGCAACCATAATTCTGCAATCATAATTCAAGTCAGATTTAAAATTATTTTACCTGCAAGATCCCTGCATGATTTTGTGCTTTACTCATTTAGTTCTACAATTCTCTGTTCATTACAACTCTGTGTACTTTGCTACAAATCAGATTTAAAAATATGATCCTCTTTCTTCTCTTATCACACATTCATATTTAATTACAAAAAAATCCTTTACTTCAAACAGATCCTTTCCTGCTCTAATAACACATGATGTATGGCTACCCCACCAAACCCACATTAACACTCTTTTTCATATAAAACTGCTTTACAAGTTTTTCCCAAATAATTTTAAATTTGGCGAACTCTAACACACATGCGGAAGTTTGCCTTTTTTCATTTACTATGATTCATAGAGCCATACAATAAATTACATAAACGGAAGCTCTCTTTAAATTATAACTTTATGGTTATCAAACCATACACATGGTTATGTTGCAATATTCATATGTAAATAAACCCAAAGTTGACTTTACTTTTATAACCCATCAACTTTCATACCCAAGGGTTGTTTCACAAACGGAATCCTTTTTCAAAGGTATCACAAAAAAAGTTCGATTAAACAATTATCGAGTTTGTTTCTCTTTACTCAGACTTTATGATTAAACCCACTTTTGTAACTTCATATGTGAAGGTTACCTTTTAATACTTATGGTTTGAAATCATATTAAAACCCATTACATGCATATTCGAATTAACGTTCAAATAGACCAAAGTAATAAACTTCATTCTCAGCTTATAATCATTTGAATGCATATAACATGCTTTCTCTCAATTCTCCCCCATTGGGAAAACTCAGAATTATTAGAACTTATTATTAAATCCATGATTTAATAATAAAGATCAATTCTAATCCTGAGCACACAGATCCACTCTTCTTAATATTTTCTTGATCTTAATCAAAATTTACCCCAACTCTAAACTTCGATCCCATTTAACATTTAAACCTCAACTATTAACACAATATGTTCAAGCCCACAACCTTAATAACATACCTTGCGTTAACCTTCATGCACTTTCCAACACGAATGCCTTTGATCTCCCAGCACCATTCGATCGAACGAATATCACATTTTTTTAAGCCTCATGACTTAGTATTCCATAATTACGTGAAATTCGTGGTATTTGAATACCACTACCATGTGACGTGTCAAACGCTAGCATATATCGCGTTTTTTTCCTTGATACCAATTACCACTTAAAAATTATGCGATACTGCCGGTTTCTCTCTCAGACCCGCCTTTACTATTGCCACAATTCTCGCTCACAAACAGTTCCGTGTCTTCAAACCTTGCATACTTAGGACTCCATATGCCATTCTGGGTTCACACAATCATACTCCATTTCATCGATCCAGTCAAGATCGATCCATTCTCCCTTGCTATACTTACTCAATCACTCTACCATTGAATTTACAGTCTCCTACACCATCACTGCATTCATATTCACCTTAACACAATTCATCAACTCGAGCTATCACACAGGTTCAACGCTGTGAACTGGAAATCTATTTCAATCGATTTCAATCGATTTCAATCAAATAGAGTTCAACGCAAATTTGGACATGTTCAATTGCAGTTTTTAAGCTTCGATGTTATTGAAATCGGACTCCACTGTATTACAGTCGGTCTTTACCAGATTCCATACCAAAGCAGAGGTTCCATTTAGACTTTAAACATATTTAATAGTCGGAATTTACATCGCCTGCATCCTTCATTAAAAGGATCAAAACCTCATCGAATTTATTGAACCCTTTACACATGTATTCAATTCATACGCATTCCATTCTCACCAGATTAGAGCAGGAATTCAGATGCGTTCAGAACATAACCCTTCATGCAGAGACTAATAACTCAATTTCTTCCATAATATAATAACTCAGACATTTAAAAATAATTTAACCTCCTTCAAACGGTGACTACCTACATTCGATTTATTCCAGAATGCATCTGACTTATCATATCTAAATTGAGACAGACAGTTAACTACTTTACCGGAATCGATCCTTTCAGTGATCGATCCCCCAAATTGCAAGTCAACTTGAAATACACACAGCCTCATACAAAAATCAATCTCACTCTGAATTCCTTTGTATAATTAAAACTAAATTACTTACAAACTTACTTACTCTGCCAAATCTTCAATTCAAATGGCCTTTTTCCTATTCTACAGCCCTCTTCAATCACTCCCTTCTATCTGCCCATAGGCTTACATTTATACAGAATTAATAATGAATCGGTTCAACTTCCTCAACAGCTCAACAAACGCTTGGAATTCTCCAAAGTTCTAAGGTTAGACTCAATTCCTAAAATAACTGAAATTGATCCTAATTCGACTGTCCCTTCACATTCCTAACTAATCACCTTCCTCTCATGTTCTCCAATGATTTGAGAACATTTACAATTCCTCTCCATTTTATTCAAAATACTAATAATTACATGATAATTTAGAAACACAAGACCCCCCTATGTCTACTTAAGTACAAAGTATTTTATTGTGCCTAATGCCCCTGCATCATGTTACATCTCCTAGTATTAGGGTTTTGGCTGTTTAGGGTTTTCTCCTATCGTTCAACAATAAAAACTCCCTTGATCCTCATTGTAATAAAGTTCATAGGTATGCATCTGCCACATCTCTTCTGAGAGATAAGCTACCATCGCCCTAGCTAGTTTATGTCCATTATGTTTGTAAGTATATTTCATTTATTTGATATTAATGAAAGGAAGTTTTATTTCTGTGGCATCTTTGTGTTTGTTTTTATTTCTATATTTTATTTTGTTCCTTCATAAACCTGGATCAATGGAATCAGAGGATACTGCTCTTTCTTGATCCTTATTTTCATGCCCCCAATGAGGTCGAGGTATAAGGAGTTAGGGCTTGAACTGTTTGAACCTTTGCGATATTAGCCCCACACACCTTAACATACTCCGATGGGGGAAGAAAATAAATATGACAGATCAAGAGATCCTATAAAAATATTGCTCAAGGAGGCGCTCAAGAAACAAATGAATGCGATGATGGATAACTTTTCCAAGATCCTTCAACGATTTCCCACCGACGACGCATATGCATCTAACACCCACTCTAGAGGTGTCACTCCTTTCAAGGTACAAGTCAACTTCGAAATTGTTGTATTTCAAGGATAGATAGATGTAGATGTTGTAGATATATGGTTGAATTTTCTTGAAGGGTATTCCTTGGTCCATGATTTCTCCGACCAAGAAAATATTACTTTTTCACTCCTCAAAGGCGCCCCCCATGTCAAGACAGGTGGTAAACCTATAGTGAGAAAAAGGCGAGAGAAAACCCTCTCTGTTTTCAGTCATACCCACTTGGAATTCCTTCTCAGATGTCATCAAGGAGAAATATTACCCCGTGGGGAGCAATGAGGAAAATTACATCCAATGGAACATGCTACGGAAGCAAAGGGATCAAGATGTGCAAAAACTCATGAATTTATTCCATACCCTATGCAAAAATGTGGGTATTAGACATTCAGAGAAACATTTCATGCTCAAGTACCATATTTTTTTACACATACACATTCAAGAGGAAATTGAGTTCCTTTACATTACCTCACTTGGTAAAGAATATCAACATGCGCAAAGATCGAGCAGAAATTTAAGCATAAGAAGGGAAATTTTGGATCCGTGAATTTGAAGCGAGGGAAAGGCACCCAAGAACTATAGAAAAAGGGAAAAATACAAAGCGGGGTGAACCATAATAACACGAGAAATCCAAATAAGGACACGGGGAATTGGTGTGAACTTAATAAGAACACCACTCACAACACAAGCGATTGTGAGGCCAAATAGTCGTTGGTGCCCGAACTGAAGGTACTTTCATGAGATGGATATTATGATTATGAGTCAGAACTAGACAAGGGGAATGACAAAGGGAAGCATATGATTGATGCAGAACCCAGTGCCACCATTTCCACCATCAAGCTGTTTAACCCTTAGTTAAACTGAGAGGGGGGGGGGGGTGAATCAGTTTAACACATTCATGGACTTTTAAAACTTTTCATTAGACATTATTAACACTTTCATTTCATGATCAAAGAAATGTGTGAGCAATCATTATTTCTAAGAAGAAATTAATAAAAATATTAGATATTTTACCAGCAGTCTTAATATGTGAGCAACAAGTATTATCAGAATAGACATACCATATCAACACATAGACATCATGCACGTAGACACCAGATATAAATGGAAACCCATAAAGGGAGAAAACCACATCTTATTATTGTTGTGATGCAAAGGCAAGCTCCAACTCCCTCTCACCACTGATTTTATGTAGGCACCAACCTACGGGAGGCTCCTACCTCAATTTTGCAAGCTACAACTTGCAAGGAAACTCCAACTCCCATAAATTTTCTGCAAGCACCAACCTACAAGAGGCTCCAACCTCAGTCAGCTACAACTGACATCTATCAAGGTACAACTTGATAGGGAAGCTCTAACTTTCTCATTCTTTCAAAATAAAACCACTTGCTGATTTACCTTGGATATCAGCTCTGTTCTGAACTCTCTCTTATGTTGTCCATCAGTCCTCATATCTGCCCTGCATCATCTCATCATCTTCTCAGATTCTCTATCAGCTCTTCCTTCTCCTTTGCCTTGGTTCTTTATTTCTCCATTCTCTTACCTCACTCTATCTAACCTCTTTTTCATATCAATGTGATATCATATATATATTTTATCACATGACTCTTTACATTCCTTAGGGAATTTGAATTGAATAGTCCTAACTTTTTTCCTTTTGCCTCCTTATTTCTTTTACCAGCTTATTAAAGAAATATAACAATATGTGTTAATTTCAATATTACAGTGGGATTATGTTTTCCTCTGGAGACTTGAAAATGTATCACAAACAATATAAAATCAATTACAACGTATTCATTCACACTTTTAGTTATAAAAAATTTCACTCAGCCCTTTTTCTGGATTTTGGCTTTGCTGGTTTTGTCTTTTTTGCTTCCGTTAGATAATTGTTCTGCATACTCTGTTAACTGTTATTATGTGCACTTGTGCATGTACACCTATCAAACCTGCAATCTCTTTTTACCTCTGTCAGCCCCATACTTTCTCTCTCTCTGTGCATATAAAATGGATATAGTAAATTTGTACTCAATACAACTCTCGATCTAGGAAATTTCAATACTTTTTAATTTTTGCACTGGAAATTTGAATCAATGCGAAGCTGCTCCATTAGAGGTTAAAATCATTGTTGTAACCCAAATAATTTTATATCTGGGCATAATATTTTCATTGTGGAAGCTCCTTGATGTCCGGGCTACCCTCACTCTTCTGTTATATATAAATATATCACCATGTATGCATATTGATATGCATCAATATTTCGGCTTAACTCCAAGTCGAGCTATCACTTTATTGCCTCTTTGAATAAATATTTACCTTTTGTCTAAAGTTCGCACCACAAGCCATATTGACCTTCAAATTTTATAATAAATTGCATTATGTATTGGCCACTTTATATTCATATATCACAATCAAATGTTGTAAGACTTTAAATAAGCCTTGGGTCTTATATTACGATCCAATCCAAAGTAAATCGAATCACCACCCAGATTTCCAATAAGCCAAGGTTCTTCACGTGTTTCTTTGACTTTGGATGAACCCCGTAATATAGCACATCTCCCAGATCGAATTAGTTGATTTAATACCAAGGTATCCATATATAAATCAACTATATTGTATGGTCCTTCATGCACTATACATTCATTATTACATAGCCCCGACTTGATAACAAATAAATCGCGAACAATACAATAATATTGGACCATAGCATAGATACATTAACTATCGCCCTCATCCAAGGTCTACAATTATATCTCACTATCCTTCAACTATCCAACGGTAGTCGTGTGGTCACACAGTCTGGAGATTATCACTCCAACCTCACAGGATGAGTTGGCCCGGTCCTTGAATCACCCGCATAATCTGACGGCAGAGAATTTGTCGCACCAACTGTTGTGATCCAATTGACACAACCACATATCGGGTGAATTAAATGCACGAGTGTTAATGCATGATGTAAGTGGTTTCTCCAAACCACTTAAGGCCACGCGTCAGCCGATAGCATATATCGTGTTCAAAATTCAAATACAACTTACCACCTTTGTCGTCGCGCGATAAAAACCGTCTTTACTGTGCAGCCTTCAGGGTTTTGACTACTCTTGCTTAGGGTTCCACACCAGCTCATTCAGTGAGATGCTTCCACGTTATAACCTCTTTATACTCTCGATTCCAGTTCACATAGAGTTTATCGATCGGGCTTCACTCCACTGTTCATTGTACACTTCCAACATTTCAGTACACACATCCACTCATTGCAACGCACACCTCCATTCACGCATAGGGTTATTACGTATCCTCTGTGTTCGGTCCATGATTCTTTAACACAAGGCCTTTCTCTGACTCTATCACAGAGTTCCTCCCTTGCACAAGGGATATGCTCCATCTGTTTGGGTATGCAGGGTCAATATCTCATACCTTACCATAGTTGCCAGTTAGTCATCAAAGGAGGGTGGAAACTCCATTACCCCTTGTTAATAGATTTCATCTATCCATCATTAAATACACATAAAATTTCAAATGGGGATATGCTATATCAGTCCCTTACTCTGCGACAATGGTTTTATTCCTCTCCGGGCACTGTAGGTATCCTCTTCCCATTATGAAATTGGCCACACAGGCCAGATTCCCAATACTCAATCACAATCTCATTCACCTTCGTTTCTCCATGAAAGCATAACTCTATTTTAATTGTTCTTCCTCCGCGCGATTATATTAATGTAACTCAAGTTATATATAATTCGTGCTGGCCCATACTCTCAATAGAGATTGGAATGGATAGGCTTCTTCCCTATTTGTGGATGCAAATATACATTAAAGGGCATCTAAACTAACAGAGGTCATATATATTCCAGCAAACAAGCTCTGCGATCAGGTGTCCATTCAATTTCATCCTTCAGCAAGCGGGTCAACCCTATCAAATCCACCATATAGAATTACATCCTTTACTGATTTGTTGTCTCGTGCTTTTACAAAAATCGAATCTATCAGCCCTTTACTTAGATTTACTCAACAATACTTAACACATATTTTGAAGAGACCAGAACCCTCCAACTTCAGAGGTTTGTCAGGATGTGTGAATCCATTATAACTTCTGGAACAAATTGCCTCTGCACACAGACATTAGCAGTTCAGATTTTCCCATAATGTAATAAATCAGTGATTACAAGAATCGACCCCTTTCTCTCAACCTGCAATGGGTTCACAATTTCAGTTCATTCCAAAATGCATACAACTTGTCCTCTATACACTGAGTCAAGAAATTAAAAAAAAAGGAATATACACAGTGATCGATTCTTCCTGATTATAAGTTACATAGAGCCACTAATTCATCCAATGATACAGAGTTTCACACTAACCCTACTACAGTATTGCCATTCATCCATCATGGGTTCCAACACACACAATTGCACACATTTCCACATAGAAATTAGGAACAGTTATTCATCAACATATACAAATGGAATCAACTACAAAACCCTCCTGGTCTTGGCCAGATATTCAATTATTTCTTCAATTAATTACCCTGTCTCTCCCTAAAAACTCTCTCCTTTGCCATCTTATTTACCTCTGTTTCCTCTGATGTCTTTGCTACCTTTCTAGATCTCCAATATACTAACCCTTCTAAAACCACCTCAGCTTCATGTTTCATGCTCTCTTTTCCTTGTTGCTATTTCAAGTGCTCCTCATTTGTCATATCCTTTTCCATCAATGACAACATTTCCAACACGATCTCGAGAGGGAGGAAATAGAGTATCCAAAGGAGAGGGAGTGTCTCTTCCATTCCCAGATGTGGGTGAAGGGTTATCCACTACAATTCCTTTTCGATAGAGGAATCCAAAAGAACCCCATTTCAGGAGAAGGTGTGAAATGGCTTGGCATACCGACCACAACACACCCACAATCGTACACCATCGGGTAGCTTCACCAAGGAAGATATCTTTGTGTCAACTAGCACTACCACCTTCCATATAGCATCAAGCCATTCACAGATGAGGTATTATGTGATATTTCTCCACTTGACGTGTCTCATGTATTATTAGGCCAACTGTAATTGTGGAAGTGACATGTTGTGTATGATTCTCGGCCTCATTTTTTTATTATTACTTTGGGAAATAATTTCTACAAGATACCAGAGGTAGTATCGTCTTTTTCCATTTCTTTGAGTACTGCAATGCAATTGAGTAAGATTATTTTCCAACCGAGGAATTTTTTTTTCATTACGATTCACACACGAGTAAAGAATAATATTTTAGTCGCATCTTCCAAATAGGGCTCCCCTATGCAGCAGTAGATGGATAAATTCATGGAGGATTTTATGATGCAAAAATCAATTTTAATATTAAAATCACTATTAAATCATTAAAATTCAAAAATAAGAAAAAAAATATATACATTCCAACAAAAGAAACTTATATTATGGAAAAAATAGAGCACCTCATCATATGGAGTGTTATCAGTCATTAGTTTTAAAACTTTCATTTATAGGGTCATGCATGTCATTCACCAAAATTGATGTGGTCTCATAAGTCATTTTTATGAAATTTCTGATTTTTTTTGCATTTGAGGATGTCTACCTTAAGGTTAAAGCTCACCTCTAGCCATGTCATTTCAGTCAAATCAACCTCACATCATATAGTTGTCATTCCATGAATTTTAAAACACAAAAATTTACACTTGTCAGTTTTTCAGAATTTCGTAGCAAATTATAAACGAAATCAACATATTTCGCTATGCAACTGCCTAACAGTTCCGTATCGAATCTGTCAATAACCAAACTGTTTTCACTACGAAACTGATTTTTTCAGTAAAATGTGTCTCGAGCACGTGATCCTTATCATGTAATTGTCTCACTGTTGGAAAAAATGAATGTAATAAATATGAAGTAGAGTCCTATTAGGAATGTGAATCTTTAAAGTTTAGTTGTCTTTTTTTGTTCCAAGAAAGTAGTTTTCAGTTATGTTAGGTGTCAAAGATATATTTCAAGGGTCTAGACAGCTCGGCATATTATTTGAAATATAAGGGAGTCTATTTATAGATATAACATCAAATATCAAAGGGTTGGAGAATATTGTACCAAATTTTCTACTCTGTAAAGTTTTTTTTCAGTTTCAGTAATATACACTGATATTTCACTTCTAGACCTGGGATTCGAATGAAGTGTTCAATGTTTTTTATGCTCTCTATCTTTCATGATTAATCATCTACAGTGATTTTTATCTCTAATTACTCAGAACTGATGGTGACATGATCTGACTTCCTTTAGAGGTTAAACTATTGTGGTTTTCTTGTGTTGTATGTATGTACCATATTTTATTGAAACCTCTATTTTCCTCAGCTTCCATACGAAAAATTATTATCGTTGAGTTTACTAATGTTTACCCCATAGCCCAATGGTAGCAATTCTTTCATTTTTCAAGCTGCAATCAGCCAAAATCAAGTCATAGTTCATAGATTTAACCATCTAATAATATTTCCATTGAAAATCATAAGTCCCCTTTGAGATATCCCTCTCAAACTAAAGAGGTTAATCTTCAGTTAAAAGTGGTTTGAAAGAGTTACATTAAGTTGATTAATGAGCATCGCATCAGACTCAATTTGGTGATATCATGGAGAATTTAATTACATTTAAATAAGCCATATTATCTCTTGTATGACATTATATTTGTCTCTTCAAATAAGTTAAACCACATATTTTAAATCCAAATTTAGTGAATTAGTTATCATAAAAATAATATTTAAATATTATCATATTATATTATATTTTAATAAGTCACATTATAGAGTTAAACAAAAGAAATTAAAGCTAAATTCAGCCAAATTTTAAAGCTAAAGTTTATTGTATTAATTATTAACAACACCATTTTGTTGGTTTTTTCATAATATTATAATTATTCAAGTGTTAAATGAAATATTTAGTTTCAATTGAAATAAATACATAACTAATTTTGTTACATGCTTCTTTTGTCCACAACTATAAAATGACATTGTGTAATGAATTTTGAACAAATGTAATGATAGACTCTTACCTAATTTATCTAATTTAACACGCCATTGTCATATTTTTTTTTTAATTAACTTGAATGTGGTTTTATAATTTCATATAAATAATTTTTTATGGTTAATTTACCAACTAACATAATTTATCAAATTATATCACCGAATAATCAATAAATCCAATATTCATTTATATTATTTATCCTCTTTCAAAATGATAAATATAATTTATTTATTTTTATAACTTTTGATAAATTTTTAATATATATATATATATATATATATATATATATATATATATATATATATATATATATATATATATATATATATATATATATATATATATATATATATATATATATAACGAGGGAGGAGAACCAGGGAGCTTAGTTGACTATTGTGGACCTAAACCCTAGTTTTCACCCTCCTCACGGTGATTGGCACTTTGGATGACGCTTTGACTAAATAACTCATGGCTCTTGGCATGGGGGGAAAATGTGGATGGAATAGTGGGTTGCGATGTTGGGGGGACACCTATTTGTTGGATTTTTTAACACTTGGAATTACATTTGGGTTGTCGCATATGTTTTATTAATCCCGTCGCTCATGTGGCAGGGGTTTACAAATTTATTTCCTCGTAGTTATGGTTTGTTTCTGTGTGTTACTGGCTGGAGTTTCCCTCTATGCCTTATTTTTTCGGTTTCATTTTTATTCTCCTTTTCGCCATGGAAAGGTGGAACATCTAATTCTTGAGAAGTTGGGGTTCTGGTGGCATGTAGTGTATTTTTTACCCATTTTGGTCATTTTCGCTCCCAGTAGAGGCAAGCATAATATGTTGGGAAAAATACTGAGAGGGGGGGGTGAATCAGTATTTACAGCATATTCAAAACTTTTTACTTTTCTTTACTTCAAAACCCATACGCTACTTTCTTGAAGAAGATTCGCGTATATACGCGGATACCCTTTATCAAACTCGCGTATACACAGAGAACCAATTATGTCCTTAATTCTTCACTTAAACCATTCCATCATTTATTCATCAGATATTCAATAAACAGTAAACATGTGCAGTAAGAACAGAATAAACCATCACACAAAGCATCACACATGAACACCAGGATTTTTAGGTGGAAACCCAAGTCGGGAGAAAACCACCGCTGCAGTTGCTCAGCCTTCAATATTTTATTATAGAGAAAACATCTTACAACATATGTGCTGGTGCAGACTCCTACCAGCACGCAGGCACCCACCTACACTCGTTTACCAGCCTCTCCTGGAAGGGAGCTCCAACCCCCTGACTCGTTTACCAGCCTCTCCTGGAAGGGAGCTACGACCCCCCGATCTCGTTTACCAGCCTCACCTGGAAGGGAGCTACAACCCCCTGACTGAAGGCTACAACCCTCAGCACCCCTTCGGACCACGTTTCATCAATTTTCACACTAGATCCAACAACTTCAATAGAACAATACTTGTAGGCCATGTTTCATCATATTTTCAGACTGGACCCTCTTCATACATTTAAACTCAATCATACAACCAAACTGATGCAGACAACTCAGAACAGTAGAATACAGATAGCAGGAATACAGCATAATAGATCAGTCATTTCTTACCACAGACTTCAGCAAACCCTAGTTTGCATACGCGCTTTCACTTCACTAATGTCGCGTATATACGCGCTTCCATTCACACAAACCAGCGTATACTTCTGTACATATTATAGAACCAATTTAATTGCTCATACACACTTTTCTTTCAGCGAAGCCGCGTATATACACGCTTCTTCTTCGGTGAACTAGCGTATGGTTCTTCAGAGATTTTAGGTCATTGCATTTCTTCAGAACAGATATTTCACACAGAGTTAACCCTTCACTTCAGATAGATGTTCGCCTCTTCTTGGATCTAATCATTCCATAAACAGATCTAGCAAATACAAGCACATTTCAGATCTAGATTCCCTTCTTCATCATTGGTGCATCATACACTCAGATTTATCATTCAAGTGTAACCCTTTCCATTCAGATCTACTTCAGAGAGAAGTATTCATTCAAGCTCAGACATCTTGCACCCACACTCATAATTTGCATAATGAATTTCATCTCTTTATATAGGTTTATCCTTTTTCAATACCATGAGCCCCTTTTTCAATACCATGAGCCAAAACAACATTACTTCCGATGGTATTCCTGGACGGGGTCAATTAGGCAGATCATTACCCAATACAATGGGTCAATACCATGGTGGTTGCCCCTAGTTTTGCACTTTTAGAGCGCTTTAGCCCATACATGACTTGGAACGTTCTTTTCCGCGTGCATACGCGACTTCCCTTAGACAGATCCGCGTATGATTTGAGACATACTCTTTTACCATAGATTTAGCACAATCTGAGTTCCTTTCTTCACTGCCTTCTGTACTCACTGTAGATACATCAGATTTAATTCATTAAAAACATATTCTATCAAGCACAACTTCATCAAGTAAGTTGTCATCATCTTCATCAATGTGGGTTTCCATCAACGACAACACTCTGCATCATATTGCCAACAATCTCCCCCTTTGGACTTGATGGCGACGACAATGGTGTTTGGTTACCACAACAGATAGGTACATTAAGAATACCATGACACCATGTCACTCTCTCCATTTTTGACACCATTCAAACACCATGTCACTCTCCCCCTTTGACATCAAGAGCAAAGGGTCGACCAAAACCAACATACTCTCCCCCTGAGTTCATGCTGAATTTTCAAGCATATTTTTCAATGAAGTACATGACTCTATGAACTTCCTATCACCAATGACTCATACTTACATCAAAGATCCATCCAGGTGGATTTACATATGAGACTCAACTACCCAACCAAGTGGGTTTACAAAATTTGACTCAGCTACCCAACCAAGTGGGTTTACAAATTCGACAAGTCCTTATAAGACTGAATATTACAATCTTACATCATGGGTCTTAACAAGACCTTGTGACCAACACCAGAAAGTCCTCAAGAAGGTGAACATATTTCAGAATCATCATAATGCCAACAATGCATTATACTCAACAACGCTAAATATCCCCCTGAATCTGTGCATCCAAGCATCCTTTCCATATGACTAAGGCTCCCCCTTAGTTTGTGCATCCTGAACACTTTCACCAAAAAATCATCAAGGCATCTTTATCAAAACATGAGAAAAGAATTATGAGAACTGGAACACCACCAGATATACCAAACAGTATCAGAGATACCAAACAGCACTGCAGCTGTGCTGAAGAGAGCTGACTCCAAGAAGAAAATTGTCAGCAATCATACATACGCGGTTTTCTATGCAAGAACTCACGTATATACGCGACTGTGTTTCATGAAACCCACGTATCCACTGCCATATTCTAAATTTATGCAGATTTGTTCTTTTGAATGGCAGAGAACACTCCCAGCTTCTGTCTTAGATACTCAAACGCTTCCCTGGGCAGAGGTTTGGTAAAGATATCAGCAACTTGTTCTTTGGAGGGAACATACTCCAACTTCACTGTTTGCTCAAGCACTTGTTCACGTAAGAAGTGATACTTGATGGGAATGTGCTTGGTATTTGAATGCATAACAGGATTCTTTGAAATACTGATGGCACTTGTATTGTCACACTTAATGGGGATAGGAGGAGTACATTTGATTTGAAAATCTTGTAAGGTTTGCATCATCCAAAGGAGTTGAGTGCAACAAGATGCGACAGCCACATATTCTGCTTCTGCTGTAGATAAGGCAATAGAATTTTGCTTCTTGTTGAACCAAGATACTAACCGGGGCCCCATGTAGAATGCACCACCACTAGTGCTTTTCCGATCATCAACACTTCCAGCCCAATCTGCATCAGTGTAAGCATGAAGAGTAAGATCAACATTCTCTGGATACCATAGACCAAAGTCTTGAGTTCCTTGAAGATATTTGAATATTCTTTTAACAGCCTGAAGATGAGACTCTTTTGGATTAGCTTGGAATCGTCCAACAATCCCAATAGCATGCATAATGTCTGGTCTAGTCCCAGTGAGATAAAGTAAACTTCCTATCATCGATCTGTACTCTGTTTGATTCACTGTGGGAGAATCATCATTAGAACTGAGACTGCATCCGGTTATCATTGGTGTACTTACAGGTTTGCATTCTTCCATGCCATACTTCTTCAGAATTTGCTTAAGATATTTTGCTTGTGATAGGAATATACCATCTGCAGTTTGATGCACTTGTAAGCCAAGAAAGAATGTTAGTTATCCAAGTAAGGACATTTCAAATTCTTGCTGCATGACAGAAGCAAATTTTTGACTCAAAGATTCTTCGTTACTCCCAAAAATGATATCATCAACATATACAACCACAATCAATAGTTTACCATTTTCAAATTTTGTGTATAAGTTGCTATCAGCAGACCCCTTTGAAAATCCTTGTTGATGAAGATATTTGTCAAGGTGATAATACCAAGCCCTTGGAGCTTGTTTGAGACCATATAGAGCCTTTTTAAGTCTACAAACAAGATTTGCATCATTTCCCAAAATGAATCCTTCTGGTTGTTCTATATATACTTCTTCTTCTAGATCACCGTTAAGAAAAGCAGATTTAACATCCATTTGATAAACTTTGATTTGTTGATAACTTGAAAAGGCAAGAAACATTCTGATGGCTTCAAGTCTAGCTATAGGAGCAAAGGTTTCTTCAAAGTCTATACCTTCTTGTTGAGTATACCCTTTGCAAACAAGTCTAGCTTTGTTTCTTACAACATCCCCATTCTCATTTAACTTGTTCTTGAAAATCCATTTAGTTCCAATGACATTTTTATCATGAGGTCTTGGTACCAAATCCCAAGTGTCATTTTTTTCAATTTGAACAAGTTCTTCATCCATGGCTTGCCTCCAACATTCATCTCTGCTAGCTTGATTGAGATTGAGTGGTTCAATTGTGGATAGAAGAGCCATATGACTAGAAGATCCCACAAGAGTTCTCCTTGTTTGTACACCTGATTCCTTGTCTCCCAAGATTTGAGATTCAGGATGATTCTTTTGAACATATCTAGATGGAGCTTTTTCAGATAGATCAGTTTCAGGTTCATCATTGGATTCACTGTCTATATCAAAGGTAGAAGGCCATAAGTCATCATCATCTTCTTTTGTTGTTTTTTTTTCTTCTTTAGGAGCTGCAGGAGACTCATCAATAACAACATCAATACATTCAACAATATTTTGAAGCCTTTCATTATAACATTTGTATGCTTTGCTTGAAGATGAGTAACCAAGGAAAATTCCTTTGTCTGATCTAGGTTCGAACTTGCCAAGCTTTTCATCATTATTTTTGATAAATCATTTGCTTCAGAAAACTCTAAAATGATTTACGGAGGGAGATTTACCATACCAGAGTTCATATGGAGTTTTATCACTGTTTACCCGAACATGAGCTTTGTTGAGAATGTTTGATGCTGTATGTGTTGCTTCTCCCCAGAAAGTGTGGGGTATTCCAGAATCATCAATCATAGCTCTAGCCATTTGTTGAATTGTTCTATTCATTCTGTCTGCTACACCATTTTGTTGTGGAGTGCCAGCTATAGAGAATTGTCTTTTTATGCCATGTTGTTCACAAAATTCAAGGAATTCATTTGATGTATATTCTCCTCCTCGATCAGATCTGAGACACTTGATTTTTAGATCCAATTCATTTTCAGCCAGTGCTTTGAAGCTTAGAAATTTTTCAAATGCTTCATCTTTGTGTTTAATGAACCCGATCCAACACATTCTAGAGTAATCATCAATGAATAAGATATAGTATTCTTCCCCACGTGGTGTCTTCTTTCTCATAGGTCCACATATGTCAGTATGAATGAGTTCAAGAGGCTTACTTGATGATCCTTCTTTGGAATTAAATCGTACTCTAGTCTGCTTACCGAATTGACAAGATTTGCATATGATACTTTATGGTGGATTAATATTGGGAAGATCACGAACAGCTTGAAGTCTGCTTGCTTTGTTGATTTGAGAGAAGCTCAGATGCCCCAGCCTTCTATGCCATAGCCAATTTTCTGAAGATTTTTTCAGGTAACATTGATCTTTGTAGCCCTTTAGTATATACAGGTTGCTTGGATTTCTTTTTCCTTTTATAATAATTTTACCTGTATCAAGATCACGAACCACACATTCTTTTGAACTAAAAACAACTTCTGTTCCTTGATCACACATTTGACTTACACTTAGCAGGTTATGCCTCAAACCATCCACATACATGACATCTTTAGCCTTCACCTTTTCTTTAAGAAACACTGACCCTTTTCCTTTAATTATAGCAGGAGTATCATTTCCAAATGTAACTTTCTTTTCCTTTTCTAGAGCATTATATGAAAGAAGTTTGCTTTTGTCACCTGTCATGTGTCTTGAACACCCACTATCGATGTACCATTGATTTTATTCACCTTCTGCAAATAATGCTATCCCACAATTTTCAACCGGCGGTTCTTTCTTTTTCCACACTTTAGAGCTTGAGGGAACATGTTCTTTTGGCTGGATCTTGTTCCTGCATTCAGATTCTTCATGGCCAAAGATATTGCAATAAGTACATTCAACTTCACTTTGAAGAGGAGAAAAGTTGTTATAGGTATTCTTCTTTGGTTCAGTATCCAGCATTTTATTTCTTTCTTCTCTTTTCATGATGGTTTTATATGCAACACATTGAACAACTTTATGACCAAAATTGTGACATGTGAAACATTGCCCATTGAAGTAGAAATTTCTGCGATCATGGAATCTTCTATTTGAATTTACCTGTTGGGGTAGCGTCTTTGAAAGCTATCCCTGTTAGTGTTCCTTGAATTGAGATGGTCCTGCCTTCCTTGTAGAGATCCTTTATTCCCTTGCTGAGTTGCTGAATGTAGTAAACCACCTGTAGCTGCCTTTAGATAGTTTGGTGCTGAAGCTTGAGAAGATTCTCCGGTATATCCAAGACCTGTCTTTATAAGAGGAGAACGTTGTACCTTGATAATCTCATCTAAAGTTTCAGATCCTTTAGCAAATCTAAGATTCAAGGTCTTTTCTTTCTCAACTTCTTTTCTTTGACTTACCACTTCACATTCCAATTTTTCAATATGTTTCTTTGCTTCTTCAAGCTGCTTTTCAATGGTCTCTCTAATTATCTTTTGTTCTTCTAAGAGAATTTTATAATCTTCTAAGCGTAGTTTGAGTTGATTTTTTTCTTCAAGAAAATCATTTTCATCTAGAGCATCCATAAAAGTATCCTTTTCTTCTTTTTGTTCAAATGCCATGAGAAGTCTAAGATCTTCTTCACATTCTTCCTCACTATCAGATGACCCATCACTGTCTTCATTAGTATAGTAACTTTTCTTAGAGCTAGATCGGTTCTTATTCCTTCTTACTACTTCCTTTTCTTTATAAGGACATTTTGCAGCATAATGACCAACTTTTCCACACTCAAAACATTTGAAAGGAAGCTTACCTTTGAATCTTCCAGTTCCTAGTTGGAGTTTTCTCACGAAATTCACTTCTTCTTCATCGGATATGTAGCTGGATTCTTTGACGACTTCCTTTTCTTTTCCTCTTGCAGATACCTTAAAAACAGCTTCTCTGATTTGAGAAGGACCTCCTTGTCTCATTTCAAAAGCAGTCAGAATACCATGTAATTGAACAATAGTAAGAGTTTGCAGATCTTGCCTTTCTTCAATAGCTGAAACTTTAGAGTCAAATTTTGAAGTCAAGGATCTTAAGACTTTTTCCACGAGAGTAGTATCGGTTATGGTTTCACCCAAATTTCTCATCCGATTTACAATATCATCTAGACGAAGAAAGAAACTGGCAACACTTTCATCACTATGCATCTTCAAAATTTCATATTCAATTCTAAGAGTTTGGAGTTTTGCACTTTTTACCTTTGTGTCTCCTTCATAGCTTAGAATGATTTTGTCCCATATTTCTTTTGCTGAATGTAGCTGCATCACTTTAGCAAATTCTGATTCAGACATGCTTCCTAGCAAGACATTTACTGCTTTGGCATTGGTTTCATACTTCTTCTTTTCTGCTGCATCAGTAGGAATACTTGCCGGGTATTGATAACCTTCTTCCACGATTGCCCATACATCTGCACCAAGACTTTGCAGATATGCTTTTGTTCGTACCTTCCAGAATATCAGATTGCTTCCATTGAATAGAGGTGGATTTATAGACATCACTCCTTCTTGACTTCCCATTGCGACGGATCTTCTTCAAGCGATCAAGCTTCTGCAGAAGAACCTGCTCTGATACCAATTGTTGGGAAAAATACTGAGAGGGGGGGTGAATCAGTATTTACAGTATATTCAAAAATTTTTACTTTTCTTTACTTCAAAACCCATACGCTACTTTCCTGAAGAATACTAGCGTATATACGCGGATACCCTTTATCAAACTCGCGTATACACAGAGAACCAATTATGTCATTAATTCTTCACTTAAACCATTCCATCATTTATTCATCAGATATTCAATAAACAATAAACATGTGCAGTAAGAACAGAATAAACCATCACACAAAGCATCACACATGAACACCAGGATTTTTAGGTGGAAACCCAAGTCGGGAGAAAACCACAGCTGCAGTTGCTCAGCCTTCAATATTTTATTATAGAGAAAACATCTTACAACATATGTGCTGGTGCAGACTCCTACCAGCACGCAGGCACCCACCTGCGCTCGTTTACCAGCCTCTCCTGGAAGGGAGCTCCAACCCCCTGACTCGTTTACCAGCCTCTCCTGGAAGGGAGCTACGACCCCCTGATCTCGTTTACCAGCCTCACCTGGAAGGGAGCTACAACCCCCTGACTGAAGGCTACAACCCTCAGCACCCCTTCAGACCACGTTTCATCAATTTTCACACTGGATCCAATAACTTCAATAGAACAATACTTGTAGGCCACGTTTCATCATATTTTCAGACTGGACCCTCTTCAAACATTTAAGCTCAATCATACAACCAAACTGATGCAGAAAACTCAGAACAATAGAATACAGATAGCAGCAATACAGCAGAATAGATCAGTCATTTCTTACCATAGACTTCAGCAAACCCTAGTTTGCATACACGCTTTCACTTCACTGATGTCGCGTATATACGCGCTTCCATTCACACAAACCAGCGTATACTTCTGTACATATTATAGAACCAATTTAATTGCGCATACGCGCTTTTCTTTCAGCGAAGCCGCGTATATACGCGCTTCCTCTTCGGCGAACTAGCATATGGTTCTTCAGAGATTTTAGGTCATTGCATTTCTTCAGAACAGATACTTCACACAGATTTAACCCTTCACTTCAGACAGATGTTCGCCTCTTCTTGGATCTAATCATTCCATACACAGATATAGCAAATACAAGCACATTTCAGATCTAGATCCCCTTCTTCATCATTGGTGCATCATACACTCAGATTTATCATTCAAGTGTAACCCTTTCCATTCAGATCTACTTCAGAGAGAAGTATTCATTCAAGCTCAGACATCTTGCACCCACACTCCTGATTTGCATAATGAATTTCATCTCTTTATATAGGTTTATCCTTTTTCAATACCATGAGCCAAAACAACATTACTTCCGATGGTATTCCTGGATGGGGTCAATTAGGCGGATCATTACCCAATACAATGGGTCAATACCATGGTGGTTACCCCTGGTTTTTCACTTTTACAGCGCTTTAGCCCATACGCGACTTGGCACGTTCCTTTCCGCGTGCATACGCGACTTCCCTTAGACAGATCCACATATGCCTTGAGACATACTCTTTCACCATAGATTTAGCATAATCTGAATTCCTTTCTTCACTGCCTTCTGTACTCACTGAAGATACATCAGATTTACTTCATTAAGAACATATTCTATCAAGCACAACTTCATCAAGTAAGTTGTCATCATCTTCATCAATGTGGGTTGCCATCAAGGACAACACTCTGCATCATATTGCCAACATAATATACAATTTTTATGCTATCGTTTTCTTCTGTATGCTATGAGAGTTGTGCTGGGGCTTTTAGTGAGTCTATTGTGTCTTTCTTAGGACCAATATTTTTTTCACTGTGGGAGAGTTGTGCATTTTTCTATGTTATCCCTTGTCGTTTAACTATTTCGGCATTAGTATAATTTTAGTCTTTTTCCGTGACTTTTTTTATCCTCTGGGTCTTCTGTAGGTTAGTTGTGGTTATCTGTTTTCGGCTGGGTCTTTCGGTCTAGGGTTGGGGATTTCAGTTTGCTGTCTTTTTTTGTCTCAATGAGAAATGTAAGGAATTTGTGGATGTGGAGCTAGAAGCGGAAGAAATCCTATCTCTCTGGGCTTTAGACACTACAAACCCTAATTTGGCTAAATTATCCCTTCCCTCTCGGTCATATGATGAGAAGAAGGGAGAGGAAAAAGCCAAGTGGAACCCTATGGTGGGTTTTTCCTCCCTTAAAGATGTTGATATGTATTTTTCTCGCCGATGGGTGGTGGATAGAGTTGGATTTGTATCTTTACAAAAACCTCTGGGTGAAGGTATAGCCTTTATCACTGGAAGTACTCTTTTTACTGCTCCCCCTCGCCATATGGGTAGATTTTCCTTGTGGACATCTCTTTTCACGGGGTTTGGAGGATATTCTTATTGGGGATGGGGTCGCAGGTAAAACAACCTCTCAAACCACATGTGGTATCATTCTTATACCTCCTTCTGGGAAATGGGAGACAAAACCTTTAGTGGTCGCTCCTAGGGCTGTGGCTAATATCCCTGTGGGGTTTGGAGTTTCAGTTGTTCATGGGTCGACACCTCTCATTAGACCAAATTAGGGTTCTAGTGATGAATTTGACAGTTTCTCTCTTGGGATCGATCTGAGTGGGGGCTTCTAGGGCCTTTCGGGTGAACACAGTGTATGAGAGGCAGATCTTCTAAGGCATGAAACTGTTGGGATTTGGACGGGGGTTTGTGAGGGCCCATCCCATACGAGCTATAAACCTAGCCATGAAAAATAAGTATTGGGGGTCAGCTTGGGAAATTCAAGGAATGATGGTGCTCAGACCAAGGCCGGTTCTTTAGGCGGGGCCATTCGTTCTTCAAAATTCTTAGTGAAAATCGAGGAAAAGAAGGGGAACAAAAGAAATAAAGTGAAGACGATCAAGGAAATCTTTGAATGTCTTAACTTGATCCTTAGAGTCAACCTATTTTTCAATAGTGTGATGGCGGCCTCTGAACTAATGTTGGTGGGTAGGGTGAGAGGTAAATTATTTTATGAAAACTATATCTCAGACTGGATCCAAAAGAGTTGGACGGAGGCCCCCGATTGGGATGCGGAGGTCATTACTTTTTTAAAAGGTTGGTTTATGGTCACATTAAAAAATGTTGCTACTTTGGAATGGGTTTTGGCTCGTTACTGGGGTTTTCATATTCCCCCTATCCCTTTCAAGTGATGGACGCTGCTATTTGATGCAAACAAGGAGAGGGTGGATGATATCCTATTCTGGGTTCATCTTCTAGCACTTCCTCCATAATTTTGTATTGTGAAGGTCTTCATGAAAATTGGGAATAGCTTGGGCATGTTCCTGGAGGAAAATATTTCTTTCCTGGAGTCCAAAGCTAGGAACAATGCTAATATTCTAGTTAAGCTGGATCCTAGGGAGGGCTTGATTGGGAAAATTATACTAAAAACTAAAGGGTACACACTTGTGCAGATGATTGACTATGAAAACCTCTCATTCTGGTGTCATAGATGCTACACACTAGGCCACTTAGCCAGATATTTCCCTCTGGGATTCAAAAAAAGTCGTAAACAAAAGAGGGGATCCTCACAATATGAAAAATTCAGACAAGGGGCACAAGTTCTTGAGGATACGACAAATGCAGAAAAAATCAGGGTTCATGAGCTGCCTTTTGTGCTGACGAAGGAAAAATTGACCGGGGGTCGAGTTCCTCTTGACGATGGGGTAGAACAAAAACTGATGGGTGAAGAAAAGATGGCCGAAAAAAGTACATACGCAGAGGCAGTGGTAGTGGTGAAGGGGGTGGACATGGTGGTCGAGCAAGCACTACCCCCCTGCTGATACAGCGTCAGATTTAGCGGGTTCATACCCTTTCCCTTCCTCTCCTATTTTAAACTCTTTTGATCTTTTGTTCAATTATTCAGTTAAGCCTGGTCCCTCTAAGTTGTACTCCTCACCTTTTCTATGTGTTATTAATTTATCTATGGCTATGGACAACATTATTACAACTATCTCGAACCTCTCCATTCACATTGTCCCTTATAATCTGAGACCTAGAGACAAAAATATATTAGACAAGGAGCCATTTGGAGGATTAGGGAATATGCTGATTACTGAGAAAGTTAAAAAACTCAGGCGTAGGAAATCTGGTCTTTCTAAAGCTGAGCTTAAACCCATTATTGAAATTATGGATGGAAAATAATTATCCCTCAAAGGGGTGCTTAGATCGGCGAGATCCCTCGTCTTGGTTACAAAATTATTGTGCTTTCCTTCAATTGTAGGGGGTTATCTAGTGAGCCAAAAAAAACTAGCTTTTAAAAATCTTGTACATTTGCACCATCCAAAGATCATCTTGCTTCAGGAAACTCAGGGTACTAGGGTACAAAATTTTCTTTTTTTGTCATCTTTCCTTCATAATTTGACATTTTTTTCCTATAATGTGAGGGTCGCTCTGGCAGACTCATGATTGGTTCAAAAAACAATTCAGGCAACTTAGTCAATTGTTGGACTTTTGAATCATTGATCGGGGTTCAGGCATATTCTATGGAATTGGGTTCAAATTTTCTGGTGATTAATATTTATGGCCCTTGTGTGGATCGGGTCTCCTATTGGAATAAATTGAAAGGAAAATATTTTATGAATGACACACACCTGATTGTGGGTGGTGATTTAAATTTTTCTCTAGGCTAATCTGAAGCTTGGGGTCCATATGCACGGATTGACCCTTTGGCTAATTATTTTCTCAATATGATGAGTGAAGGGTCCCTTTTTTACCCCTCTCTTATAAAATTGATTCCCACCTCGAGGAACAATTGGGTGGGAGATGCCCGCATTGCCAAAAGATTGGACAAGTTCATATTGAGTGATGATTTCTCTAACAATCCTATTGGGTTTAGGAAATGGGTTGGTTCTAGTGTGATTTCTGATCAATTCCTTATTCTTTTGGAACTGATGGGGCCATTCAAAAACACCCTGCTCCCTTTAAGTTTAATGCTATTTGGCTCAAGGAGGAGGATTCCCACCGATTGGTGGTTGATCTTTGGAGATACCCCCCTCGTCGAAGAGGGGTTCACACATGCCCAAGATTTCATCAACAACATGAAAAATATCAAGAAAGCCACTATACTCTATGCAAAATAAAAGTCCCAAAATGATTCAGAATACATAAAAACCATCAATGAATCTTTGGGCACTTTGTATAGTGATGGGGAGAAGGGTTTTGTTGATGAGGAGGCCTGGAAAAAAATTAAGGACCTGGAAACTAGAAGGAAGCAAATACTAAATGATAGAGAAAAGCTCTAGCATTTAAGAAGTTGGGCCATTTGGTTGGCGTCGAGAGATGAGAATACAAAATTATTCCATAATTATGCTAAGGGGAGGAAAAATACAAACACTATCTAGAAAATAGAAAAATCAACTGGGATAAAGGAAAAAAATTTCAAAGAACTCTCATCTATGGGAAGAAGTCATTATAAGAGTCTTTATTCAGCTCAAGAAGGAGTTAATATCAAGAAATTCATTCAGGTTGCTAAGATATTTCCTCGATACACTGATGATGAAAGTAATTAGATGCTTTTGGCACCAGTGGAAAAAAAGGAGGTTGAACACATTCTAAAAGCTATGCAAGCTGACAAAATCCCTAGGCCTGATGGCTGGACGGTGGAATTCTTCCAACATTTCTTCCACTTGATGGGGGATGCTAGCACTAATGTGGTGGAGGAATCCCATTCACTTGGAAACATCCATGATGTCCTCAAATCTACTTTCGTGGCCCTCATTACTAAATGTGATGGTCCATCATATTTTTATGATTTTAATCCTATCTCCCTTTGTAATTGTATCTATAAAGTAATTTATGAAAAAATTTCCATCCATTTGAAGCCTATTCTCTCTAGTTCCATTTCAAAAGATTCATTTGGATTCATGTATGGCAGAAAAATTCATGAATCCATAGGGGTGGCAAAGGAGACTCTCCACAATATTTAATTATCTCACAAAAGATGCATGGTTCTCTAGATTGACCTTTCTAAGGCTTATGACAGTGGCTCTATCTCAGAATTTTGTTGACCCATCTGGGGTTTCATATTGATTTTATTAATTGGGTTATGAGTTGTATCACTAATATTTATTTTGTTGTTCTTATTAAGGGAGCAGCCTCACAATTTTTCTCTAATCAAAGAGGCTTGAGACACGGATGTCCTTTATCACCACTACCTTTCCTGTTGGTGGCCGAAGGTCTTAGTAAACTCATTCACTAGGCCAGAAGAATTGGATTCCTCAGGGGAATCAAAGTGGCTTCAAATCTTATTATCATCCATCTAATTTTTCTAGATGACATTATGCTCTTCAACAATGTTAATAGACATGGAGTGATAGCTCGTAGAGATATTATCGATCTTTTCATAAAGGCAACGGGCCTATCTATCAACAATCAAAACTCCTCAATTTCCCATGAAGGCATCCCCAAAGCTGACCTTATTTGGACTTCTAGTCTTCCTCCTTTCATTCAAGCACCATTGGGTACATGCATTAAGTACCTACATTTTTTTCTCAGGCCGGATGGGTATCAGAAATAGGATTGGTACTTATTGGTCTCAAAAATTGAAAAGATAATTAAATCTTGGAGTCACAAATGGCTTTCGAGAGCAGGGAGATTAGTTCTAACAAAATCAATATTATTATCCATCTGAGTCTATTGGATCATTATGGCTTGGGCCCCTATTGGTATTCTAAATAAAATCAGAAGCATTTGCAGTAAGTTCCTTTGGTTGGGTAAGGAGGAAAAAAAAAAACTTCCATGGGTGGCATGGGAGAATATTGCTAAATCAAAGGAATGAGGAGGATGGGGTATCAAGCATATTAAAACTTTTTCTTCCACCTTGGTTGCAAAATAGATCTCGGGGCTTATATCTAAAAATAATTTGTGGACCTCTGTGGTCAGAAGGAAATATATTGATCTTGTCCCATTGGATGATTGGATTTGTACCCTGGTTAAATATTATAAGCAAGTATCCAACATCTCGAAAGCTTCCATTCTTGTTTTTTATTTGGTGGGTAATGGCCTTGCCTCAAATATTGTAAATGGGGAACGATGCGGGATTGGACTGGATCCCTGGGTCGGCTACACTGAAAATTACTCACTCTCAGTGGGCCTCATGGGCTCTCTCCTTCAGAAAGGCTATTGCACTCTTGCACAGATCGACGACACGGGCGAGTCTACTATCTCCCCACAGGACAAGAAAAAGTTTGAGGCAATTGATCTGGAAGTTAAATGGGTCGAAGAATGACAGACATATATTTAGGAGTTGGAAAACACCTGTGTTCTTTTAAAATATTTTCCTGATAACCTTGTTTGGGTACATTATAAATATAGGACATACTCACCTAAGGCTGTTTATGCTTACATCTTAGCAGCCAAGGAGGGTGGGCATGAAGAATGGTGGTATAAAATTTTATGGGAAATTGGATGTCCTGCTAAATCCACACATTTCTTCTAGAACATACTTTTCTCGAAAGTTCCAACTTGGAATACCCTATAAAAAAAAATCATTCGTCGAGGATGGTGTTGTCTTTGTAAGAAGGAGGAAACTATTGAACACTTATTCATTACATGCTCTTTCTCTAGGAAGGTCTCGGAATATACTCACACTTTGTAACATGGATTCCATGTGGAGGGCTGATAATTGTAATGATGTGTGGCATTTGAGAGCTATAAAGATGCAAAACACAGGTGTCTTCCTCTAATTATCCCTTGGAGCATCTGGATCTCCAGGAACAAGTGTGTTTTCAAATATTCTCTCTATTCCCCGGTGACTGGTGAAAGTGCTGCCATTTCTTCAGCCTCCTACTCTCCCTCCTCTATGGTTCGTCCTAGGTGGGTGCTGAACGAATTCATTTTACCGGATATTCCTTGGGCCTATTTTGATGGTGCCACTACTCAGGGTCATTGTGGGGCTAGCTTGGTCATTCATATAAACTCTAATCCTTCATTCACGGCTTCGGTGGGTCTTGCCATAGGGACAATTTTTTTTGCAGAGCTACAAACTTTAAAACTCCTTATGTGTTGGCTTCTCTATAAGGAAATCACCTCGATTCAAATCATTGGGGACTCATTGAATTTCATAAATTGGTTTAACAACACTCAAAGACGTCAAAATTATTTATTGCATCCAATTCTTAATGAGATTTTTTCCCTAAAATCTCTTTTTACATGGATTTATGTTTTCCATATTTACATGGAACGGAACAAGCACAGTGACCATTTGTCTAAAATCCGTCTTAGACATGCTTTTGGCTTGTAGGTGATTGAAGAAAAAGATGGTTTGGTGGTGAGTGTGTCGGACACCATACCATAGTAATGGAGGGCCGCCCCTCAATTACTCATCGAAAGAATTTTTGTTGTTTTATCCATTACTCTACCACTGCTATATTATTTTGGAGAAGATGTATATTTTTTTTGTCATTTTATCACATAAAACTCAGACTCTTAAATCTTGTATATTTCATGGATTCAAGTTTTATAAACTTATTATATATATTATTGTGAGACTCGTCTCTCTTCTGTAGAGACTGGGTCTGGAATGGTTTATTGCGGGAGGCCAGTAGGGATGGACATGCTTATGTTTGACTTGCTCATTTACCATTTATGCAACGCCTATGCATTCTTTTGGTCTTTCAGTGCGCTTGAGATCACAGCTTCTCTACCCACACTTTAGGGTGCGATTAGGCTGTATTATTTCTTGCTCCTATTCTAGGAACAAGACTTATGGAATGCTAAGGCATATGCCATGTAACGTTTTGTATTTCTAATAAAAAGTTCAACTTTTTCTAGGGAAAAAAAAATATATATATATATATATATATATATATATATATAAACAAATTAGCTCAAAAGGGAAATAAAAAACTGAGATATGATATTAATGTTTTGAATGTCAAAAACATTATGAAAATCTAAACCATAGAAATAAATGGCGTTCATTGTATGAGATAGCTAAAACAATAATTAAATACTATCACATTATATATAATTAAATATTACCAACAATTACATTTCATAAATTTAAAATTTAATCCCATAACCGATTCCAATATTATTTTTATTTACATAATGCCGGTAGTTAAATCTTATCAAATCATTTAGATTAAATAAGTAATATATTTTCCAAAAATATTGTTTTTTCTCTAAATGTTTGGTTAAATATTGTTAGCATTTTTAAACAATTAGATTACCGTTGTCAAACCTTCCAATTTAAAGGATTTTAGTGGTTTTGATCATTTTCAAATCCATTTTAATGTTAAAATCGTGATTGAAACCTTATAAATTAAAAAAAATTCATTAAAAATATTATATATATAATTATATAGTTTATAAATTATTTAATATTTTTTTTTTACTTAAATCAATTTAAATAATAATTTTTTAATTGCATATTATTGGTAGTTAAATATTTTTATATTGTTTTTAGCTTAAAAAGTTTTTTTTTTATGTAGATTTTTGGTTAAATTGGGTTATAATTTTTTTTAAATCAAGTTAGAGTTGTAAAGTTGTGGAATTTTGGTTAATTTAGAAGTTTTGGTAATTCTGAAATTATTTTTTAAATTAAAATTGTGATTCAAATATTAAAATTTTAAAATTTTGCAATTGAAAAAATGAGTTGTTCTTGTGGATTTAAATATTGTGGTGAAATCTTGATTTGTATTATGATTTGTGGAATTTAGATTATTTTAGAGTGTGTTTTTTTTTTTGGTGATTCTCGAATTATTTTTGATATTAAAATTGTGATTGAAATATTGCAAATTTAAAATTTTGTAATGAAAAATGGAATTGTTTTTGTGGATTTAAATATTGTAGTGAAATATTTATTTGCATTTTTTAAATAGATTTTTTGACAACATATATGGATTCATCACTCTAAAAAAATTCTTTGCCACTTTAAAGTTCCTCCATGAGACTTGTGATGTCAATGAATCTTGTAGTATTGTAGACATATTAGATGGAAAATGAACTTAAAAACCTTTCAAAAAGTCCACCTAAACCAATCTAGTCAAAAAAATTGTCACATTCCAATTTAAAGCATATCTTAGGGAAAAGTTAGACCACCTTGTTATAAGGTAAGTTCAATTACATAAAATAAGCCATATTATGGCATATATGTATGGAATTATTATTATTATTTTTTTGCCTCAAACTCCTAGTTAAACCACATATTTTAAAGAAAATTTTAGTGAAGCAATTATAATAAGACTTATTAAATATTATCATATTATATGTAGAGTTCAATCACACACATTAGCTAGGTCAAATATAGAATTTAAGATCAAACATTGAAGCTAAATTTAGGGAAACAATTACAATAACAATTCTATTACATCCCATTAAATTAATCAAGAAGTTGATCAATTCAAACACCATTGTCACCTAATTAATTAATTAATTGGGTTCATTATTCGTTTAAAAGTCTCAAATAAATGTGATATATCCAAAAATAGTAAAATTTAATAATTATATTAATAATTTGATGATGCATGCCTATGTAAGTGTATCAAAATTATACATATACATACATACATACATACATACATACATACATACATACATACATACATACATACATACATACATACATACATACATACATACATATATATATATATATATATATATATATACACACATACATGCATATATATAGTCAAGTTGTCTTTGATTGTCTAAGCTTGACATGTGGCTTGTGAAACATGAGTCAAAGACCCACTTATCCCACCTTGCCCAGAACATGCCTTAAGATGAATAGGTTTTTTGAGCATGTCTCCTCCCCTAGCATATGGGACAACCACCCAAAATGTTTTATAAGATCAACTGGTTGTGCAAATAGGTCTTGAATAAAATATTTAATATTTAATTTAAATAAAAAATCAAACTAAATAGAAAATATCAAATTAATATCATATAAAAATATTTAATGTTTTTTAATTTAAATATTAATTAAATATACTTGGATTTTTTTTTTTTTGGTTGTTTAGACTAATCCTAATCTTTCCATTTTTTCCTCTGTCCATCCCACCCACTGGTTTCAAACTTGACCTTGCAGACAAAGTGCCTTGATAGTTCACCCCATCACTTATGCTCTACACCATGTGAGCAAATATACTTACATTATATAGCTAATATAATAATTTAATTTAAATCACTTATTGTAAATATAATATATCAATTTAATTTAAATCAGAGTATTGTAAATATAGTTAAATAGATTTAGTTAATATTTTTTTAATCACATATTATCTCAAAATAAATATTATCATATTGGTTAAAGTAAATGGGTGATATATTTTCTCTTAAAAGATTATTTTTTCCAACATATTTTTTTGTTAAATATCGTCAAATTTTTTTTAAATATCTTGTTAAATTGTGGAACTAGAATATTTTAATGGTACTCAAACCATTTTTACTGTTAAAATAGTGATTGGATTTAATTATATTTAAATAAATCATATTATCCCCTATATGATATTAATTTTTTTTTGCATCAAACTCATGGTTAAAGCATATATTTTAAAACAATATTTAATGAAACCTTTATAAGAACAACAATAATTAAATATTATCATATTATATGTAAATTTTATAGATTTCAAACATAGAATTAAGAAAAAAATAAAATAAAATAAGGAAACAATTACAATAACAATTCAATTACATCTCATAAATCAAGAAGTTGATTCACTATTAGAGCATTACCACCCCAGATTAATAAATTAATTAGATCCACTATTAGTTTAAGCTATTCCAATAACTATGATATATCAAATTTTAATTGATTCCATTAATTCCATTGACCAAAGTTTATTTGCACAGCCTAGCAGCTTATAAATAGAGATCGAGCTTCACTAGCTTTACTCATAACATAGTCATGAAAGAGATGGAATCTCTATGTGGTGCTCCATTATCTAGCTTTAGTCCCCTAGAACTTGCAAGGGGGAATTTTTTTTCCGTGGGAAATAATTTAACCTTGTTTGAGGAAAATCACTTTCCTTAGGAAGGTTTTGATGTCTTCTTGAGGGAGATGGAAGAGCTGCCCACTATTGGATTGAGTCCTAGGAAACTTCTACATGCTGACTCTTTTTATGTCGGAAATAATTTACTTTTGTTTGAGGAAATTTCCATTTCTCAAGAAGGTTTTGTTGTCTTCTTGACGGAGATGGAAGAGCTGCCCATGGAACTTCCACACTGAGATTCCTTTTGTATGAGAAATAAAATCCCTTTTCTGAAGAAGGTTTTGTTGTCTTCTTGGGGGGGATGGAATCCATGCCCAAATCTAGTATGAACCCCATGGAAATAATATAGCCAAAAATCCCTTTTTTGAAAAAGGTTTTCCATCTTAGAGAGGGAGATGGAACAGCAGCCCACACCTTTTTTGAGTCCCCTGTAACTTCCACTTTGAATTTTTTCTTATGTGGGAGAAAATGTTTCTATAGAGATGGAAGACCTTGGGAGGTAAGAAAAATCATAGCTTTATGCTCTCACTTACTTCTTGTTCGATGACCATCCACCACCAGAAATATTAAGCCTATTCCACTGGTCTCCTCAAGCTTCTGACCAATTCTAAATCAACTTACTGGGTTGAAGAGTGTAATATCACAAAATGGGAACAACTACACTATTGGGAATATTTTGAGTTATTACCAATGTGTAGCTTCAGAAAATAAGGAGCATGGCAATGTAGAGAAGATCATTAAATGTAAAATAACATCATACCAGCATATGAAAGAACCTCAGCAACAATATGGCCTATATTCTCCTTCCCAATTGGGGAAATGCAACAATATAGGGCATAAAATAGCTGTCTTCAACAAATTGAAAATTAAAAATGGATACTGGGACTTGGATCCCTTATTTTAGACAATTTAAAACCCACTTTCAGAATTGGAGGTGAAACAAATGAAACTAGCTACATTAAATAGATCCCCCCGGTTAAATATTGCTTAAAAACACCCTGATCCCATGACTTTTCTACAACAGAATTTATAAATACTGTGAGAGCGTAATTCCCATGAGGTTTTCTATGGAAAATGATGAAATAATACTGATATGGAGCTTTTATTAATAAAATAATAGTGAACTTTAGGTTTAACCTCTTTTACACAAAGAAAAAGACACCCGTACAAAAAGCAGGACTGCAGAAAATAATGTAGTCTACTGAAACTTTGCATTAAGCATGGAATAATATGACATATATAATATTAATAATATATAAAATGGAAAAATCCCTGCTTATTAGATCTCCCAAAGGGAAATAAGCACCTCCTCCTCAAAGGCTAGTACAAAATAGCAAGGTTTAACCCTGCAACTGCTGCAACTGCAGAGAGGACGCAGTTTCTGAAGGGAAATGCACTATAGATAAATGTGTCTGAATGGCCCCAACCCAAATGATGAATTTAAGCTCAGATCATTCCCTCTTAATACCTTAAGCAAGATTACCCAAAGAGAGGATGGAATTCCCGCACGGGAATTCTTTGCACTAAGCAGTGCTGCAACTCCGGCTAAACAGCTGAAGCATGCAAGTATTCAAAGAAAAAAGACAGCTAAATACTGAATTAATGCCCTCTTTGATGTTATTCCCTCCTTTTGATCTTTGGTGAGCTCCCTCACCCCAGACCCCACACAATGTTGAGGTAACTTCCTAGTGAAGATTCCTCCTCCAAAAGTGCGTTGTCCTAGTTGGATTCCCTCCTCTTTGTAGTAGCGTTGTTGACTTGGTCAACTGAGACTGATCCACCTGCAATGCCTCTTTTCACACTATCGAGTCTTCAATCTGGTTCTCATATGTGTGTCTAGGCTGATCCTTGTTCACATTGAGCTAGTTTATTTCAGTGATCTCTTCCTCCTCAAGAATGCATGTTGACTTAGTCAAAATTGACTATGTCCATATCTATTTTTCCCTTGTTCACACTTGGAAGTGTAAAACCCAGCTCCGAAGGTGATATCCTTCCTTAATAAGGTGGAATTTATTCATATCTTTATTTTTCATCGGCTTCCTTCCCATTTATTCCTCTTCTAAGTGAAAGCATCAAAATCTAATATTCCAATTTGCTTGTTTGCAAATTTTGGATTATTACAGTCCTCCCCTCCCAAATTTTGCTTTTCCTCAAGAAACTGTAAGGATAGGACTAAAGAGCATCCTCTTCTCCCCTATAGAAACCTCATAAGATGAAATCTTCCAAGGATCAAGGTGTTGCATCATCAATATATCTCCAAGCTGCCCCTCCCAAGTGTGCACGTTGTCCTTTGGTGAACATTTCAAATAGCTGACATCATGTCACAGTGAGACATCCATGGAGGCAACAATGGGTTGTTTGAAGGTCCTCTTGGGGTATGAAGGCTGATATAGATTGGGATTCATTATTCCCATTTGAATATCTCCTCCCCAACCTATCAACCAAACAAAATGAGTCACCCTCCACGATGGCAACTCATGAAGGATCTCTTCCACCTTGAGCTCATGCAGAATAGGTGGGCTGAAAATCTAAATATGGTAAACAAGATAGTCTATCCCACACTATCTTCCTCTCCACTTAAGATAAGTGTAGAGAATTTTCTAATCTTGGGCTGCCATAATATTTCCCTCCAATGGCAAGAAGGAAACTAGACCTCCAAAGGTCCCTTTCCCAGCGTTGTGCATCTCATACATGATGGATAAGAAATCATCTTCATATGGAATCCCATCCATCTCATGGTCCTCCTCATTAAGAAAGAAATATTTTGCTGTAGAGGTCATGTCTCTTCCCATGCTCCCCTTAGAACATGTAATGCAAAAAGTGTGGGGATGCTCCTCCCCCAAGAACACATCCACCCCATGTGTTTCTCCTCCAATCATGCTTCTCATAAAAGCAAGAATAATATCAGAAAATAGGATCATGATCAGCATCATAATAAAAGAAATACTAAAGGTTTTATGTGGTGCTGGAAGGTACCAACAGTCTCCCAAGTGGTCACAGTGTAGTCTTCCCAACTGCACCTTCAGACAATAACATGTCAAGTTGTTTCTTGATAGACGGCTAGTTGTGTAAGTCACCACATATAATAGCAAGTAGTAAATGGATGAATGTATCAACTGAGCATATAATAAGTAATCACATACTTGCCCCATATCATATAGTAGATGGTTGTCTCCATCATAATAGATGGCCAAAAATGGACCATGGAACCTAAAGAAAAACTTGCCACTTTGAAAAGAAATGCACTGCAAAGAAATGGTAAGAGCATGCAAATATTGTGTGGAACAATAAAAAAATGCAAAAACATAATTATTACCATGTAATGAAAGCAATATGGTGACAATATCCATAGATGAATCCTCGAGAGTGATATAGCATACCCATATGAAGAGGAATGAACCACATGCTCCATGAAAATCCTCCTTCTTATGCCTAGAAATCCAAGTCAAGGAGAACATGCCATAATAACAATTGATTCCATCCACTACTCTACCAATCTCACCTCCTCTATGCCCACCCAGTGCATCAAATATGAAGTGGTGCTCGAAGCACTCCATCAACAAGCTCTTGCTCCAAAGTGACAATGTTGTTGGCCTATGCAAATAGGCTCCTGCCAACTCATAAACCCATTCTTTGACATGCCCCATGTCAAAGACTCCTCCCATAATGTTTTTTCATACAATAATTTCCTCCCAAGGTGGAAGCACTTCTGGATCATCTAAGGTTAAGGACTAGTCACCTATGATAGTGCCATTCCCTACTCCTGCAGCATCATGCCAAGTGTGAGAGAAAATCTTCCCTTGCTCTCTCCTCATCCTCCAAAGCAACAAAAGTCTTTGTTGCCTCATCATACCTCCATCATACAACTCATGTGGTGAAAAAATAATGACCATATCATGATAATGCATCCTCACTCTTTGCTGCCAGATGATGCAAGTACCTTGCCAAGCTCCTCCTATCCTCATACCCTTCAGAAAAGGATATGCCTCATGATGGCCAAACTCTCTCTAGAGTAGCCAACACAATTTTTCCCCTTGCTACCATGTATCATAAATTTTCAGGTGGCCCATCAGTCTCTTTCTTTTCACCCACATCCACTCATCTCCAAGTGGATGTTCCCTATCATTCTTCATCCTGGAATTCTTCCCATGTGGGCTATCATCCTCCACAACCAGTTCCTCTTCTCTGCATGCCATGAAGTGCTGAAATGAATTTTCTTGGAGATCTCTTAGAGAAGACCTCATGTCCATAGCCATCTTGAATCCATCAAGATCCAAAGGTGATAAAGGCAAAGCCTCCTCACTGCTATTGTTTGACAATGCTGATAGTCTCTCCTATGATATATTTGTTGCCTCATACTCCATCTCAAGGTTCATGACTCCCTCCAAAAGATCACAATCCAACCTCAAGGGTTGTGTGCAACTCAACAGGGGTCCATGAGAATGATGGTTCATTTTCTCCTTGAACCATTCAAGCTTGCATAGTGTAGTACAATCCTACTGCCCTACCTTAGCAATAATGTTTGATCGTGGGCCATATGAAGACATATTTCCACAATTTTTAGAAAGATGTGTTGCAATAAGTAAAAGTGGAAATCTCCCCATACTTTTGTGAGATGTGCAAACCTCTTGTAATGCTGCAAGGGCTCCTTCATCTAATTTAATGGCTGCCCTAACTGCTCGTGTAGAAGGCTGCTATCCCAAGGCTGTAACAACAATGGTACTTGTTACCTCCCATGGTGGTGTGGACCCTCTCTCCTCTGATATTTCTCCATCAAAGCTCCAAATCAGCCCATGAGTGAACTGAAGAAAATAAGTCACTCTTGTAGGTCTTAAGTGACTAAACCACCAAGCATTAGCTTCACCCTCTAGGTGCAACGCTGCAACTTCTACTACCTCCTTCTCTACCACTAGACGCAGTAGGAAGAATGCCTCAAGCTTCCTTGCCCAAACTCTTGTTGTAGTTCACCCATAAAATGTAGACAAGAGGAATCTATTGCCTTTAATTTCCCCTTTGCTGCAGGGTCTTCCTTCTTCTCTTAGTTGGATAAACTGAGGAAAATTTAGGGTCTCTTTGGAAGCCCTAGGTTGGCACTTGTATTCTGCCAAATACCCACCCACGATATCATGCCCCAAGTGGTCTCCTTGCTCTCCACTTCCTCTATGAGAACAGGAAGTGCATGCATCTTCTTCTTCCTCCTGAAAACTTCTAGAGGTCTCACTGTAGCTCTCTCCTCCTTGAAACCCTCTTGGAGTTTCAGTGCATTTCTCTTCTTTCTTCTTAGATCATAAAATGGATGAGAGTAATCTCATCCTCTCCATAATTTTTTTCTTCTCCCCTTATTATCTTATGATTGGATCTAAAATCCACAGGCTGAGCCAAGATGGCAGCTTTGATACCACTGTAATATCCCAAAATGAGAACAACTACACTATTGGGAATATTTTGAATTATTATGAATGTGGAGCTTCAGAAAATTAGGAGCATGGAAATATAGAGTATATCATTAGATGTAAAATAAAATCATACCAGCAGATGAAAGAACCTCACCAACAAGATGGCCTATATTCTCCTCCCCAAGTGGAGAAATGCAATAATATAGGGCATAAAACAAATGTCTTTAGAAAATTGCGCGATAACAGTGGATGATAGGACTTGGATCCCTTATTTTAGAAAATATAAAACCCACTTGTGTAATTGGAGGTGAAACAAATGAAACTAGGTACATTAAACAGATCCCCCCCGGCTCAATATTGCTTAAAAACACCCCGATCCCATGACTTCTCTCCAACAGATTTTCTAAAGATTGTGAGAATGTAATTCCCATGAGGGTTTCTATAGAAAATGATTAAATAATACTGATATGTATCTTGTACTAATAAAATAACAGAGAAATGGAGGTTTAACCTCTTTTACATAAAGAAAAAGACACCCGGCAAGGGTTTCTCGAAATATACATGTACAAAAAGCAGGACTGCAGAAAATAACACAGTCTACTGAAAATCTACATTAAGCATGGCTGAATATGACATATAAAAGATGAATAATATAGAAAATGGTGAATTTCTTCCTTATTAGATCTCCCAGAGGGAAATAAGCACCTCCTCCTCAAAGACTAGTACAAAATAGCAGGGTATAACCCTACAACTGCTCCAACTGTAGAGAGGACACAATTTCTGAAGGGAACTACATTGTAGCTAAATGTAGCTGAATGGACCCAAGAAAAATGATGAATTGAAGATCAGATCCTTCCCTCTTGATGCCTTAAGAAAGCTGACCCAAAGAGAGGATGGAATTCCCGCACGAGAATTCTTTGCACTAAGCAGTGCTACAACTCCAGCTAAACAGCTGTAGCATGCAAGTATTAAAATACCAAATATAGTGGAATACTTAATGAATGCCCTGCTTGATGCTATGCATTCATTTTTACCTTTGGTGAGCTCCCTCACCCCGAACCCCACACAATGTTGAGGTGACTTCCTAGTGAAGATTCCTCCTCCAAAACCGCGTTGTCCTAGTTGGCTTCCCTCCTCTTTGTAGCAACGCTGTTGACTTGGTCAACTGAGACTGATCCTCCTGCAATGTCTCTTTTCACACTAACAATTCTTCAATCTGGTTCTCATATCTGATCCTTTTTCACATTGAGCTAGTTTATTTCGGTGATCTCTTCCTCCTCAAGAATGCATGTTGACTTAGTGAAACTTGACTATGTCCATATCTATTTTTCCCTTGTTCACACTTGGAAGTGTAAAACCTAGCTCCTCACGTGATTTCCTTCCTTACTAAGGTGGAATTTATTCATATCTTTATTTTTCATGGGCCTCCTTCCCATTTATTCCTCTTCTAAGTGAAAGCATCAAAATCTAATATTCCAATTTTCTTGTTTGCAAATTTTGGAATATTAAAAAGAGCACCACTAAGTTTTGATGGTTTTGTTAGCCCAGAGTGTTTGACATGTTAAAACTTAATTTTAGAGCTCATTTTGAAATAAATTTTGTTGTTTTGAATAAATTTTTGATGTTAGGTCATCAATTTTCCAAGAATTTTTCGAAAAGTTTCAACCCTTCATTCCACCAAATCAAGGTGTCAAAATTTTAACTTGAAGTTAAGCGTATGCTATGAATAAAGTTTATGTTTACTCTATAAATTGAATTTTGATTAGTTATTAATAATAACATTTATTTAGCATATTAATTTTTTAATTATGTGAACTTCTAATTATTTATTAATAACAACAATTTTATTTTTCATATTATTTTATTTAAAATTTAATGTTGTGATAATTAAGGAAATGTTTGATTATTAATAATTTAGTTAATGTTATACATAGTATTAACAACAAAATTTTGTTGGGGCTTTCTTAATATTTTTTTAGATTACTACAATATTAATATATGATTACAGTTTTCACTTAGGAGGAAGACTTGAACTTGGAACCTCTTGTGACCAAAGTTCTTTTTAGGTAACAAGACCATTTTCTATTAGGATGTCTTAGATGGGGCCTTAATATTATAATTATTCAATTCGTAAATGAGATATTTATTTTCAATTGAAATAAATACATTATTACTTTAGGACATATGTCTCTATTGTCAAATGTTGTGAAATGGCATTCTGTGATGAGCCTTGAATTAATGTAATGACATGCTTTAACCTAATTCAAATATGGTGATTTGACATAATATTCTGTGATGATGTTTTTTAATTAATGTAAATGGGCCTTGTAATTAAATATAAATAGTATACCACTAAAAGGTGATTGATATATGTCCACAAATTTTATTATTTAGAAGGTGAAAAATGGTATGAATGAATGTATATCAACATGTGGTAATGTTAGATAATGGTTGATGTTTATGGAAAGAATAGTAGATTTGTCAATTAAAATATCTATTATATTTTATTAACATTGATTATCACAACTTAGATCAAGAACTATTTAGCCAAATTTAACATAATATAATAAAAATGTAATAACCTTATATTTGTTTTCTACTTAAAAATATAATTTATTTATCATTATTAATAAAATTTTATTATTTGAAGATTTGAATTTCTTGTTTAAAATTTTATTTATTTATTTTAAATAACTATTAAAAAATAAATTCCCTATACCTTATTATACTAAAAAAAAAAATTATTAACCCTTTGTAATAAGAATTTCTTACCCCTTTTTAATAACATATTTTATTCAATTAATTTATTATTAAAAAAATGTAATTCCTAACTAACTTTGTAACAACTAGTTATTAACAATAGTTATTTCCACGCAATCCTCTAGTTATTAACAGCTATTTCTGACCAATGATGCATCTCCACTACTTATTTATCAAGATCAATTGTTTCTCCAAATTATCCTAAGGATGAACCACCTTTTTATCTACATTATTGATCACAAAAGTCTTAGTTCTAATGTTAAAAAGCTATTTGAATAAAATTATTACTATTTTCTAATAATAATAATAAATTTTGTAACAATTCATTATAATTTATAAATACAATTTAAATAAATCACATTATTATTTCTTTCATAATAATATGAAAAAACTTGAACTTAAACAAAAGCTATTTGAGTACAATTATTATTATTATCTAATAATAATAATAAATTTTATAACTATTGATTATAATTTATATATACCATTTAAATAACTTACATTATTATTTCTTTCATATTAATATGAAAAAAATTTAATTTAAACGAAGTAAATTTTAGTGAATCATTTTTTGAGAAGAGAAAAAAATCTTATTTTTCTATTAATAAAAAATATTCAAAATACATATTTTATGGATCTCAACAACAATCTTTAAATATAACCATATCTTATAAATTTAATTGCATCGAAGAAATTGATTAAGTCAAACTCCATCACGAAGCAAGCTATATATATATATAAGTAATTAATTAATTAAAATATAATTTAAAATACAATTTCTATTAAAAAACATTAATTTAGAATGTGGAAAATTTTTGGAAAAGTAAAAGTAACAATAATATAATATTATATTATGGTATTTTAAATAATTATAAATTTTAAATATATATTAGTGTTAAATTTAATAACAAAAATATTTTATATTATTATCATTATCAATTTTCATGAGAATTGTAGACCATTAAAGTTATGGAAACACTTTTATACATTGGTAAAATATATAGTTATATTTTAAGAGATTATGTTAATTTTCCCATGACCCATGCACACATAAGTTGATCAAACTCATCTTGACATCTTCAGCTTTAAAGCCTAAAGCCTTTGTATTTAATGGTGGAAAGATAGGGGCTTTTCATTATTGTTCAAGGTTCAATTCTCATGAGATTCTAACACTAAATCCATGATGACCCTTGATGTAGAGATTCAATGTGTAATTGAAATATGCCAAAAAAAAATTAGTGATGGAAAATAGTGTTGAACATTGTACATCAACATGTGGTTAATTTAGTTGAAGATGGATTAAAATATCTATTATATTTTATTAACATTGATTATCACAATTTCATGAAGAATTGTTTCACTAAATTTCAGCTAAAAACTATAAAAATATAATACTTAGACATAACTTGTATTTATTGATTAAAAATGTAAAAAAACTATTTAAAAGTTATTTAAATATAATTATTATTATACAAAATTGATAATAAAAAAAAAGAAAATAAATTATTTAAATATATATAATAATTTTATATACTATTTAAGTAAATCCCATCAGTTTTTTATTCCTATTAACTTGTACCATACATAAACTTAAATCACATATTTTAAAATAAATTAGTAAATGTGTTACCATACTATATAGAGTTCCATACAATATAGAGTTAATTGCATAAAGTGAACGAAGAAATTGAATAAATCAAACTCGGTCACCAAGAAACAAGGAATTAACGTATTGGTCCACCATTCCATAATCATGTTTATATATAGTTTTTTCATCCAAATTTACTAAATTCTACTCATGTAATTTTAGTTATTAATGTAATTTTTTTTTTAAAATACATTTTTTAATGCATAAATAGATTAAGCACCATAGAAAATCCATAAGAAACTATACTTATACATATTAAACAATTTAAACTCAAGTTTTTAAAAATATTTTCATTAAATTCACCAAAACAAATGTCATGAAAAAATCATTTTGTACATAAGCTAAACTAAACCTATATATATATATATATATATATATATATATATATATATATATATATATATATATATATATATATATATATATATTTCCTAACATCTAAATTTGACAATACAATTTCAAGATATTTTGTTGTCTAAAATAAATTTTGAATGCATAAGTGGATTCACCTCATCCATGAGGATATGGACCCCACCACTGTTTCTTTCAGTTTTTCAGTTTCCTTAATTGTAACACAATTTACTATTTTTTGAAATTTTTTGGGTCATGAACATCCGAAGCTGTTTTGAGGCCCTAAACGACATTTTTTTGGAAAATCACATCTTCCTAATTTAATATTTCAACTCTATATTAATTGTGAGTAGATTTAGTTGTAGTTGTGAGATAGATCATTCTAACGAGGTATCATATGTGCCAAACAAAGATAATATGACCAAGTTACGACCTCGAGAAGATCGTTTCCTAACTAACCCCAATGAGGCCCATAAACTCTTGGTGTTACATGTCCTCGAGTTAGGATTTTTCTTGTTTAATATTTTCTCTAACTATTCAATAATAAAAGGGCCCTTGATCCTCATTGTAACACAGTTCAGAGGCATGTAGGCATCGTATCTCTTCTGAGAGATAAGCTACCATTTCCCTAGCTAGTTTATGTCCATTATGTCTCTAAGCATATTTATGTTATTTTATATTAATGAAATAAAGTTTTATTTCTACTGCATCTCTGTGTTTATTATTATTTCTAGATTTTATTATTATCCTCCATAAACCTCGATCAGTGGTATCATAGCGTTGTGCTCTTTATCGATGCTTCTTTAGATGTCCTCAACGAGGTCGAGGCATAAGGAATTAGGGCTCGATATGGTTGAACCTTTGCAAGATTAGCCTCACAAACCCTGATGTCTGCCCATGGGGGAAGAAAAGAAATACGAGGGAGAAAGAGATCCTGTCAAAATATTGCTTGAGGAGGCCCTCGAGAAACAAAGGAACATGATGATGGATAACGTGTTAGAAAATTATATATCATGCAGCAATGCAACACATAAAATATGTGGAAAAATACAAGCACACAAAACACATAAAACCAGAGAGACATAGATATACGTGGTTCAACCAGTTTGGGCTACGTCCACCCCGAACAACTAGTCCTTCTTTTCTATTATCCAGTAAAAATGAAGAGACAAAACCTACAGCAGATCTACTGTAATATCCTCTGTTCTCTCTCACAGTCTCCCTCTCTGTTTCTCGCTCCAAGAATACACACACTATACACATCCGCAATACAATGCCCTCATAAAAGCGAGGGGTTGCCTTCTAGGGAAAAAAACCCTAATCTAAACATAACTTCTACCGTCAGATCATTTGCCTAATGAATGGCCCAGATTTACTAGAAATTACTATACTTTTACAACACAATTTTACATTTGTTTTTAGCTTCGGGGGCGCCGCCCTCGAAAACCCCCGCCAGGGGGGGGCTCCAAAAAGCAATGCCGCCCCCCCTGGACCCCCCACGACAGCGATTAATTACGGGTGGTGTTGCCACCCCTTTTAAGGTACAGGGGTCCAATGTTGTGATACAAAGGAAACAAGATAATAAAGCTCCACACCCAACAATCTCCCACTTGGAGACTGATTGTAGCAACTCCACCGTTGCTTCATTTGCTAGAAAATGACTCCTCTTTGGACTTGGTTGTTCCTAATCTTCATCGTCATCCTTGAAGACCAATTGAAACTGAGCATGTTCTCAGTTTCTCCCTGGTTACAACTTTTGTTAGCATATCTGCAGGATTCTGGCTAGTGTGTATCTTTTCCAGCTTCAACTCTCCATCTTCCAATACTGACCCTATGAAATGGTACTTGAGATGTATGTGTTTAGTCCTGGAATGAAATGTTGAGTTATTTGCAAGATGAATAGCACTTTGGCTATCACTGTATAGTGTGCCCATATCATGCTTCTTACCTAATTCATCCATAAACCTTTGTAACCAAATCATTTCTTTACTAGCCTCTGTAGCAGCAACATACTCTGCTTCTGTTGTTGAAAGTGCAACAACACTTTGGATTTTTGAAACCCAACTGACAGCTGTTCCACCTACAGTAAATACATATCCTGTAGTGCTCCTCCTGTTATCTCTGTCACCTGCCATATCTGCATCAACATATCCCCGTAGAGCAATGTTTGAACCACCAAAGCATAATGCTTGATTTGTGGTACCTCTCAAATATCTGAGAATCCATTTTACTGCCATCCAATGTTCTTTTCCTGGATTACTGATGTACTTGCTTACAACTCCCACTACATGTGCAATATCAGGCCTTGTGCAGACCATTGCATACATTAAGCTTCCAACTACTGACGCATATGGAACTTTAGACATATAATCCATGTCTTCTTGGGTCTTTGGGCACATCTCCTTACTAATTTTGAAATGGCTAGCAAAAGGTGTACTAACTGGTTTTGCATTCTGCATATTAAATATTTTCAACACCTTTTCTATGTACTCATTCTGAGACAGTGTTAATTTGCGATTTTTCTTGTCTCTAGTTATCCTCATACCAAGGATTTGTTTTGCAGCTCCCAAATCCTTCATTGCAAATGAATTTGCCAATTTTCTTTTGAGCACATTTATTTCCTGCATGTTAGATCCTACAACAAGCATGTCATCTACATACAATAACAATATAATATAGCTGCCATCATTTTGCCTTTTTAGATAAACACAATGATCATAGTGACATCTAGTATAACCTTGTTCAGACATAAACTTGTCAAATTTTAGATACCACTGCCTTGGAGCCTGTTTTAATCCATACAAGCTCTTCTTTAACTTGCACACCAATTTTTCTTTCCCTTTTACCTCATATCCTTCTGGTTGCTGCATGTATATCTCTTCCTCCAAATCTCCATGGAGAAATGTTGTCTTTACATCTAACTGTTCAAGATGTAAATCTTCTGCTGCTACAAGACTTAAAATAGTTCTGATTGAATTCATTTTAGCAAAAGGAGAAAATATTTCATCAAAATCAATACCTTTCTTCTGTGCAAACCCCTTCACCACAAGTCTAGCTTTGTACCTATATTTTCCTCCATCTTCTTCTCTTCTTCCATGGCTAGCTCCCACTTCTTCTTACTTTCAACCTGCATTTCTTCTTCATAACATTCAGGTACACCAGAATCAGTCAACAATAAATAATATAATGAAGGAGAGTATCGTTCAGGGGGTCTGCTTATCCTGGTAGATCTTCTAACACCACTTTCAGGTGTTTGAGGTGCCTGTTGTTGTTGTGGTAGTTGCTGTTGCTGTGGTTGTTGATTATTATTATTTTCAGGCACCTTTACTTTTTCAGTTATCTCATCAAGAACTGTGTATTCCTTGCTTTCTTTTTCCTGTTTCTTTTCCTGCAATTGATTCTTATACAAGACCTTTTCATTGAATATTACATCTCTGCTCCTAATGATTTTGTGATTTTCATAATCATATAAGCGATAACCAAAATCATTAGCACCATATCCAATGAAGGTACATTTCTTTGATTTTGCCTCAAGCTTTGTTCTGTTTTCTTTATTAATATGGACAAAGGCCTCACAACCAAAAGGCTTTAAAAAAGAGTAGTTTACCTTTTTACCTGTCCATGCTTCCTCTGGAATACCACAATCCAAGGAACTTGAAGGCCCTCTGTTTATTAGATAAACAACAGTATCTACAGCATCTGCCAAAAATTGTAAAGGCAATCCTGCATGCAATCTCATGCACCTTGCACGCTCCATGATTGTTCTGTTCATCCTTTCTGACACACCATTTTCTTGTGGTGTTCTTGGAACTGTCTTTTCTCTACGAATTCCATGCTCTGAACAGTACCTATCAAACTCTTTGCTGCAATATTCACCTCCATTGTCTGATCTGAGACACTTCAACTTCTTTCCTATCTCAATCTCAACTAAAGCTTTCCATTTCTTGAAAGTATCAAATACATCAGATTTATTCTGAATACAATAAATCCATGTTTTTCTAGTTGCATCATCAATAAAAGTAACATAATAATGAGAGCCACCGAGAGATGATACCTGAGCAGGTCCCCATACATCTGTATGCACAAGCTCCAATTTTTCGCTCTTCTTTTCTTTCCCAACTCTAAGAAATTTGACTCTCTTTTGTTTTCCATAAATGCAATTCTCACAGAAATCCAAATCAACATTCTTCAAACCTGGCAACAAATTTCTTGAGTGAAGAATCTTCATTCCCTTCTCACTCATGTGTCCGAGCCTATGATGCCATAATGCTGCATCTGCTCCTTTGGAATTTAAAGCATTAACAGAGTTAGAAATACCATTTCATAAGTATAATGTACCAACCTTTTCACCTTTTGCTATTACCAGCGCTCCTTTGGTGACCTTCCAAGTTTTATCTGTGAAAGTTGTCACACAACCTTCACTGCCTAACTGTCCTGTTGAAATTAGATTTTTCTTCAGATCTGGAACATGCCTTACTTCCTTTAGTAGCCATTGGTTTCCATTCTGTTGTTTTACAAGAACCTTACCCATTCCAACAATTTTACAGGGTTTATCATCACCCAAATGGACTTGTCCAAAATCTCCTTGAACATAGTCATGAAAATATTTCTTATCAGGTGTGGCATGGAATGAAGCCCCTGAATCTACAACCCAAGAATCAGTAACATTTTCAAAATAAAGAATCAAAGCATCTTGTAACACATCACCTGTCACATTTGCTTCATGATTTTTTTCTTGCTGTGTGTCTCCTTCTTTTCCCTTCCGAGATCTACAGTCTTTCTTTAGGTGTCCTTTCTTTCCGCAATTCCAGCACACTATCCCCGATCTCGACTTGGATCTGCCTTTCCTTGATTTACTACGATATCCCGAGCTCTTTCCTCTTTCCATTCTTCTTCCCCTAGACTCTGCACTCAAAGCATTACCTGATGTCTCACCAGAGCTTTTCCGTCGCATTTCCTCGCTAAGGATAGCACCAACAACATCATCAAGCTTTAAAGTACTAGATCCAGAGACAGAGTTACTAATGGCCATTACTAAACCATTTCAACTCTCTGGCAATGAGCACAAGAATAACAGAGCTCTAACTTCATCATCAGCTTAACCCCATAGAACTTAACTCATCGGTGGGTGTAGATAAATTCATTTAAATGGTCTGAAACAGATCCACCTTCCGACATCTTCATATTAAATAGTCGTTTCATAAGAAATACCTTGTTTGAGGCCGAGGGTTTTTCATATAGTTTCTCCAACATCTGCATCAAACCCTTTGTTGTTGTTTCCTTCAAAATATTGAAGGCGATGGACGCCGCAAGGCACAACCGTACTATTCCGAGTGCCTTTCTATCGAGAATGTTCCATTCCGTATCTGTCATGGCCGCCGAATTCTTTGTTTTTCCGCTCAATGGTAGGTACAGATATTTCTGATACAGATAATATTCCATTTGCATCTTCCACAGTGGGAAGTTTTGGCCGTTAAATTTCTCGACCCTAAACTTACCATCTTCCGCCATTGCTCCCACTCAAACTAGGAACCCTTCTTTCCTGCGAGTTTATCAGCCAAATAGACCTTCGGCTCCGATACCAGTTGTTAGAAAATTATATATCATGGAGCAATGCAACACATAAAATATGTGGAAAAATACAAGCACACAAAACACATAAAACCAGAGAGACATAGATATACGTGGTTCACCCAGTTTGGGCTATGTCCACCCCGAACAGCCAGTCCTTCCTTTCTATTATCCAGCAAAAATGAAGAGACAAAACCTACATCAGATCTGTTGTAATATCCTCTGTTCTCTCTCACAGTCTCCCTCTTTGTTTCTCGCTCCGAGAATACACACACTATACAAAGCCGCAATACAATGCCCTCATAAAAGCAAGGGGTTGCCTTCTAGGGAAAAAAACCCTAATCTAAAAATAAATTCTACCGTCAGATCATTTTCCTAATGAACGGACCAAATTGACTAGAAATTAATATACTTTTACAAGGCAATTTTACATATGTTTTTAGCTTTGGGGGCGCTGCCCCCAAAAACCCCCGCCAGGGGGGGGGCTCCGAAACGACAACGATTAATTACGGGAAGCGTTGCTGCCCCTTTTAAGGTACAGGGGTCCAATGTCGTGATACAAATTAAACAAGATAATCAGGCTCCACACCCAACATAACGTTGCCCACCCGCAGCACATCTGCATCAAGCAGCAATTCTGGAGGCACCACTCCTTCCAAGGTACAAGTCAACTTTGACATTCTTGTATTTCAGGGACAGAGAGATGCAGACACCATAGATAGATATTTTAATTTTCTCGAAGGGTATTTCTTGGTCCATGATTTCTCTGACTAAGAAAAATTTACTTTTACACTCCCAAAGCCGTCCCCCATGTCAAATACTAGTGGGAAAACTACTATGAGAAAAAGAACGAGAGGAAACCCTCTCTCTTCTTGCCCACACCCACTTGTATTTTGTTATGAGATGGAATAAAGGAAAAATATTACACCATGGGGAGCTATGAGTACAAGTACATCCAATGGGCCACGCCGTGGTAGCAAAGGGATAAAGATGTGCATTATCTAATGAATTTGTTCCATACCTTGTGCACAAAGTTGGGTATTAAAGATTCAAAGAAAAATATTGTGCTCTAGTATCAAATTTGTTTGCACATATAAATTCATAATAAAATGGAGTTCATTGACGTTAGATCGCTTGGCACAACATATTGATATGCGGCTAAGATTGAGAAAAAAATTAAAAAGAAGAATCGAGACTTTGGATCCACGAATTCGAAGCCAGGGAAAGGCACCGCCGAGATGTAGAACAAGAGGAAAATATAAAGCGGGGAGACTCAGAAAAATACAAAAAAGATAAATAAGGAGACGGGGAAGGGGTGTGAATTTAATAAGGGAATCACTCACAACACAGGTGAGTGTCGGGCCAAATAGTCTTTGGTGGCCAAATTAAAAGCATTTGAATGAGATGCATGTTATGACTCTAAGTCAAAACTAGACAGGGGGAATGACAAAGGGAATCACATCAAAGATGCAGAATCCAATGCCACTGTTTCCACCACCAAGATCCAGAGGGAGGAGTCAAAGGATCCAGAGGAGGTGGAGAGCCTCTTCCGTTCCTAGATGTGGGTGAAAGGTTCTCCACTATAATTCCTTGCTGATAGCGGAAGCCAAAAGAGCATCATTTCAGTAGAGGTCATGGAGCGTCTTAGCCTACTAACCACAATGCACATGTTGTTGTATACCATCGAGTGGCTTCACCAAGGAAGAGATCTTTGTGTCAGTGATTAGTGCCACCTTTCGTGTAGCATCAAGCCCTTCATGGATGAGGAATTGTGTGATGTTGCTCCTATTTACATTTCTAATGTATTATTAGGTCAACCATACTAGTGGAAGTGACATGTTGTGTATGAGTCTAGGCCTCGTTCTATTATTATTACTTTGGGAAATAATTTTTATGCCATACCGAAGCTAGTACTGCCTTCTTCCATCTCTTTCAGTACTGCAAAACAATGCAGTAAGATTATCTCCAAAACCAAGATTTCTTTTTCATTATGATTCTGTCACGAGGAGAGAAGAATATTGTGGCTGCAACCTCCAAATAGGTGATCAAGAGTTCATAATTTTTTCTCAAAATTGAAAGTTACATGATTGGGTTGAAACCAGGATGGTTGCATAGATCTCGTCTTCCTCATTCTCGCGTCGTGAATGGTTCAAAAAATAGATTTTGTATGACGGAGATAGTGCTTTCTGATCGAATTCCAAAATAGATAAATTTTATGACAGGGTTTACTAGGATGACCAGTCAGCATGGAGGATTTACAGTCAGCAAAAATAATATTCTGAGGAATATTCCTTTCCTTATAGCCATCTGAGGCTGAAAAATGGCACATTATTATTTTTTAGTAGATTTGTACATTTTGGTTTTTTGACCAATTGAAGGGTGACACGTGGCCAAACCTGAGGCCGCCATGTGTCCCCTTAGTGGTGTGTAAATTTTTTTGGGTGAGACCCCAAGAGTCAAACCCTGAACCTTCGGCATGCATGCACGAGTCTTTACCATCGTAGCTACGTTGTTACTTAACAAATGTAGTGGTCGGGTTATATTTAAGGTGTAGTGGAATTCGTGTTGAGGATTGGAACCGTCGACGGTCGAACTCACGAGCAGTTCTATCAGAGGTTTAGTTATAACAACAACTACTAGTTAACGTAACATTACAAACTCCTGTCAGCAGTTTAATCCTTGTCACATGCCAACAGTCCGATGATTTTTCTGCGCGGTTAAACAAACGGTCTCCATAACTTCATTTTAGTACAATTCAACCGTGGGTTCCGCCTTGGGTTCCGCCTGTGGTTGCAGTTAGACCGTGTGGTTTTTGTTGGAATGTGGCCACCCAACCACTAACCAATAAATGTAATGAATATCTCGGTGGTTAGGATTGGCGGAATGTTTAGAGGCGTGTTTTATGGGGTGGAATTTTCCAATTTGACTCCAGTTAAGTGGAGTCCTCCACAATTAGTGAAGATTTTCTAGGTGTTACTGGGAAAATAAGTTGGAGACTCAATTTCCGCCCATTCTGAGTGATTGAAGAGACATTCTAGACTAATTGGAGCATTCTGGAGCTATTGCTGCAGAGACAACAACCATTATAGGCCTGTAACTACACGTATTTTCAAAAAATTTAGCATAATGAAAGATGGACATGCCATTGGGATTTGGACCAAAATATGTATCCCATGAGGGGTGAACTGCTTCATCATGACTGCTATGTAAATGTTATGTGGTGACTTATTTTCTCTAGTTTACACTGTTTTTCAATGTATTTTTTTCTTATTTCATGCTTCTAATTCACTAAAATCATCTACAATTCATGATTAAAATCTTGAGTCCTCAAGAAAACTCAAGAGACAAGTATGCACATGTTTATAACTGAAAATACACTTAGCACAAAAAAAAAAATTCAGTCCTTTCAGATCGGATGCTATTAGAGATAGATTTTATTCTCTGGTGTTGTTTTGTGCAAAGAATTGGTTAACTATTTGCAAGTGTTTAGATTTTTACTGGGCTCAAACTCAAAAAAGGGGAAGGCAAATTGGTGGGATCAGACGGGTCTCAAGAAGAGCCAAAGAAAAGGAGAGAAATATTGCCACAATCTCCACCACCTAGTTCACCTTCTAAGGAAATAGAATTTGCATTAAGCATGTATCATAGAGAAGGAGAAATCCATGAAGAAGTCGATCCTAAAGAGGAAGAAAGAGTGTTCAGGAAAACATTCCTTGACATGACTGATATGGTTAGAATCCTTTATCAAGAAAGGAATGGGGGACTGAAAGGATAAGGATCCAAACTTCACAAGGAAGGGCAGGGATCTTCAGGAGGTCATAATGATGAAGATACTTCAAAGAGGGGAAATGGAGGAAATGGAGGCAATGCAGAGCCATCATCCTCACCCTCATCATCATCATCCTCTACTTCATCTTCAATACATCAGCCGCACAAGTCAAAGAACACTGGTAAAATTCCTTTTTTAAAACTTGATGTTAAGTTTTGAATTTCGAATGTTTAATGGTGAATTCAATGGAGAAAATATTGATAATTTAATTAGGAAATTGGAGGTGTATTTGAGAATCCAGAACCTTCAAGATGATAATACCAAAATCCAATAAGCTTCATTGAGAATGGAAGGTGCATCACTTGTTTGGTGGGAATCCAGGACAAAGGAGGAGATCAAGAAGCATGGTAATATTATTCTATCATGGATTGATTTCATTATTGCAATAAAACAACATTTTTATTGATGATCTCATATGCAGAAATCCATAATGAACTCGAAAAACTTTAGGTAATGGAAGGGACAAAATGTGCAAGAATCCACCCAATAATTTAGGAGAAGAGCTCTCTTATTATGGGTAGATTAGCAGAGCCAATATACCTTTCTCAAGTACATAGGAGGCTTACATAGCTACCTAAAACATACTATTCTTGTGTTTAATCCCAAAAGTATAGATGAAGCATGTGTTAAGTCCACACATCTAGAAGCTAGAGAGAAGAACATTTCTGAAGAGGTTAGAAAGAAACCTTTTCAGGATAAAAGCAAAGAGGAGACCTCAAAAGGTAAAAGAAAAAAGAATACATCTGTTAAAAAAGATGGAGAAAAATTGGTTTGTAAAAATTGTTCAAAAGAAGGCCATGATGAAACTCATCCTGAAATGAGGCCCATGAAATACAACAACAAAGGGAAACAAAAAACTACAGCTGCAACTCAACATGATTTAGGAGAAGATTCACATGATGAATCAAAGATTATGGCCATGGGATTGAATAACATGAAGGGAAAAGAAATAGAAACTAAACCTAGTACTAGTACATCAAACTATCAAATATATTTTCCAAATGAAGAAGAAAGAATTGAACTGTTTCATGTGAAGTTCATATCCAAACATACCAAGATTGACACATTGTTTGACAGTGGGTCACAAGAAAACTTAATCTGTGAATACTTGATCAAAAAACTTAACCTTGAGACCATACCACATCCAAAACCATATCCACTTGGTTGGATTTTTAAGGATGCAAATTTACAGGTTTCAAAGAAGTGTATATTGCAGTTTGCAATAATTGCACATTTTTTTGACACAATGTAATTAGATGTGGTTTCGCTTGACATAATAGGTATTGTGTTGGGGAGTCCTTACTTGTATTATAGGAAAGAAATATTCCATCACCATGAGAACAAATATAATTTATTCAACTATGGCAAGGATTACATTATTAGAGCACATCACAAGAAGACAAACATTGCTATGGTATATGCTGGATAGGTAAAGAGGCTTGTGAACTCATGTAAGAATTTTGTTCTTCTAATGATTAAGCCTAAAGCTGATGTTAATCATGATTCATTTGAGTGATGTGATCCTAAGTTGAAATAAGATTTATATGATGAAGGTAATGCACAACATGAGATGTTTCAAGAGCCAACATGATTGCCTCCAAAAAAAGAGATTCAACATGAGATTCAGTTGCAGCAAGATTGTCTTCTTCCAAAAATCAGTATGTATCACATGTCGATAATGGAGAATGCTTAAATAAAGAGGAAAATCAAAGAGATTTTGGACAATGGAATCATAAGGCCAAGCACTTTGCCATTTGGTTCACCCATAGTCCTAATTCCAAAGAAATATGGGACTTATCGCATGTGTATAGACCTCAGAGCTTTGGACAAGATTACGGTAAAGAACTATTACCCACTCCCAAGGATAGATGATTTTATTGATTAGCTGAAAGAAGAAATTTTTTTCACTAAGTTAGATTTATGAAGTGGAGATCATAAAGTAAGAATTGCAGAAAGTGACATATCAAAAACTGCATTCATAAGCAAACAAGGACTCTTTGAGTGGTCAGTTATGCCATTTCATTTGTGTAATGCATTGGAAACTTTCATGCGTGTTATGAATAGTGTTTTGTTTCCATTCCTAGATGACTTTGTGATTGTGTACATAGATGACATATTTATTGTAATATTCCTACTTTAGCAAGCAGCTAAGGGGAATATTAATTTTTTATTTTTGCACCTTGTAGTTGGATAAATGGGTAAGGAGGCCCATGCAAAATAAAAAAATTAATAAAAATCATCATAATGTGAAAGGAGACCATCACAGTAGCTAGATTTTACACTTTTGTGTGTGAACAGGGGCAAATGGATGAGGACATAGTCAAGTTTGACTAAGTCAACATGCATGCATGAAGAAGAAGGTATCAAAAATATATCTAGTTCAGTGTGAACAAGGATCATCATAGACAAACATTTGAGAGCTAGATTGGAGGCACTTGAGTGTGAAAAGGGATGAGGTAGATTGAAGAGGTCAACCTTAACCAGATCAAACAGCGCAATATGGAGGAGTGGCCTTGATGAAGGTACAACGTAATTTTGGAGGGAGATTGCTCATGTGGAGTTGGAAACCCTAATGGGTGGGACCCAAGGTGAGGAGGCTCACAAAGTTTATAAGGAAGAAGATGGATGCCATTTGGGGTTAGCTTGGATTATTAGTGATTTTTTCTGTTTATACTATTTGGCATCTTCTTGTTGTTTAGCATAGTTGCAGTGATGTTTAGCACAAGGATCTCCTCCTTAGGAATCCTTCTCCTCTCTTGAGAGGCCTCAAGAAGGATTAAAGTACTTCATTTTTGCACACTCAGGCTTGTGTCCAAGCATCCTCCTTTAGCCAAAATGTTATTTCTGTAGAGAATAGAGCTGTGTTACAGGGTGTTCCAGTGGAAAGTCCCCAACACCACTTTCTTAGCTTATCTTTCTAAGGAGGGAGCTTACCTTCCTTTGCAAGATATGTTAAGAAGGATTCTGAGAATTATGTACATCTTGGCATGTGACCAAAGCATTATCCATCATTGAATATGTATTCCTTAGCAGGATCTGCGTTATTTTTCATAGTGTTGCAGTAGCAGGGTTTGAACCCTTGCTTGTGAGCTTATTCCTTGGAGGAAGGGCCAACCCTTCTCCAGGATAGCTTTGTACATATTCCTTCTTCCATTAATTTTATCTTTCAGCTATTTTTATTCATAGCTGTAGTGTAACTACATTTTCCATATCTAGATCCGTAGATCTACTATTATGTACTTGTTCTCTCATGAAACCCTTGTCGGGTTATCTCTTTGATGTATAAAAGGAGCTAGATCTCCATTTTCCTCAATTTTATGATATAATAAATTCCATATCTGTTATTGCATCATATTATATCTGAAACCCCCAGAAATTGATGCTGTATATGCTTCAGTAATTTCTTTTCAGCTAAGTCATGGGATTTGGGCATTTTTAAGCCATACCGAGACTGGGGGGTCTGTTTAACTTAGCTAGAGTGATTTTTTTTTGCTGAAATTTCGTATGTGAGTCCCATATGACATATTATAAGGGATACCACCATTAGTTTCCTCCGTTATTATGAAAATAGTTGGGAATAACATTTTTGGGGCTTAAAATGCTGCTTTCCCCACTTTTTGGGTCCTAAAATGAAGAATAAGTTGCTAACGTGAAACCAAATAATGTTAATATGTTTCTTGAAACATTCCATGGATTAATAGATTGATTCAACTCCAAAATTTTGTTTACATATTGTTTCAGTCCCATTATTGGGCATTTTCCATCCATTCTAGGTGTGAGAGGCTTGTTTATCTCACCTAGTTTACTTGGTTTTTGATTTCCTCTTGGATTTTGATCTTAGATTATCAGATCTAAGAGATCCAAGGGATTATATTGTTTTATATAGCATGCATTCCTAAAAAATGCATTTTTCAGGCATGCCTTGCTAGAAATCCCAATTTGGGGATATTACAGTGGTATCAGAGCATAGTCTTGGCTCAGCCTATGAGTTCCAGCCATCAGAGGGGCCAATATTAGAATAATTGAGAGGATAATTTTACTCTCATCACTTTTTAGATCCAGAAAGAACCTCTCCCATGAGGTTAAGCTGATGAAGGAGAAGATATGCAAAGAAGCTCCTAGAGGGTTTCAAGAAGATGAAGGACCATGCACTTCGTATTCTCATGAAGAAGAAGACAAAGAGCATGTAAGACACTTGGAACATGTTAGTCATCAGTATCTTTCACCTGTTGTTGATGAGAAGATTACTTAGCTGAATTTCTAGAAGCTAATCTCAATATGTCAATTTTTCATCTAGAAAACCCCCAAAAAAAACTTTGTCTTCGTAGCCCTTCCTATCATCCTATGATAATAGCAATCGTCAGTTTTCAACTCATGTCTTGTTTCAGCAAAATATCCCTATCTATAGTTGTCTTAGCCTTCTTTCTCTGCTATCATTTTCCCCTTGCTTCTAATGAAACTCACTGTCCGACATTTGACAAAGTGTCTCCTCCCTATCCCTGGTCATCTATCATTTGAAAATCTAATCATACCAAAGAAAACACTTAGAATATGTCAAGATTTCCCTTAAGTTAGATAGTGGTGTTTAGGGAGTCTTTTCCTTCGCAAAAATATCCTAAGCCAAAAAGCCTCCGTCTAGTACCAATCAGCCATAGATTTTCTTCCTATTATGAAAAATAAGTATCGATCCATCCATAGGTCGCACACCACTAAGAGGTCATTTTATCTCAGTTCAGAAGAAGTTCAACAAAGATCCAAATCATAAGGAGATAAGCATGTTCACTGTCTAAAAATAATATGCTTAGATCAGGAAAAAACCTCCATAATAAACGAAAGGAGCTCTCCAAGGTTCAAAGTCATATATTTTACATCTCTGCAGGGGTTTAATTGAATGATAAACAATATGAAAATAAGAGCAAAGGGACAAGTCCAAATAGGTCTTTCATGTTGAAGAGATTGGCCATCAGTAAAGCAGATGAAGAGTTGTAAAACAAAGAGTAGCAAGAGTACATGTTTTAAAAATCAAATAGCTGCCTAAAGAGCAGAGGTCATTCTCCAAGTTACATGAAATCCAAAAAATTGAATGATGTCGATTAGTAGTTTCCAGTATCTCCTCCAAAGGCAGTGTTGCATAATCTTTCCAAAAGGGCATCATCATCATGTAGGACATAGGAAGACAACTGCTTCTTATGTTGCCTTGAGCCTGGGATAAGAACACTAGTCAAAAATAAATTTCAACATACCTCTGCAAACACAGTCAAGGGAGGTTAGTCAAAGATGTCTAGCAAGAAAATACTCTCCATATTGAAATCACATGGTTTCTAGTCTAAGGGTTCACAAGGATATTTTACAAAAGGATATATGGCTCAGACCATGCATCATAAAGAGAAATGTCAAATTTCACTTTGTTGCCTATTTGATATGATACCAAGCAGAGACATATATTTCAGAAAGATGACACAGTTTTGAAATAGATGAAATTTCATGTGTATGGTAGAAAAACCTCCTTAAAGAGAAGATGATTGGGAACATGATAAAAACCTCCTCCAATAAAGAGAACATGGTTAGCAGCAAAATAATAGATCCTCCTTCATTTAAAAGGAGATGATTAGGAACAGTGATGATAACCTCCTTCATGAAAAGAAGAGGATTAAGAAGATATGTTGTGGCCTACTTCACAGAAAAGAAAAGGGCCAACATGTTCTTAAGTGTCTTCAGAAACTAGTGTGAGCTACCTCCTCCAAAGATGGACAGTAGGTGCATTAGCAGAGTTTTAAAATATGTTTAAGTGAGTTCTCTATTTGAAAGACAAGGTTGAAATTAGTGGAGAAAATGAAATTTTATTGGTTGAAGGCCTGTGTTACATCATCAATAAAGCAGTGACATAATGGTGTTAAAGGTCTTTCTATTTTTCTGTTTATAAAGGACCTCCTTCAAATTGTAATCTAAGGGTGAAACTTTGGCTAAGGACAACCTCATCTAAATAGCTAAAGAAGGTAGAACATGTCTAATTTTAAACTGATTTCTGCATATGAATGCAAAGCAACATTCCACCTAGATGATGTATGAGAAAAGGTTTTTCTTGTTTTTGGGCAAACTCATTATGTTACCAAGGCTAAGTCACTCCAAGTTATGAAGGAAATGAAAACATCAAAAGCTACTTTTTCCAGCCAACTAAAAAAAAATAGAGGACACATTGTAAAAATGGATGAGAAAGGCCATAACACAGTGTTTCAAGTTTCAAGATAGCCTTCAAGGAAATAATACATATCACAGTCATGGAGAAGACCTTTCAATGTGCATAAGAACAAACATTGTTGTTTTATATGGTCTTAAGAAGTTGCATTAGTGGTTTTTTTTTAGGTCACCACATTGATGAACAGCATTAGGTCAAATCTTGGTTTAAAAGGACCTCCTTACTTCAACAACAATGGATACATAAGGGTTTCGGAAGGCTGCAGTGTTAGCATGTTTATAAGCTACCTCAAAAAGATACAAGGGCACATTGTAAGAATGGATGAAGTTTTCACTGTTGTAATCCTCCTTCACAAAGAAACAAAGGACCAGATCCTCAAAAAAATTTACATAGTAAATCAGCTCATTCATAGGGTCAAAGGTGTGATAAAACAATGTTTCACTTTCAGTCAAAGAATGTCCCCATCAAATGATAGGAGACATAGTTTTAGAGGACACAGGCAGTTTTCAAACATAAGCCTCCTTAAAAAATAAGTAGAGGGCCCACCATTGTTTGATGATATTCAAAATGACAAGTGGAAAAGGTCAAAACATAGCCTAATTTCATCCTTCAAAATAAGCAAAAAGACGATACAAGCCATGAGTCGCGCCTAGGGCCAATTTTGTTGCAAAATGAGTTTCTGACCAAACAGAGATGAAATTGACAAAAGTGAGAGAGGTTTTTGTCCATCATAGGTTCAGGAAGAAACACCTCCTTAATTTTCTACACAAGTATCATGGCTTGTGAGAAATGTAAAAATTACAGTTGTCACAGGAGAATTTCTGCACCAGGATTCACCATTTTTTACCAGTGTTGGGACAGTCACTTTTTGAACAACCAAATGGACACAAAATTAAAAACCTCAAGAATATTTGGAAATTATACTTCCATATCTTTCCAACGAGCCATCGCGGGCCCAATTTTGACACCAAGAAGGCATCCAAAAGTGGTCTGCAAACAGCAATATGCATTTTTGCACCAAGATTCACCTTTTTTGACTAGTATTGGGACAATCAATTTTTGAACACCAAATGAAAAAAATCAAGCATATTTGGAATTAGACTTTCATAGCTTTCCAACGAGCCATGTCAAGCCCAATTCTGACACCGGGAATGGTTCCAAAATAGGCTACAAAAGTGCGTGGCGTGCCTGGAGAATTGCGCAGCGCGCCTGTAAGATTTTGCAGTGCAATTTAACACACAGTGAAACGCGCCTGTGCGATTGCGCGGCGCGCCTGTGCGATTGCGTGGCGCGCCTATGCAAATCCTAGGACACTATCAACAAACTTCACCAAAATACTTTCCAAGGGTGCCAAAATCTGTTTTCACTCAAGGAAATCACCTCCAAGTGCATCAAGATACTTTTGAGAAAGGTATTTATGTTTCTTAAACCATTTTTGTTTAATTTAAGAGAAGGGTTTAATATCAGAGTTTAAAGAGAGACAGTGATAAGTAGAAAGGATGCATTGACATTTTTAAAGAAGTTTGTTTGTCAAAGAGGCTTATTGTTTTAAGAAGTATAGAGAAAACAGAGTTTTAAGGATTTTTGACTCAGTCACAAGAGGAGAACATCATGTCCCTTAAGAAAAAAAAATTGAACTTCATCCAAAAGAAGCTTGCCTGCTAAAACCACAGAGAAAAAATTGATTAGAACAAGTAGAGCCATCATTTGAAATTGAAGGTTTGAACTACATAAAATAGGGAGTCATTTTTTAAAGACTATTACCTTGTGAAAGTCTAAAATTTGTGCTTTGAATAGTTGATGATTTACACAGCCTTTAAAGGGAAAAACAGAGATTGAGGGAAGAAAGTTATTATCTAGAGGCTTGTTGAAAGTTTATAAGGTGTTTGGAGGCAGTTAAAGGGAAAGAACAGCTTCCTTTCTCAATCATATCATGTTTATTAAAGAGGAATGGAAGTGTGTCATTTAAGGAGGTCTTCTTACTATGATGACAAAGGATAGAAGCAGTTAAATGGAGGAGCGTCAGTGTGTTATGTTAAGAGAGTTTTCATTCTTTGAATAATTAAGGATTCACACAATCTCTAAAAAAAACTAAATATAATTTGTAGATGGTCTCATAATCAGCTTGAAGGAGTATTTTAAAACTATGTTTTCAATGAGCGCCTTTCGCTTCAAATAACCACAGAAGATCACTAATTTCAAAGAAGCAGTGTTTGCCAAGGAAGATAGTAATTGGGAGGAAGAGTGTTATTAGTTTGAAAGGGATTTTTTTCAGTATTTTAATAACAGTGGCTTCATAAAAAAAGTGTTTGAGGGGAAGAGTCTTTATGCCAAAAACAAAAGGAGACTTCTCTTAAAAAACCACAAACATATCTTCTTAAAAGGCTTCTTTACTGAAACATAGTGCTCTTTCACTTACCAAAAAAATGTTTGACAACTAAGGACAAACTTAGTCTTGCAAAGAGGAAAAGGTGTTTTTGGTTGAAGACCATTTTTCACTGACCATTTGAACAGTTTGTCTTGGTAAGTTAGTAAAGAATATCAAAACCAACAATGCCTCCAAGGAAGGGCAAAGTGACAAGGAACAAACTAATGATGATGAGGGACAAATTAAAGAATCTAAACATGGCAATGAAGAACAGGAACAAAGTGGTAGCCAACCTAGTGAAGAGGAGGAACATGACAGTCCTCAAAGAGATACTAATGATGGCAATAAAACACAAAACAGTGAGCATTCCGAAGGGAGCAGCATGAAGCAAAAGAGCAAGGCAGTCCAAAGAAAGACATTGGGAACATAGAACATGAAGAAGATTCTCCAAAGCATGTGCTAGTTGCCTCTCCTAGGCAAGGGGCCATGACTTCTTCACCAAAGACTAAAAATGCCAAAAGAAAAGGAAGACAACCAAAAAATGAAACAAACTCAAGGCCGCCCAAGGAGGGCGCCTAGTGAGAAAAAATGGAAAAGACACATCTATACTTGGAATTTTGGCCCGAGCTTCTAGGCATGTTTCTAAACACCCTTAAGAGTTTTGGTCACCGAAATTGAACAAATTTTGACATGTTCTTGTTTTTTGACATTTTTGGGCCTAATTGCCTAAAATCATGGGCGCCGCCATTTTTGTTTGGAGCATCCTCAGCTAGTGAGAGTGGTACCATTGGATGAATTAAATTTAGGGGCATCTACTCAGAAAGTTTCAGATAAATTGAAGATGTTTTGGTCCCCCAAAGAGGCAAAAAACACTCACTTTTTCGACACTCTGCCCCACATATTAGCAAAGGCTATTTTTTGGTTTTCTCCACTCAAATTAGTTTTTGATACACTTCCAGTGATCAGTTTGGGGAAAACCAAGTATTTTCAGAAACCATACATCCAGGTCTTCCCAATGAGCCATCATGAGCCTCATTTTGACATCGAGAGATCGTTCAAAAGTTGCCCACAAGAGAGGGAATGTTCTGCTACTATATTTCTGAAGCATTTTGGTGAAAAATGCAGTTTTCTGAAGTGGCTTTTCCAAATGTGAGTTTAGCCTTTTTTTTCCATTTTCGGTTATGAAAAGTCAATTTAATTTCCTTTTTTAGCATTTTTAAGATATTTTCATAGATATTTTGTGCCTTGGGATTTGCAAAGCCTCAAGGACAAAATCAGATATTTGTATTAGGTCAATGGGCTTGCTAGTTGCTCTAGGAGGTTTTCCTTCTCTTTGGCTTATTTATTCCAAGAGATTTCATTGTAAACAAAGGGGCTTAACTTGATGTTAGAAGAGAAATACAATAGCACTATGAGCTTTGAAGAAACACTTGTCTTGTGATGTTGATGACCTCTTACTTGACTTGGGTGGAGAAGGATTGCATGTAGGATTCCATGGCTTGGTGAATGGTATAATGTTATTATTTTGTTATGTTTTCTCAGTTTCCAGATATGTTTCCATGCTTCTTGCTTGTTGTAGTTAAGTAAAGATAATTTTGAGACATGCTCATCGAGGCACCTCAAATTTCCTGATTCATTTGCAGCTTCTATGTTTTCTTCTTTCTTATTCATATCAAAGAATTCTTAACTTCTCTTTGATCACTAAAGAACTTGTTTACTTATTTCATTAATGGTTGTTATGCATGCTAGGTATGATTCACGGTATGCCCTGCTTAGTCGTGGCTAGTCAAAGCTCCATTTCTAAAATCTCTCTTTGAATGGTTGATTTTCTTAGTTGAACCAAGGAGGTCTTGTTTCGATCTTGCCCTTTGCCTAAAACTTTTCATTGTGATTTCAAAGTTCCCAATAACTCAAAATATGATTTCTAGGAGTTCCCTCTTCGTAGATTGAGTTTTTTGTTTGTCTTGTTTGTTTTTCCCAAAGTCTGAAGGTGATTTTCCAAGGTTAGAAGGTCTTATACTTCTATGCATCACTGGAATGTTTATTTTACGCATCGATTAGTCATAAGTTTCGTTCATAGAGGATCATGGTTAGCCCTAACTTATGAATGCTTGTTGATTAACTATTCATGTTTAAAATATCTTCGTTATTCACAAACTTATTGTTCATCCCATTTCACTTTCACCTAAAGAATCTGTTCATCTCGACCAAATCGTCCCTACAGTCATACCTTATCCGTCATTAAGGAAATATTGACCTCATTTGACCCCATAGCCCAATTTTTTTGACATCTCCATATCTATTTATCCTTTCAGTCAGTTCTTCCCTCAAAAACCTAAAACAAACCAAAACACAATTAACAACTAGCCTAAAATCAGAAACATAGAAAGAAAACAATATACATCCCTTGCACAAACATAGAGAGCCCTCTCTGATTCCAGGAAGGCTAGGCCCTTGCGCTCCAAAGTTGGTTTGATGTTACCCTGTCACTTGGCTTGCCAATCTACCAAATCACAAGACCCTAACATAATGGCGATCACGGTGGGACCCTGAGTGATAAACAAACTTAGATTCCCTAAACCTTTAGATACCTTTGAGAATACTATCTTCTGAACTTATCCCACCACTCACTAACATAATGGCGATCACGATGGGAATTTTCCTGAGTTAGTGAAAAACTAAGTATACCTTAGGAATTCAGAATCCCTCAACCTAGAAGTATTATCAAGGAGTAGAAACTAGTTGTCTCACCATCTTAGAAAAATGATGACCCAACTATAGGAAATCCTTTCAAAACTTAGGGCTACATTAAAACTCAAGAAACCCCAAAAACATCCCTAGATTGGATTTTTATCAGTATTGGTGGTGGACCATACACATATCTCTAAAAACAACTAAAAACATCCACCTGGCGACTCCACTAGCCTCCAGTAGGCATATTACTCCACTAGTCCTTATAAAATCTCTTGGGAATGCATTAAGAAATCCCAATCATGCTAATGGTGGACAACAAAGTTCAAATCTTCCACTTGGCGACTCCACAACCCTCAATAGACCAAAAGACTCCACTGGTAAAGAACTCTAGACTAGTTGAAAAGATACAGTGACCCTTTCTGATTAACAAAGATGGATCCAAGGATGAAAAAGAGATATGCTCCGATGAGTAGAGACCATATCCCTAGATTCCCACACAAAATGCCGGAAATAAATTGGATGAAAAAACTACCTATCTTTCGAGATGAAAAGGTTGATGACCCCTTGTTACACCTCATCAAATTTCATATACACATATGGAGGTTGAAGGTTGAATGGCATGAGGACTGCCTCATGAAAATTTTTATGGAAACATTAGAAGGTAGCGCAAGAAATTGGTATGAATGGTTAGAACCTAGCATCTTGTTTTCTTTGAAATATTTCCACAAGGTATTCTATAAATACTATATAGGATATTTCCCATCTCAATCATTAGCTGAAAATTGTTGTGATCAATCTCAGGATATCATACAGTACCTTATAGATAGCGATGAAAATTTGGAAAATTTGTATCCTGGAGACCTCTTAACATCCATTCATGAATTTCATTCTCAAGCTAACTATCATGACAACCTAGTTCAGTTAGTTGAGGAAGAAATCATTCAAATTAGAGAAGAAAAACCACAAGATCTCTCTGAAGGCACAAGTGATCATTTATCACCCCCACTATATGAGGCTCAAGAAGATATCCAAGCTCAGAATTAGTCTTCTCTAGAGAAGGAAAACAATTGTTTCCCAATCCAAAGAAAATATAAAATTTCTCCTCCTTTAACTACAAAACAGGCAGATCATATGTCGAGAGTAAAACCAGCCTCTGAACCTTTATATAAGGAAAATATTCCTATTTGTACCATTCCTACCTTACCTACTAAAGAAATTGATCAAAAAGAAACAATGGAACAAATTGTTGTTGAGGTTGTAATACCTCCTCAAGAAGACATTCATCCTTGTGAGTAGTCACAAAAGGAAGAGAAACATCATAATTCCATCCAGAGAAAGAGAAAGACACCACCCCTTTCAACAAAAGAAGAAAGCAATGAAATCCTAAGAATACATCCAGCATCTAAACTTTTTTGTAAATAAGATATGTATATGTGTTCTACTGCTGACTTATCTACTAATATATTTTCTCATACTAAAATTACAGTACAAATTAATGTTGATACTAGAATTTCTTCTCAAGAAGACCTGGTGCCAAAAAATGGTCCTACTCATCAGGATAATGGCTCACAAACAAAAACCATCTCACTCAATCAAGGCACACCAAGATTTCTTGAAGTAGCATAACATTACATTCTGAATTTGCCAAATCAGATAATCATAAAGAGGGAGAAGAGATTATTTCTCAAAAGAAGCCCAAATTTAGTTAAGTAAAGGAAGGATTAATCTTAAATGAGGTCTATTTCTCAAATCCTCTAGGACAGTTATTATTCGAATACCCCTTTGATGTTTCTTTAGAGACCTTTAAAGAGGGATTAAAACATGCTAAGAATAGTTTGTGGCAGAGCTTAAAGAAAATTTGGGGCGCTATTGTTCAGAAGAAGACAAAGTGGGAGTGGCCTACCAACATACCTGAGAAGTGGAACAAAGGACAATCATCTAGTCACTTGCTTGAGTGGTTACATTGGAGAAGAGAGTTCACCAAATGAATGTATATATAGGTTATAATAGAATAGATAGGCATGCAAAATAAGCTCAGCCCCATGAGCATATTTCTTTCAGTTTTTTTTGAGAAAAAACAAAAAACACAAAAATAAAAAGAAAAGCAGAAAAAGAGGGCAGATTTTAAAACAGCAGAAAAGCCCCATTTAAAAAAAAAGAGTCATGTTGAAAGTCCGCAAGTCTAAATGCCACTACTAGTGCTCAAAATATGTCTTGTTCAGTTATCTAGCCTAATCGTAATTGAACATGTTTTAAATTTATTTCTGATAAGTTAGTGAAAGAAGGGATAATGAAATTGTGTAAGCTTGAATTGTCAAAGAAAGTAGATTAGGAAAAGATACTAGCTCTACAAGCTCAAAACAGAACCAAAGAGGAAAACAGGGATGAAAAAAAACTATGTATCCTAGCCCTGATTTTTTCTAAATATTATTTTCGTGCAAAATAATGTTTGTGTGCAGCTTGTCTTTTATGCCACAAATACATGAAAAATCAGACTGTCTAATCCTGATTTGGTCATTTTTCAATTTCATGTTTTAGTTTAGTGAATCAAATCCTGTCAAACAACTTAATCTTGACATTTGATCTAGCATAGGTAGAGAAACAAAGGAGTTCATCAGTTTAATCTAAACTCCTTGCAGATATAAGTGTAGAATTAGATAGTGTCTTTTTCAAAAATATCATGTCAAAGGGTTTCTAGTCCAAATGCACCTAAAAGAAAAAAAAATGTTAGGAAAGATAGTTGGGTAGGTAGAGAAGACTTTGATGCTAATCATGTTGTCAATTTTCAGATATAGCATCAAGAAAGAAATAAATTTTCACCAATGGATAAGACACTAGTCTTCACAAGCCAGAGATCTGCAATTCTAGACACCTCCTAAAAAGGAGCTGCCCTCCCCAAATGGAGCCACTGTTAGTCATCAGTATTTTTCTCCTGTTGTTGATGACTAGATTCCTTAGCTGAGTTTTCTAGAAGCTAATCTCAATATGTCAATTTGTCATCTAGAAAACCCCCAAAAAAAAATTTGTCTTCCTAGCCTTTCCTATCAGCCTATGATAAGAGCAATCTTCAGTTTTCAACTCATGTCTTGTTTCAAAAAAATATCCATGTCTATAGCTATCTTAGCCTTCTTTCTCTGCTATCATTTTCCCCTTCTTTCTCATGAAACTCATTGTCCAACATTTGACAAAGTGTCTCCTCCCTATCCTTGGTCATCTGTCATTTGAAAATCTAATCATGCCAAAGAAAACACTCAAAATATGTCAAGATTTACCCTAAGTTAGATAGTGGTGTTTAGGGAGTCTTTTCCTTGGCAAAAATATCCTAAGCCAAAAAGCCTCTTTCTAGTACCAATTAGCCATAGATTGTCTTCCTATTCTACAAAATAAGTCTTGATCCATCCATAGTTCGCACACCACTAAGAGGTCATTTTATCTCAGTTCCAAAGAAGTTCAACAAAGATCCAAATCAGAAGGAGATAAGCATGTTCACTGTCTAGAAATAATGTGCTTAGATCAGGCAAAAATCTCCATAAGACACCAAAGGATCTCTCCAAGGTTCAAAGTCATATATTTTACATCTCTGCAGGGGTGTAATTGAATTATAAATAGTATGAAAATAAGAGCAAAGGGACAAGTCCAAATAGGTCTCTCATGTTGAAGAGATTGGCCATCAGTAAAGCCGATGAATAGCTGTAAAACAAAGAGCAGCAAGAGTACATGTTTTAAAAATCCAATAGCTACCTAAAGAGTAGAGGTCATTCTCCAGTTACATGAAATACAAAAATTTGAATGATGTTGATTAGTAGTGTCCAGTATCTCCTCCAAACGCAGCGCTGCATAATATTTCCAAAAGGGCATCATCATCATGTAGGACATAAGACGACAGCTGCTTCTTATGTTGCCTTGAGCCTGGGATAAGAACACTAGTCAAAAAGCAATTTCAACATATCTCTGCAAACACATTCAAGGGAGGTTAGTCAAAGATGTCAAGCAAGCAAATACTCTCCATATTGAAATCACATGGTTTCTAGTCTAAGGGTTCACAAGGATATTTTACAAAAGGATATATGGCTCAGACCATGCATCATAAAGCAAAATGTCAAATTTCACTTTGTTGCCTATTTGATATGATACAAAGTAGAGACATATATTGCAGAAAGATGACACAGTTTTGAAATAGATGAAATGTCATGTGTATGGTAGAACAACCTCCTTAAAGAGCAGATGATTGGGAACATGATAAAAACCTCCTCTAATAAAGAGCAGATGGTTAGCAGCAAAATAATAGATCCTCCTTCATTTAAAAGCAGATGGTTAAGAATAGTGATGATAACCTCCTTCATGAAAAGCAGAGGATTAAGAAGATATGATGTGGCTTCCTTCACAGAAAAGCAAAGGGCCAACATGTTCTTAAGTGACTTCAGAAACTAGTGTGAGCCACCTCCTCCAAAGATGAACAGTAGGTCCATTAGCAGAGTTTCAAATTATGTTTAAGTGAGTTCTCTATTTGAAAGACAAGGTTGAAATCAATGGAGGAAATGAAATTTTATTGGTTGAAGGCCTGTGTTACATCATCAACAAAGTAGTGACATAATGGTGTCAAAGGGATTTCTATTTTTCTAGTTATAAAGGACCTCCTTCAAATTGTAATCTGAGGGTGAAACTTTGGCTAAGGATAGCCTCATCTAAATTGCCAAGGAAAGTAGACCAAGTCTGATTTTAAATTGATTTCTGCATATGAATGCAAAGCAACATTCCACCTAGATGATGTATGAGAAAAGGGCTTTCTTGTTTTTGGGCAGACTCATTATGTTACGAAGGCTAACTCACTCCAAGTTATGAAGGAAAGGAAAACATCAAAAGCTAATTTTTCTAGCTAACTAAAAAAAATCATAGGACACATTGTAAAAATGGATGAGAAAGGCCATAACACAGTGTTTCAAGTTTGAAGACAGCCTTCAAGGAAATAAGACATATCACAGTCATGGAGAAGACCTTTCAATGTGCATAAGAACAAACATTGTTTGATCCAGGTGGATATTGGTGGTCACCCGCCTATTCCACTTGGGGCTCCACCATTGTCTATTTCAGTTTTTCAGTTTCGGCACTGTTTACTATTTTTAGCAGTTTTTCGGGTCCTGAACTTCTGGAGCTGTTTTGAGGCCCTAAACGACGTTTTTTGGGAAAATGGAGAGCAACATGGATTCATGGACCAATGTTTCTCATTCCAAATTTGTATTCCTCAGATATATCTTTCTAACAAGGTATGGTACACGTCAAACGGAGATCGTATGCCAAAGTTACGCCCCTGGGAAGTTGAAACACCAATTTACCCAAACGGGGCCCATAGTTTTGCATGCCTTCATCTCCTAGGGTTAGGTTTTACTGCTTTAGGGATTTCCCATTGTTTATAAATGATATTAGGCCCTCGAGCCTCATTGTAACTCATTTCGTAGGCCTGTAGCCGCTACATCTCTTCTCGTAGATAGCTAACACTTAGCTAGTTGTATTTCCATTCTCAACTGTATACCCCAATTCTTTGATATTAATGAAATGAAGCCTTATTTCCACTGTATTTCTATGTTTATGGTTATTTCTGTATTCTGTTGCGTTCCTGCATAAATCCGGATTAGTGGTATCAGAGCGATCTGCTTTTTCTCGATCCTTCTTTGCATGTCCCCAACGAGGTCGGGGTATAAGGAGTTAGGGCTTGATCCGGTGGAACCTTTGCAAGATCAGCCTCGCAAACCCCGACGAACGCCCATGGGGGACGAAAAGAAAGATGAGGGAGTAGGAGATCCTATCAAAATATTGCTCAAGGAGGCCCTCGAAAAACAAAGGAACGCGATGATGGATAACTTTGCTCAGATCCTTCAACGGCTGCCCACCGGCGGCGCATCTGCATCCAGCAGCCACTCTAGAGGCGCGACTCCTTTTAAGGTACAAGTAAATTTTGACATTCCCATATTTGAGGGTCAAATAGACACAGATGTTATAGATAGATGGTTGAATCTGTTAGAAGGATATTTCTCGGTTCATGACTTTTCAGACTAGGAGAAGATTATTTTTGCACTCCTCAAAGCTACCCCCATGTTAAGGACTAGTGGGAAACCTACTATGAGAACAAGAGAACAAGGACCAGATAGAACCCTCTCTGTTCTCGGCCGTACCAACTTGGAATTCTTCCCGAGACGCCGTCAAGGAACAGTACTATCCCGTGGGGAGCTATGAGGACAAGTACATACAATGGACCACGCTGCGACAACAAAGGGATCAAGATGTGCATGAGCTGACGAATCTGTTCCATACCCTGCACACAAAGTTGGGTATCAAAGATTCAGAGAAACATTTGGTGCTAAAGTATCGCAGCTGTCTGCACAGATACATTCAGGAGGAAATGGAGTTCCTCGACATCTCCTCGCTTGGTACGGCATACCGGTATGTTGCCAAGATTGAGCAGAAATTCAAACAGAAGAAGCGAGACTTTGGATCTGCGAATCAAAAGCAAGGAAAAGGTGCTTCCAAACCGCAGAACAAAGGACAGAGCATGGCGGCTAAAGACAACCCGTCAAAGCCACAAGACAAGAACAACACCATAAAGCCAAAGAAGGACACGGGAAAGTGGTGTGAGTTCCATAAGAGCTCCACTCACAACACAAGTGAGTGTCGGGCCAAGCAGTCGCTAGTGGCCGAGATGAGGGCTTCTGAGTTAGATGCATGCTCTGACTCCGAATCAGAACTTGAAAAGGCGAATGAAAAAGGGAAACAGATTATTGATGCGGAGCCCAACGCCACTGTTGCCACTGCAAAGATCCAAAAGGAGGAACCGAAAGATCCAGAGGAGGAGGAACGTCTCTTCCACTCCCAGATGTGGGTAAAGGGCTCCCCGGTACAGTTCATTGTCGACAATGGGAGCCAAAAGAACCTCATTTCAGCAGACACCGTGAAGCGGTTGGGCTTGCCGACCACAGCTCACCCACATCCATACACCATCTGGTGGCTTCACCAAGGACGAGATCTCCGCGTCAGCCGGCAGTGTCGCCTTCCCTATAGCATCAAGCCCTTCACGGATGAGGTATTATGTGACGTTGCTCCTATTGATGTTTCTGATGTATTATTAGGACAACCATACTTGTGGAAGCGTCATGATGTGTATGAGTCTCGACCTCGTGCTGTTATTGTTACTTTGGGAAATAAGTTGTACAGGATACCAGAGGTACCACCTCCTGCCGCTATCTCTTTGGTTACCGCAAAACAATGTAGTAAGCTCATTTCCCAAACCAGGAAATTCGTTTTCCTGATGATCCGCCCCCAGGGCAAGAAGAAGACTGTGGCCACGACCTCCAGACAGGGCTCCTCTGCATAACAACAACAAATGGATAAGGTTGTGGAGGAGTACGGGGACATATTCACCTCACCCACAGGGGTTCCTCTGCACTGTCAGGTCAAGCACCCGATTGATCTGACCCCCGGTGCGCCGCTACCTAATGGACCAATCTATCGGCGCTCTGTTCTGGAGAATGATGAAATCAAGAGGCAGATTCAGGAGCTGTTGCAGAAAGGTCACATCAGACCAAGTTCATCGCCCTGTGGGAGCCCGATCGTGTTGGTACAGAAGAAGGATGGGACGTGGAGACTCGCTATTGACTATCGGGCGCCGAACAAGATCACTGTCCGGAATAGGTACTCAATCCCACGGATTGATGACCTTCTGGACCAACTCCAAGGTGCAAAATATTTCAGTAAGATCGACCTGAAGTCTGGGTATCACCAGGTACCAATTGAACCCTCTGATGTGTGGAAGACCGCCTTCAAAGCTAAGGAAGGCCTTTTTGAATGGCTGGTCATGCCTTTCGGGTTGACGAATGCTCCCGCAACCTTCATGAGGATGATGGACGACATCTTGCGGCCATTCACCAACTCATTCGTAGTGGTGTACTTGGATGACATTCTGATCTTCAGCAAGATTTGGGAAGAGCACCTTCATCACATCCGACAAGTCCTCCAAACACTGCGGCAACACAAGTTGTGTGCCAATTTGGAGAAGTGCACGTTTGGCATGACCCAGGTTCAATATCTGGGATACATTATCGATGAAAGGGGGGTGCATGTGGATCCAGCCAAGATCCAAGTCATTCGGGATTGGCCAGCCCCAACCACTATAACAGAGCTTCGCAGCTTTCTGGGTCTTGCTAATTTCTACCGGAGGTTCGTGTTGGGATTCTCTCATATCACTTGGCCCTTGAGTCAAGTCACCAAGGGAGGAGCGAGAGAAATTTTTTTTGGTCGGAACCTCAACAGAAGGCGTTCACAGAATTGAAAAATCGCCTCTGTTCTGCCCCAGTGCTCACTTTACCAGACTTGCAACAGCCATTTGAGATCGAGACAGATGCCTCTGACTATGCTATTGGGGCAGTTCTTACTCAACAGGGACATCCAATGGCATTTCACAGTGAGACATTGTCTGACACAGTTCGCAAGTACCCCACATATGACAAAGAAATGTACTCCATTGTGCAAGCTTGTCGACAATGGAAGCATTACATTTTGGGGAAGGAAACAATCATCCACACAGACCACCGGCCCCTGCAGTTCATACAGACACAAGGGAAGTTGCAGAATGATCGCCATCGAAGTGGTCCACATATCTGCAACAGTTTCATTTGAACATCAAGTATAAGAAGGGTAGCACCAATCATGTTGCAGACTGCCTCGGCTGACCACCGATCGTGGCGCTCACCACTATGCTCAACTCTTGTGGGCACGAGACTTCTGATTGGCCGCTTCTCTATGAGAGTGACTCAGAATTCGGCCAAACTTACAAGGCACTCTTGGGGGGTACGCAAGTTCCAAATTTTCACTTCCAAGATGCACTTTTATGTCACATGGGACACCTTTGTGTTCCTTCAAGCGAGCGTGCCAAGATGATATGGGAAGCACACTACAGTCGAGTCGCTGGGCATTTTGGGGTCGAGAAAACAGTAGCAATCTTGCAGAAGTATTTATATTGGCCGAACCTTCGAAAGGATGTCAAGAAGCACATCAGATCCTGCACTGCTTGTGCCATTGCCAAACCGACCATCAAGAAGCAAGGCCTATATACTCCTCTATCTACCCCTAGTCGACCTTGGGAATCCATCTCCATGGATTACATGTCGGGCCTGCCTTCTACTAAGCATGGAAATGACTGTGTTTTTGTGTTCGTCGACAGATTCTCGAAGATGGCCATTATGGCGGCCTGCAAGAAGAATATCACAGCAGAAGCCACTGCTAAACTCTTCTTTGAACGAGTGTGGGTGCACTTTGGGATCCCACAGCCTATCATATCAGATCGGGATAGCAGGTTCCTCAGCACATTTTGGTCCAGCCTCTGGTCGATGTTGGATACCAAGCTCACCAAGTCCACAGCTTTCCATCCCCAAACAGATGGCCAGACAGAGGTCGTCAACATAATGATTGTACACATTCTGCGCATGCACAATTCAAAGCATCCACGCACATGGGACGAGAGCCTCCCCTATGTACAAAATAGTTATAATTGGGCTCTCCACAGTTCAATCGGCCATAGCCCCTTTCAGGTGGGCTTGGGATTCCAGCCACTATGTCCCATTGACGTAGCCATGCCATTTGCAGCTGCTCAGGCCAATTCAGCTCTTGTCCAGTCTGAAGTTGACAAAGCCAGTAGCTTCATCGAGCGCATTCAACACATCCGCCAACAGGTTCATGATATATTGGACAGAGCCAATGCCAAGTACCAAGCAACGCCATGATCAACACCGAGTGCCACACAACTTCCAGGTGGGCGACAAAGTATGGCTACATTTGCAGAAGGAGCGCCTCACTGGACCCCACCGCAAGCTTCGCCCGCTCCGATACGGGCCGTACACCATCACCAAGGCTGTAGGGAAAAATGCATTCGAGCTCAGTATTCCACCATTCCTTGGTCTGCACCCAGTCTTTAATGTGGATCGCCTTCGTCCTTACTTCCCACCTCTACTGGACACCTCGGACATTGCAGAACAACTCACACCAACTGAGTTAAATCCAGACTGCATGGAACAGGCCACCACCGATTGCATCATGGACATGCAAATCAAGAACACTCGCCAGCAGCAGATCCAACTATATCGGGTTGTCAAAGCTGGCCAACTCCTGCACCAAGGAAAGTGGTTCACCAGGGACCAAGTTCAGCAGAAATTTCCTCATCTCATGGAGGAACTTAACGCAATGGGGACCATTGCTTCCGAAGGGGGGAGGAATGATCCAGGTGGATATTGGTGGTCACCCGCCTATTCCACTTGGGGCTCCACCATTGTCTATTTCAGTTTTTCAGTTTCGGCACAGTTTACTATTTTTAGCAGTTTTTCGGGTCCTAAACTTCCGGAGTCGTTTTGAGACCCTAAACGACGTTTTTTGGGAAAACGGAGAGCAACATGGGTCCATGGACCGATGTTGCTCGTTCCAAATTTGTAGTCCTCAGATAGATCTTTCTAACGAGGTATGGTACGCGTCAAACGAAGATCGTATGCCAAAGTTACGCCCGTGGGAAGTTGAAACACCAATTTACCCAAACAGGGCCCATAGTTTTGGCGCTTCATCTCCTAAGGTTAGGGTTTTGGCTGTTTAGGATTTCCCATTGTTTCTAAATGATAAATAGGCCCTCGAGCCTCATTGTAACTCAGTTCAGAGGCCTATAGCCACCACATCTCTTCTCAGAGTTAGCTACCAGCGCCCTAGCTAGTTTTATTTCCATTCTGTCTGTAAGAAAATTTCAGTTCTTTGATATTAATGAAATGAAGTGTTATTTCCGCTGCATCTCTGTATTTATGTTTATATGTTTATTCTGTTCCATTCCTGCATAAATCCGGATCATTGTTGTTTTATATGGTCTTAAGAAGTTGCATTAGTGGTTTGTCTTTAGTTCACGATATCGATGAACATCAGTAGGTCAAATCTTGGTTTAAAAGGACCTCCTTACTTCAACAAAAATGGATACATAGGGGTTTCCGAAGGCTGCAGTGTTAGCATATTTATAATATACCTCGAAAAGATACAAGGGAACATTGTAAGAATGGATGATTCACAAAGAAACAAAGGACGAGCTCCTCAAAAAAAATTACATAGTAAATCAGCTCATTCATAGGGTCAAAGGTGTGATAAAACAATGTTTCACTTTCATTCAAAGAATGTCCCCATCAAATGATAGGGGACATAGTTTTAGAGGACACAAGCAGTTTTCAAACATAAGCCTCCTTAAAAAATAAGCATAGGGCCCACAATTTTTTTATTATATTCAAAATTACAAGTGGAAAAGGTCAAAACATAGCCTAATTTCATCCTTCAAAATAAGCAAAAAGACAATACAAGCCATGAGTCATGCCCAGGGCAAGTTTTGTTTCAAAATGAGTTTCTGACCAAACAGAGATGCAATTGACAAATGTGAGAGAGGTTTTTGTCCATCTTAGGTTCAAGAAGAAAAAACTCCTTTAATTTCTACACACATATCATGGTTTGTGAGAAATGTAAAAAATACAGGTGTCACGGGAGAATTTCTGCACCAGGATTCACCATTTTTTACCAGTGTTGGGACAGTAAATTTTTGAACAAACAAATGGAAACCAAATGAAACAAATAAAGCATATTTTAAATTTATACTTCCATAGCTTTCCAATGAGCCATCTCGGGCCCAATTCCGACATCAGGAAGGCATCCAAAAGTGGTCTGTAAATAGCACTATGCATTTCTGCACCAAGATTCACCTTTTTTTACCAGTGTTTGGAAAGTCAATTTTTGAACACCAAATGGACACAAAATGGAAAAAATCAAGCATATTTGGAAATTATACTTCCATATCTTTCCAACGAGCCATCGCGGGCCCAATTCTGACACCAAGAAGGGTTCCAAAACTGGCTGCAAAAGTGCGTGGCGTGCCTGAAGAATTGTGTGACGTGCCTGTAAGATTCTGAAGTGCAATTTAACACACAGCACGACACGCCTGTTTGATTGTGCGGCGCGCTGTGCAATTCCTAGGCCACTATCAACAAAAGTCACCAAAATAGTTTCGAAGGGTGTCAAAATCAGTTTTCACTAAGGGAAATCACCTCCAAGTGCATCAAGATACTTTTGAGAAAGGTATTTATGTTACTTAAACCATTTTTGTTTAATTTAAGAGAAGGGTTTAATATCAAAATTTAAAGAGAGACCATGATAATTAGAAAGGATGCATTGACATTTTTAAAGAAGTTTTTTTGTCAAAGAGGCTTATTTTTTTGAGAAGTATAGAGAAAACAAAGTTTTTTTAAGGATTTTTGACTGAGTCACAAGACGAGAACATCGTGTGCCTTAAGAAAAACATATTGAACTTCATCCAAAACAGGCTTTCCTACTAAAACCATAGAGAAAACAGTGATTAAAACAAGGAGAGCCATCATTTCAAATTGAAGGTTTGAACTACATAAAACAGGGAGTCATTTTTTAAATATTATTACCTTATGAAAGTCTAAAAGTTGTGTTGTGAATAGTTGAGGATTTACACAGCCTCTAAAGGGAAAAACAGAGATTGAAGGAAAAAAGTTATTATGTAGAGGCTTTTTGAAAGTTTATAAGGTGTTTGGAGGCAATTAAAGGGAAAGCACAGCTTGCTTTCTCAAGCAGATCATGTTTAGTAAAGAGGAATGGCAGTGTGCCATTTAAGGAGGTCTTCTTACTATGATTACAAAGGATAGAAGAAGTTAAATGGAGGAGAATCAATGTGTTATTTTAAGAGAGTTTTCTTTCTTTGAATAATTAAGGATTCACACAATCTCTAAAAAAAACTAAATATAATTTGTAGAGGGTCTCATAATCAGCTTGAAGGAGTATTTTAAAACAATGTTTTCAATGAGCGCCTTTTGCTTCAAATAACCATAGAAGATCACTAATTTCAAAGAAGCAGTGTTTGCCAAGGAAGATAGTAATTGGGAGAAAGAGTGTCATCAGTTTGAAAGGGGTTTTGTTCAGTATTTAATAATAGTGACTTCATAACAACATTTTTTGAAGGGAAGAGTCTTTATGCCAAAAACAAAAGGAGAATTCTCTTAAAAAACCATAAACATATCTTGTTAAAAGGATTATTTTCTCAAACATAGTGCTCTTTCACTTATCAAAAACATGTTTGACAACTAAGGACAAACATAGTCTTGCAAAGAGGAAAAGGTGTTTTTGGTTGAAGACCATTTTTTAGTGACCATTTGAACAGTTTGTCTTGGTAAGTCGGTAAAGAATATCAAAACCAACAATGCCTCCAAGGAAGGGCAAAGTGACAAGGAGAAAAGTAATGATGATGAGGGACAAAGTAAAGAATATAAATATGGCAATGAAGAAGAGGAACAAAGTCGCAGCCAGCCTAGTGAAGAGGAGGAACATGACAGTCCTCAAAGAGATACTAATGATGGCAAGAAAACACAAAACAGTGAGCATTCTGAAGGGAGCAGCATGAAGCAAAAAGAGCAAGGCAGCCGAAAGAAAGACATTGGGAACATAGAGCATGAAGAATATTCTCCGAAGCATGTGCTAGCTGCCTCTCCTAGGCAAGGGGCCATGAATTCTTCACCAAAGACTAAAAATGCCAAAGCAACAAGGAAGACAACCAAAAAATGAAACAAACTCAAGACTACCCAAGGAGGGCGCCCAGTGAGAAAAAATGGAAAAGACACATCTAGACTTGGAATTTTGGCTCGAGCTTCTAGACATGTTTCTAAAAACTCTTAAGGGGTTTTCTCATCTAAATTGAACAAATTTTGACATGTTCTTGTTTTTTGACATTTTTGGGCCTAATTGCCTAAAATCATGGGCACCGCCATTTTTGTTTGGAACATCCTCAGCTGGTGAGAGTGGTACCATTGGATGCATTAAATTCAGGGGCATCTACTCAGAAAATTTCAGATTAATTCAAGATTTTTTGGTCCCCCAAAGAGGCAAAACACACTCACTTTTTCGACACTCTGCGCCACATATCAACAAAGGCTATTTTTTGGTTTTTTGCACTCAGTTTAGTTTTTGATACACTTCCAGTGATCAGGTTGGTGAAAACCAAGTATTTTAAAAAACTAGACATTCAGGGCTTTCCAACGAGCCATCACAGGCCTCGTTTCTACATCAGGAGGTCCTTCAAAAGTTGCCCACAAAACATGGAATTGTCTGCTGCTATATTTCTGAAGCATTTTGGTGAAAAATGTAGTTTTCTGAAGTGGCTTTTCCAAATGTGTGTTTAGCGTTTTTTTGCCATTTTCAGTTAGGAAAAGTCAATTTAATTTCTTTTTTTAGCATTTTTAAGATATTTTCATATATATTTTGTGCCTTTGCTTTGCAAAGCCTCAACGACAAAATGAGATATTTGTATTAAGCCAATGGGCTTGCTAGTTGCTCTAGGAGGTTTTCCTTCTCTTTGGCCTATTTATTCCAAGAGATTTCATTGTAAAAAAAGGGGCTTAACTTGATGTTAGAAGAGAAATACAATAGCACTATGAGCTTTGAAGAAACACTTGTCTTGTGATGTTGATGATCTCTTGCTTGACTTGGATGGTGGAGAAGGATTGCATGTAGGATTCCATGGCTTGGTGAATGGTATAGTGTTCTTATTTTGTTATGTTTTCTCAGTTTCCACATATTTTACCATGCTTCTTGCTTGTTGTAGTTCATTAAAGATAAGTTTGAGACATTCTCATCGAGACACCTCAAATTTCTTGATTCATTTGCAGCTTCTATGTTTTCTTGTTTCTTAGTCATATCAAAGAATTCTTAACTGCTCTTTGATCACTAAAGAACTTGTTTACTTATTTCATTAATGGTTGTTATGCATGCTAAGTATGATTCATGGTACGCCCTGCTTACTCATGGCTATTCAAATCTCCATCTATGAAATCTCTCTTTGAATGGTTGATTTTCGTAGTTGAACCAAGCAGGTCTTGTTTCGATCTTGCCCTTTGCCTAAAACTTTGCATTCTACTTTGAAAGATCCCAATACCTCAAAATATGATGTCTGGGAGTTCCCTCTTTTTATATTGATTTGTTTGTCCATCTTATTTTTTTTTCCCAAAGTCTGAAGGTGATTTCCCAAGGTTAGAAGGTATTATACTTCTATGCATCGCTGGAATGTTTATTTTATGCATTGATTAGTCATAAGTTTCGCTCATAGAGGATCATGGTTAGCCCTAACTTATGAATGCTTGTTGATTAACTATTCATGTTTAAAATCTCTTCGTTATTCACAAACTTATTTTTCATCCCCTTTCACTTTCACCCAAAGAATTTGTTCATCTCGACCAAATCGTCCCTGCAGTCATACCTTATCCATCATTAAGGCAATATTGACCTCATTTGACCCCATATCCCAATTGTTTTGAAATCTCCATATCTATTTATCCTTTTAGTCAGTTCTTCCCTTAAAAACCTAAAACAAACCAAAACACACTTAACAACTAGCCTAAAATCAGAAACATAGAAAGCAAACAATATACATCCCTTGCACAAATGGAGAGAGCCCTCTCTAAGTCCAGGAAGGCTAGGTCCTTGGGCTCCAAAGTTGGGTTGATGTTACCCTGTCACTTGGCTTGCCAATATTCCAAATCACGAGACCCTGACAGAACGTCAGATTATAATTGAATACCTTGTTGAGTACAAGACTTAACCTAGATCCTTCAAGGGGACTCTAGCCTTCCCACAGTTCATTCAGCTGGAGGAAGAAAGGAGACCTTGCAGCACAAGAAGGATGAAGGGAAATAGGTTTATTGTCTACTTTTGATGGATCATCTTTAGCAAGGAATTGGAGAAAAATACTTGCAACATTCTTCCTACTACATCCAGTATTAGAAAGAGAAGTAGTAGAGATTGCAGTGTTGCACATGAAGGGCAAAGAAAGCACTTGGTTGTTCAGCCACATAAGTCATGTAAGAGTATCTACTCTTGTAGATTTCACTTAGAGGTTGATCAAGAGATTTTATGAATAAAAATTAGAGTGGGATGAGCCCTCACCATCTCTTTAGGAGACTTATATCAACATTGTCACAACCATGCCTTCAAAATCAGAAGTTGAGGGAGCCAATACAGAAAAATAAATAACTCTTGTAGCCATGCAAGGTGTTCCTAAAGTCCAGCAAGGTATGATTGCATTTCCACTTTCTATTACTGCAGCAAACGTTTCATAAGATTGTGGAAATATATTGTTGTATGACCCAGGATCATCACTTACTGCTAATCTAGAGAAGCAAGGTTGCACTGTGTTGTCCAAGAGTAGCAGTGAAGAGATAAGGACCCATTCCTCATGGGAACATTCAGATGCTAGCTTCATTCAGGAAGTCATGAAGGAAGAGATGTCAAAGGGTAGACATCTTGATATGAGAAACTCTTTCTCCTCTCTAGATGACACTCTCTCAATGAGAATGCCATGGCTCAAAGAGATACTTCTACTTGCAGTAGATCCAAGGCCTCTTTGTTTTTGGAAGGCCGTGCATGAGGAGGAGGTCTCATCAGGAGATCCCATTGGAGGTGCACTTCAACATTTCATGGAGTGCAAGGTTCTTCAAAGGTTGGAAGAGCATGGTGTCCTACCTTGGGAGGATACCAAAAATTTGCAGAATGAGATCCATCAGCCACACTGGGATGATTGGATGGTAGTATGGAGCAAGAGAGTTCCAAACCCCTTGCAGATCTATGATACAGGCCCGCAAGAGGCATGGTTGCACTGGTTGTTTTTGGGTGATTTTGGTCACTACCCAAAAATTTCTATTTATTTACCTCATGCCTTGAGTCCCAATGATATGATTCATGAGAATAAGGCATGGATTTTGTGCTTGTTAAGAAGAGAGTTTGGAAATCATATGTTGAATCTTATGTCCATATATTTTCTCTTTTTTGAGATATTTCTCATGTGCTGACATGTATTTATGTTTGAGATATATTTCATGAATGAACATTGTTTTGGGAAGAAGGTTAACTTCCCCATGATGTATAAGGGAGCTGGTTTGTACTATTTTGATGAGGCATCTCATATGTCCATCATTATATTATTGCTCAATTATCTACATTTTGATAATTCAAGGAGGTAGCAAGAGTCCTTGTTGCTATGGCTATTGTTGAGAGAGTATGGTGTATTATTCCAAAATATGCAAGCAGAAAATTAGAATATTAAATTTTTCTTATATCATCTAGGAGGTGAATAAAATCGGTAAAAGGCCCATGAGTAGGAATAATATCCCTCATAGTGTGAAAGGGATCTATGGAGTAGCTTAATTTTTCACCTTCCACTGTGAAAAGGGGCAAATGCATGAGGACAAGGTCAAGTTTGACCAAGTCAAGAACGCTGTTGAAGAGGGTGTTGCTTGCTTGGGAAGACAGCGCAGTTTGAGAGGGATAAAGATTCTTTGCTGAAGAAACCATAATGTGTGGGGTCCAGGGAAAATAGACATTCACTTGCATAAAAGGAGGAAGAGACAGCAATAGTGGGACATATTTCAGCATTTGATTATTTGTATGATTAGACTATTTGTAGTCTCCGATTGTTTAGCTGAGATGCAGTGCTATTTAGCACGAGGGATTCTTGCTTAGGAATTCTTATTCTTCTTGAGAGGCCTCTTGAAGGATTTCACTTCATTTCTCCATATCTTGGCTCAAGGAAAAAGCCACTTCCATCAGTCACTGCGTTATTTCTGCTGAAGTATAACATAGTATTACTAGGCGTTGCAGTGGAGGGTTCCACAACACCTTTCCTCAGCTCATATTTCAGAGGAAGGAGCTGCTATTCCTCCAGGATGTTGGTGAAAGGGGGTTTTCAGGGAAGATTTTCATATCTTGGCATCAGTCCAAGCTTCTCCTATCAGCAACAGCGTAGTCCCTTCCCGAGACTGCATTATTTCAGTGCACACTTGCAGTGAGGTGTTGCGCCATCATCTTGGAGGGCAAGATCTTGAGTGCTAGGATAATCCTTGCACTTGAGAGATCCATTGGAGGAGGTTTGCTACATATTTTACATCATATTAAACCAGATCCATGTAGTTTCATTTTTTTGTTGCAGCTACTACCCTATAACTCTGGCAATTCTGCAGATTTTCCAATTTCATGTGTATTGTAGCCAATCCTTCCAAGGATTTTTGTATTAGTTTTTCAGGGGTTGAGAGCTTTCTCCCCAACTTTTCTTGAGTTGATATTGTCATATCATTATATTCTCATTTCGTATGTTGCAGTGTCACCTATAGACTATGCTGTTATAGGCATGGCTTCCTTCATGTAGCAGCATTTTCCAATTATCATGTATATGTTCTATTGAGAGAGGCATTACCTTGCTTGAGTGGTTGTGTCCTCAAGAATTTTTATACATTATTGCTGCTATAACCTAATGTGATGGCTATTTGTATCTATAAGTGTTCATGGCCATAGAATAACGTTGTTGTTCCATTGAATGCTCATACATTATTGCAGTCCCTCATCGGCCACTTTCCTGAGGACAACTAGGTGTGGGAGATCTATTTAACCCACCTAGAAGGATTTCTTTGGAGCCTCCTCTTGGATTCAAGACTTATACACATTTTTATAAGGTATCGAAGTCTTGGTTTCAATTCCTGTAGCAGCCATTACTAGAAAATACATTTTCCAGTCATGCCTTGCTAGCTGTTCCAGATTTGGAATATTATAGTGCTATCTGAGCAAACTTATTGGCTCAACCTAAGAGTCTTTGCCAAGGAAATTGGAAGATTGAAGAGGATGGGTTTTATCTCATTGTATTTCAGATCCATCAAGAACCTCCCCAAGGAGGATAAGAAAAAATAAAAGGAATAATGTTGCACTTCCTATTCTCATTGAGAAGGAGACATAGAAATAAGAAGGAGAAAGATTCCATCTTCTGAAGGAGAAAGAGGGGATAAGCTCACAAATATTCTTCCTAAATCTGTACATAATATTCATGAAGACTTCAAGAAGATAAGGAGGGAGATGTATGAAGAATTTCCAAAAGAGTTCGAATCTAAATCAAAATCTAGATTTTCACATGAGGAGTGTGAGCAAGCAGCTACACACCCTGACACACAGCGCAGTAACATGCCCAGGATTGTCGGAAGAGATATGTAAAATTAAGAAGAGGTTGCTAGGAGGGAAAACCTTAATGATTTATTGAAATATTATGAGTTTCAAACTCAAAAATTTTGAGATCATCTCAGTTTTTCAGGGTTTTGCAAGATGAGGGTGAAGGGGAGAGAGCAACAGGATAGATTTCATCTATCTACCTTCGAAGGTTCACCTACATTTTCAGCCAAAGCTTGGGTGGAGGATTTAGATACCTTCTTGCAGCAGCACCAAATTCTTGAAGATGAAACCATCAAAGTTGCAGTGCTGCATTTGAGAGGTAAGGCCTTTTCCTAGTGGATCTTTGAATCCTTTTCTTTGAGAAATGTAAACATTGCATCCTATGATGGTTTCACTGAGGAATTAGTGGAAATATTTGATATAAGTGTTCATGATACACACATGGTAGAGCTAAAAAATAAAAATCAAACAAAACCCTTGCATGAGAATGCAATACCATTTCAGGAGACCATGGGGGAGGCTGGAAACTTGCACCATACCTTGCTGGAAGAAAGACTTTCTTCTCACACTTTTGAGTAAGGGAGCATGGAGATCTCTTTTCAAAAAAGAGATCTAATCATTGGAGGTTTTCCCATTCATGTTGCATAGATTGAGGGCAACAACATTGTCATGTCTAGAGATTATCTAGTGCCTCATGCAGAGGAAGGAGGAGCTCTTGCTCCAAATAGAGGGATGCTTGCATATTTGCAAGGGAGTCCCCAGGATCTCATGTTTCAAGATCAAGGCACAACTCATGTTCTACATGTGCCATTGTTGAGGAGGTGTGGAACCATGGAGACACAAGGAGAAGGTAGGGAGAAGAACCAGCATCATGAGATGAGGAGTACACATCCCTATTCATTTTTGGAGGTTTTTACACCTAGGAGGGAGACTTTATTGTGCAGTGAGAGCATGGGAAGGTATTTCCATTCATGTATGCAGTCATCTCTTTATGATGGTGTCTCATTACATGGAGACATTTTTATGGGGATACCACCGGATCAACAAAGGAGGATGGATGCTTCACTAGTTGAGGCACCACTTAGTGATTTCAGAGGAGGGGAAACCTTGGGAGAGTTGGATACAGCGTTGGGAGTCTTGGGTAGACTCAAGGAGAGAGGGAGCATTCTCTCAATAGCATCATTACCCACTTCTATTTCATATTCTGCGCTATGGAAGAAGCAGCAGGGAAAGGATAGTAGCCTTCCAACTTGCATCTTTGGCATGGGAGATGTCAATGAATATGGTGACCATATGACAAGTGCTCTTCAAGAGAGATCATTAGTGTTGTCACTATGGAGGATAGATCCCTATTGGAACTCCCAACTGTTGGTGGAGTATTGCAAGGAAATTTCTACTTGTATGATATTGGATGACCAGTTGCATGGGGAAGGGTGTTCAGTCAGAGATGGGGTCATCTTATATCATGGTAGGATATTCTTTCCTAGAGCTTCCAAGCTCAAGGAGAAGTTGCTACAAGAAGCTCATGAGGATTTCCTTTTCATCCCCACTTGTTCTATGAGAGCATACCACACCATCATGGAGGGGTATTTTTGGGAGAGCTTTGAGGAGGAGATATATCAGCATATGAGGAGATGCATGGATCAGGTGTAGATGGAGGAGATACATAACTCTTTGGGAGAGTTAGCACAACCACCTCTTTTCTCTTTGAGGATGAGAGGAGACAAATCAATGAGCCACTCCATTTGTATGAGCAGAAGATATGGTAAGGGTATTCATTGTTGTTTACATGATTATTTGTACAATGTATATATGCATTCCTTAACCATACATGTGCAAGATGATGCTCCAAGGAGGAACATTCTTTTTTCTAGACCACATGGTTTAGATGAGGCCATAAGCATGATTGATGGCCATTCCCTAGGAGGACATGGGGAAGAGATATATTATGGAGGACATGCTCATTGTACACCTTACATCATTCACTTCGTCCATACTTATGAGAAGATTGGAGTAGCAGGCAAGTGGTTGAAAAGCCACACATTTTATCAGACTCTATTGCAGTTGAGAATCAAGTTGTGTTGGTTGCACTTGAGGGACCATTTTTCTTCTCATTTTTTACATATGGCAGCAAGCATGATTCTCATTTTTTCTCCCTATGGTTCTATTGTTTCTGTCTTTATGAGGAGCATGTTTGGTATAAGGACACATTGGGTGAATGTGTCCTTTGAGGGAGAATCCTCCCACACTTTTTTCACTACATGTTCTAAGGGGAACATGGGAGATGGTATGGAGACTAGAGAAACACCTTTGTTTCCTTATGAGGTGAGACATATGAGGGATATGATGCCACATGATGATGAATTCCAACTCTTCATATATGGGGATATTTGGGCCAGCATGATTTGCAACATTGGAGGAGAGGTCTTTGGAGATCTAGTCCTCATCTTGCTACTTTAGGGAAATCTTATTGCATCTCAGGATCATCCAACACTCTACACTTATCATAAGTGGAGAGGTGGATAGCGTGGGGTAGGATACATTGTCTACCATGTGGAGATTTTGATCCCACCTACTTTTTCGGAGCCAAAGGTGGAGGACAATGGAGTTGCCTAGTTGGGAGGTAACTCATTTTGCATGGCTAATAGCTTAGGGATGGAGGATCCATATGGGAGAGATAATTCCCATCAGATTTTAGATCCTATTCTTCAAAAGGACCTCTAGAAATCACTTTTCTATCCTCTTGAGTATCTCACCTTTACATGATGATGGCTTGATAGCTGACTTGCATGCTGAGGAGAAATAATGTGGAGGCTTGATTGATGAGATAGCATCACTTTACTTGGAGGATATCATCATACATGGATGCTACAAGGAGAGGAGGAAAGAATAATTCATTCAATCCTTGCACTTGCTTGAGGACAAGCAATCTTTGAGAGGGGAGGACTATAATATTCCAAAATTTGCAAGCAGCAAATTCGAATATTAATTTTTTCTTATATCATCTAGGAGGTGAATAAAATGGGTAAAAGGCCCATGAGTAGGAATAAAATCCCTCATAGTGTGAAATGGATCTATGGAGTAGCTTAATTTTTCACCTTCCAGTGTGAAAAGGGGAAAATGCATGAGGACAAGGTCAAGTTTGACCAAGTCAACAACGCTGCCTAAGAGGGTGTGGTTTGCTTGGGAAGACAACGCAGTTTGAGAGGGAGAAAGAATTTTTGTGGAAGAAATCATAATTTTTGGGGTCCACGGAAAAGAGACATTCACATGTATAAAATGAGGAAGAGGTGGCCATAGTGGGACATCTTTGAGCATTTGATTATTTTTCTGATTAGACTATTTGTAGTCTCCAGTTGTTTAGCTGAGTTGCAGTGTTGTTTACCACGAGGGATTTTTTCTTAGGAATTCTTCTCCTTCTTGAGAAGCCTCTTGAAGGATTTCACTTCATTTCTCCACATCTTGGCTCAATGCCAAAGCCACTTCCATCAGTCACTGCGTTATTTCTGCTGAAGTATAACGTAGTGTTGCTGGGTGTTGCAGTGGAGGGTTCCACAACACCTTTCCTCGGCTCATCTTTCAGAGGAGGGAGATCCTATTCCTCTAGGAGGTTAGGGAAGGGGGGATTCCAGGGCAGATTTTCATATCTTGGCATCAGGCCAAGCTTCTCCTATCAACAACAGCGCAGTCCCTTCTCTAGACTGCGTTATTTCAATGCACACTTGCAGTGAGGGGTTGCACCATCATCTTGGAGGGAAAGATCTTCAGTGCTAGGATCATCCTTGTACTTGAGAGATCCACTAGAGGAGGTTTCCCACAAATTGTACATCTTATTCAACCATCTCCATGTAGTTTCAGTTTTGTGTTGCAGCTGCTATCCTGCAACTCCGGCATTTCTATATATTTTCCAATTTCATGTGTATTGTAGCCAATCATTCCAAGGGTTGTTGTATTATTGTTATATTAGTGTTTTTAGGTGTTGAGAGCTCTCTGCCCAACTTTTCTTGAGCTGATATTGTCATATCATTATATATTTTTTTTTGTATGTTGCAGTGTCTCCTATATACTGCGTTGTTGTAGCCATGGCTTCCTTCATGTAGCAGTATTTTCCAATTATCATGTATATGTTCTATTGAGAGAGGCATTGACTTGCTTGAGTGGTTGTGTCCTCAAGAATTTGTATAAATTATTGCTGCTATAGCCTAATATGATGGCTATTTGTATCTTCAAGTTTTCATGGCTATAGAGTAACGTTGTTGTTCCATTGAATGCTCATACATTGTTAGAGTTCCTCATCGGGCACTTTCCTAAGGACAACTAGGTGTGGGAGATCTGTTTAACCCACCTAAAAGGATTTCTTTGGAGCCTCCTCTTTGATTTAGGACTTAGACACATTTTTCTAAGGGATCCAGGTCCTGGTTTCAATTCCTCTAGTAGCCATTACTGGAAAATGCATTTTCCAGTCATGCCTTGCTAGTTGTTCCAGATTTGGAATATTACATATGGACTGAAATTTTTCCATACTCATCATGATCTCTTAGGAGAAGAGTATGGCACATTGTATTTTTATTTTGATCATGTACAACTAATATATATTGTTGTTTACTACCACATAGTAGATGAGCACTCATGAACAACTAGTACTTTGTTGAAGGCTAACCTGCCATATGATATTCTCAAGCAGAAGTTGGGAAAACTATGATGTATCCACATAATAAACCATTGGTATCATGTAACCTTCAACACTTTTCTGATTTGGATGCCAAAGGATGATGATGTGCCATTCATTTTGAATGAGATGATTTGAATGCCAGTTTTATCCATGATATGGGAGAGAGGATATTTGGAGATCTATTTCCCTTCTCGCCACTTGAGGGCAATCTGATTGTAGTCACAAATGAACATGTTCTCTACACTTGTTATGAGTGGAGAGAAAGACAGCCTCAGGTAGGCCTTTTTTGCTACCATGTTTAGTTATTCATCCCACCCACATTGTAGGAGATAAGGGTGGAGGAGATCTTTCATGAGTTGCCATGTTGCACGGTGACTCATCTTGTATGGATGATAGCTTGGGGGTGGATGTTTTACACGGTAGTGATAGTTCCCAAACACATTTCAGACTCCATGACTTGGGAGGGAGCCTCTCAGTTCTATCCTTGCAGTTTCTTGAGGACAAGCCACATTTGGGAGGGTAGGACTATAATATTCCTACTTTAGAAAGCTGCTAAGGGGAATATTGAATTTTTATTTTTTCACATTGTAGTTGGATAAATGGGTAATGAGGCCCATGCACAATAAAAACATGAATAAAACTCATCATAATGTGAAAGGAGACCATCATAGTAGCTAGATTTTACATGTGTGTGTGAACAGGAGAAAATGGATGAGGACATAGTCAATTTTGACTAAGTCAACATGCATGCATGAAGAAGAAGATATCAGCAATATATCTAGTTCAGTGTGAACAAGGATCAGCATAGACAAACATTTGAGAGCTGGATTGGAGGCACTTGAGTGTGAAAAGGGATGAGGCAGATTGAAGAGGTCAACCTTGACCAAATCAAATAGTGCAGTATGGAGGAGTGGCCTTGGTGAAGGTATGGCATAATTTTGGAGGGAGATTTCTCATGTGGAGTTGGAAACCCTAATGGGTGGGACCCAAGGTGAGGAGGCTCACAAAGTTTATAAGGAAAAGGATGGGTTCCATTTGGGGTTAGATTGGATTATTATTGATTTTTTCTATTTAAACTATCTGGCATCCTCTTACTATTTAGCAGAGCTGCAATGTTGTTTAGCACAAGGATCTCCTGCTTAGGAATCCCTCTCCTTTCTTGAGAGGCATAAAGAAGGAGTATTGTACTTTAGTTTTCCACACTCAGGGTTATGGCCAAGTATCCTCCTTCATCCACAGTGTTATTTCTGCATAGAATAGAGCTGTGTTGCAGGGTTTTGCAGTGGAAAGTACCCAACACAACTTTCTCAGCTTATCTTTCTGAGGAGGGAGCTTCCCTTCCTTTGCAAGATCTGTTAAGAAGGTTATTGAGAATTATGTACATCTTGGAATGTGGCCAAAGAATTGTCCATCATTGATTGTGTAGTCCTTAGTAGGATCTATGTTATTTTTGATAGTGTTGCAGTAGTAGGGTTTGAATCCTTGCTTGTGAGCTTATTCCTTGGAGGAAGGGCCAACCATTCTCCCGGAAATATTTATACATATTCATTCTTATATTCATTGTATATTTCAGATATTTTTATTTAGAGCTGCAGTGCAACTACATTTTCCAGATCTAGGTCTGCAGATCTGCTATTATGTACTTGTGCTCTCATGAAACCCTTGCCGGGTTATCTCCTTTATGTATAAAAGGAGCTAGATCTCTGTTTTTCTCCATGTTCTGATATAATAAACTCCAGATATATTATTTCATGATATTATATCTGAAATCCCCAGAAAATGGCACTATATATGCTTCAGTAGCTTTCTGTTGCGCTAAGTCACGGGATTTGGGCCTTTTTAAGCCATACCGGGACCGAGAGGTCTGTTTAACATAGCTAGATTGATATTTTTTTTGCTCAAATTTGGTATGTTAGTCCCATATGAAATATACTAAGGGATCCCACCATTATTTTCCTCTTTTATTATGAAAATATTTGGGAACAACCTTATTTGGGCTTAAAATGTTGCTTTTCCCACTTTTTGGGTCCTAAAATGAAGAATAAGTTTCTGCTGTGACACCAAATTAGGTTAATGTGTCTCTTGACACATTCCATGGATGAATAGCTTGCTGCAACTCCAATATTGTGTTTACATATTGCTGCAGTCCCATTATTGGGCATTTTCCAGCCATTCTAGGTGTGAGAGGCTTCTTTATCTCACCTAGTTTACTTGGTTTTTTATTTCGTTTTGGATTTGGATCTTATATTATCAGATCTAATATATCCAAGGGATAATCTTGTTTTTTGTAGCATAAATTGCTGAAAAATGCATTTTTTAGGCATGCCTTGTTAGCAATCCCAATTTGGGGATATTACATTTATTTTCAGCAAAACAAGAGAATAACATGTCTTGCATGTGAATGAAGTGCTTGATGTTTTGAAGAAAGAGAAATTTTTTCTTAAGATGTCAAAGTGTGAGTTTGGAAATACTTCTTTAGTTTATTTTGGACATATTGTAGGAGGAGGCGGGTTAAGAATTTATCCTTCTAAAGTGGAAGCCATTGTGAATTGGCCCACACCCAAGACAATAACCGAGGTAAGAAGTTTCTTAGGTGCAACTCAGTATTGGAGAAATTTTATTGCTAAATTTTCTACCATCGCAGCTCATATGCATGCAGTGACAAGTGTAAAGAAAATCTTCCAATGGGGAGGCAAACAACAACAAGATTTCGAAGTTTTAAAATATAAGATCAGTTCAGATCCAGTCCTTGCTTTACCAAATTTGAGACAGCCATTCGAGATTCAAAACAATTTTAGTGATTATGCCATGGATGTAGTTCTTTTGCAGCATTGTAAGCCTATCACTTTTCATTCTGAAACATTCAATGGTGTTGTAACTAATTATCATTCATATGACAAAGAACTCTATGTGTTGGTACAAAGCGTCAAGAAGTGGAAAAACTATTTGATGGGTAAAGAGATGACTGTGGTTACCAATCACCAACCATTATAGTACTTGCAGTCGCAAACAAAATTGCAACAACCATGACATTTCAGATGGATGGGATTTCTTTAACAATTTCACTTGGTTATAAGGTACAAGAAAGGTATTTTCAATAAATTTGCTGGTATGCTTTCAAGACCAATCATTAGTGCATCTGCTTTACTCAAAAGTTATTCTGTTGTTCATGAGAGTTACATAGAACAATATGCACATGATGTTGATTTTCAAGATGTGTATACTAGTTTGAGTGAAGGGAATCAATTTGAATAAAAATATTATCGTATGCATAAAAATTTGATGTTTCATTTGGGCAAGTTGTGTATACCACAAGGAGAGAGGCTAAGTGTAATGAGAGAAGCTCATTCATATCTTATTGCTGGACACTTTGGTGTAAGAAAAACAGTGGTGCATCTATAGAGGTATTTCTATTGGCCTCCCATGATAGATAGTGTGTCATCTTTTCTAAGAGGTTGTTCTATGTGTGCAACAAGTAAGCCTAGTAATAGGAAGCTTCAGTTGTACACACCACTACTGGTACCATCAAGGCCATGGGAGAGTGTCTCCATGGACTTTGTTGGACCTATGTCACGAAAAAAGCATGATTATATTTTTTTAGTTGTGGATAGATTCAGTAAAATTTGTATACTTATGCCATGTAAGAAAACCATTACTGTTGAAAAAAATGTTGAACTTTATTTTCAACATGTACGGGTTCATTATGGATTTCCAACTTCTATTGTTAGTGACGGGGATTCCAAGTTCATTGGAATTTTTGGTTCAATCTTTGGAGTATGATGGACACAAATTTGAAAAAGAGTATTGTTTTTCATCCGCAAATTGATGGACAGACCGAGGTGGTGAAAAAAAACGGTGTGCATCTTTTGAGGGGATATTACAAAAAACATCCTAAGTTGTGGGATGAGCAACTGTATTACATTCAACATGCTTACAATCGGGAAAAGCACTCTTCAACTCAAACATCACCTTTTGAAGTATGCTTTGGGTATTTTCTAAAATCGCCATTAGACTCCATCTTTAGTAAGGATGTTGTAATAGATGGCCATAGTGATATTTACAATGCTCGAAAGTTCATTCAGAAAATTTAGATTATACATCAACAAGTTCAAGAACAATTTGAGAAAATTCAAAGCAAGTAAAAAGAGAGGCATGACAAACATAGAATTTATCACAAGTTTCAAGAGGGAGGTGAGGTATGGTTGCACATTAGAAAAGAAAGGATGCAAGGGGAAGGTAAAAAGCTCAAACCCATTCGCTATGGTACATTCAAGATCATAAAGAAAGTTGGTAATAATGCATTTCAACTTGACTTACCTACATATATGCAAATTTATTCAGTTTTTAATGTTGAAAACTTATGTTTGTATGAGCCATCTTTGATCAATGATCAATGAAGTGATGCTCAGTTGCCTTCTATTGAAAATTTCTCACCATAATTTATGGATGAGCTCAAGGAAGATACAATTATTGACATGAGGACAAGAGCATCCAAGAGGGGAAGTGTTGACTACCTTCGAGTTGGGATTAAAGGCACTAAAAGAAGCAAGGAAAAGTGGATGGAGGTTGGAAAGGTGAGGGAGTTGTACCGTCATCTACTAAATAGGTAATCAAATATTTTGGGGTCCAAAATCTTCCCAATGAGGAGGAGTGATTAGGAGTTCATAATTTTTTCTCAAAATTGAAAGTTATAGGATTGGGTTGAAATTAGGATGGTTGTATAGATATCATCTTCCTGATTTCGGTGCCACAAACGGTTCGAAAAACTGATGTCGTATGAAGGATATTTCGCATTCTGATTGAATTCCCAACACTAAATTTTGTCGACAGGGTTAACTGGGATGCCTAGTCAGCATGGAGGATGTATATTCAGAAAAAGGAATATTCTGAGGAATATTCCTTTCCTCAGAACCAATCTCAGGCTGACAAGTGGCACATTATTATTGGTTGGTAGATTTGTATGTTTTGGTTCTTTTACCAATCAGAGGGTGACACGTGGCCACCCCTGATGCTGCCACGTGTCCCCTTAGTGTTGTGTTAAAATTTTGGGGTGAGGCTGAAGGAGTGGAACCCTGGAGCTCCAGCATGCATGCACGAGTCTTTACCATCTGAGCTACATTGTTACTTAAGCAATGTATTGGTCGGGTTATATTTAAGGTGTAATGGAGTTCATATTAGAGGTTGGAACTATCGCCGATCCAACTCGCGAGTGGTTCCATTGGAGGTGTTCACGTGTTATAACAAAAAATTCCAGCTACCATAAAATTACAAAATCCCATCAATATTTTAAACCTTGTCACATGCCAATGATATGATGGTTTCTCCACGCGGTTAAACAAACAGTCTCCATAACTCAGATTTAATACATCTCAACTGTTAATTCCGCCTTGGGTTCCCCCTGTGGTTGCAGTCAGACTGTATGGTTTGGGTTGGAATGTGTCAACCCAACCACTAACCAATAAATTTAATGTCTATCTCAACGGTTAGGATTTGCGAGAGGTTTGGAGGCACGTTTTATGTGGTGGAAATTGCCAAGTTGACTCAAGTGGAGTCCACAATTAGATGAGATTTTCTTGGTGTTACCGAGAAAATGATTTGGAGACTCAATTTTTTCCCATTCTGAGTGAATGAAGAGTCATTCTAAACTAATTGGAGCATTCTGGATCCATTGGTGCAGAGAAAACATCCATTATGGGCCTGTAACTACATGTATTTGCAAAATTTTGAGCATAATGAATGATGGGCATGCCATTAGGAGTTGGACCAGCAAATGTAGCCCAGGAGGGGTGAACTGATTCATCATGTATACTATTTAAATGTTATATGGTGACTTATTTTCTCCATTTCACACTATTTTTCAGTGTATTTTGTACTTATTTCATGCTTCTAATTCACTAAAATCATCTACAATTCATGATTAAATTCCTTAATCCTCAAAAAAACTAAAGAGACAACTATGCACATGTTTATAACTGAAAAGACACTTAGCACAAAAAAACTAATAAAGTCCATTCAACTCAATAGGGCTCCCCTTCATGATAGCAGGTTATGGAAAAATTCATGTAGGAATACAAGGACATTTTATTCTCACCCACATGAGTTCCTCTACAGTGTCAATTCAAACACTCCATTGATCTGATCCCAGGAGAAGCATTTCCTAATGGGTCGATCTATCAACGTTCTATTCTGGAGAACTATGAAATCAAGATAAATATCCAAGAGTTGTTGCAGAAAGGGCTCACCACGCCAAGCTCCTCACATGTATTGTATGAGGCTGATAAAAAAACTAGATTTATTGAATGCATCCAACATGTCCGCCGACAGGTCCACGATATCTTGGAGAAATCCAATGCCAAGTACAAGTAACAACATGATCAACATCACGCGCTACACAAGTTTAAGGTGGGCGAGAAAGTTTGGTTTCATTTGCATAAAAACACCTAACCAGAGCTCATCAGAAGTTCATACCACTCTGATATGGGACTTACACCATTATCAAGGTTGTGGGATATAATTCATATGGGCTCAACATTCCCCTATTCCGTGGTCAAAACCCAGTGTTCAATGTGGATAGCCTTCCGCCAAACTTTCCACCATTACTGGACACATCCAACATTGCACAACAACTCACACCAACAAATTTAATCCCAGACTCCATGGAACAAACCAAAACTCATCGGATCATGGACACACAAATCAAGGAAACCCAACAACAAAGAATCAAACTATATCAGGTTGTCAAAGCACGCCAACTCCTTCACTAGGGCAAGTGTTTCACAAGGGAACTAGTTTAACAGAATTTTCCTCATCTCATGGAGGAACTCAACACAATGGGGACCATTGCTTACTAAGGGGGGGCGAATGATATAGATGCATATTGGTTTCCACCCACCTATTCCACTTGGACCCCCACCATTTTTTCTTTTATTTTATCAGTTTCCTTAATTGTAGCACAATTTACTATTTTTTGCAGTTTTTTGGGTTGTCAACATCTGGAGCCATTTTGAGGCCCTAAACGACGTTTTTTTGGAAAATCCCATCCTCAGAAGGATAGATTTCAACTCAAAAGTCACAATAAATATTTTCAGTCCTAAGATAGATATTTCTAATGAGGTATCATGTGGGCAAAAGTGATATAATATGACCAAGTTATGACCCCATGAATTTTGGCTTCCCAACTAACCGCAACAAGGCCCATAAACTCTTGGTGTTACATCTCTTCGGATTAGGGTTTTGGTATTTATGGTTCTCTCTTATTTTTGAATAATAAAAATTCCCTTGATCCTCATTGTAATATATTTTAGAGGTATGTTTCTGCCACATATCTTCTAAGAGATAAGCTACCATCGCCCTAGCTAGAATATCTCCATTTTGTCTCTAAATATATTTCAATTATTTGATATTAATGAAATGAAGTTTTATTTTTGTTACATCTCCACATTTATTTTTATTTCTCTATTTTATTATGTTCCCACATAAACCTGGTTCGATAGAATCATAGCAGTCTTCTCTTTCTGAGTCCTTCTTTTCATGTCCTCAATGAGGTCAAGGTATAAGGAGTTGGGGGCTGATTCAGTTGAACCTTTTCAAGATCAACCTCACAAACCCTGACGTCGTCCCATGGGGGGAGAAATTAAATATGATGAAGTAGGAGATCCTATCAAAATATTGCTAGAGGAGGCTCTCGAGAAACAAAGGAGCATTATGATGGATAAATTTTCCCAGATCCTTCAACAAGTGCCCACCGGCAGCGCATATGCATCTAACAGCCACTCTAGAGGTGTGGCTCCTTTCAAGGTACAAGTCAACTTCAAAACTTATATATTTGAAGGCCAAATAGATGTATATGTTTTAGATATATTTTTGAATTTTCTTGAAGGGTGTTTCCTAGTCCATGATTTCTTTGATCTAGAAAATATTACTTTTGCACTCCTCAAAGGTGCCCCCCATGTCAACAACTGGTGCAAAACCTACTATGAGCAAAAGGATGAGAGGAAGACCTCTTTTTTCTTAGTTGCAACCACTTGCAATTCCTTCAACGACAAAATCAAGGAAAAATATTACCATGTGAGGAGCTATGAGGACAAGTACATCCAATGGACCACGTTATGGAAGCAAAGGGATCAAGATGTGCACGAGATGGAGAATTTGTTCCATACCCTACGCACAAAATTGGGTATTAGAGATTCAGAGAAACATTTTGTGTTCAAGTACCGTATTTTTTTACAAATATACATTTAATGGGAAATGGTGTTCCTTGAAATTACCTTGCTTGGCACAGAATATCAATATGTCGCCAAGATCGAGAAAAAAATTTAGCAGAAGAAGAAAAACTTTGGATCCAGAATACGAAGCCAAGTATTGGAATGGGGTTCCCTAACCACAATTTTGTCCATTTCTGTAATATTTTGTAATATTTAATCTAGTGCAGAGAGTTGTGGGGTGTGTCAAAACCTCTAATGAATTGTAATGGGTCAAAGGGTAGACCAAGAGTCCACAAACCACGATTTATGGACCACGAGATAGTGCAAGCTAGAATGATATAAATAGATGGATAAGTCGGGTTTAGAGTAGGCTAAGACAGGACTAAGCTTCAGATACGAATTTGTGAATCTTTTATGTCGATCATCTGGGTAAGGGCTCATGCTAGCTTTATGCACAGAGACCCTGAGTCCTGCTATCTGCGGACCCCGTTGGTTGTGTGCGCGGGCTAGTAAATAGAGTCTGTAAGTTGGATCTAGATGGTAATGAATGAGAAGAATATTTTGGATAACTGAAGCGTTCTATGTTATTATTATTGGTTGTGCTCTATGTTATTTATATTTTTCTACTACATACTAAAGATTATTAATGCACAGGTGGATGAGATACTGTATTAGAAGGTGAATTCATATATTTGGTTAGATTTATATGTTTTTCTTATGTTAACGGCCTATTAAAATATTTATGAGCTTTCTTGACGATATTCTACTGATACACTTTTAAGGGTTCCTGTATTAGGGTTCCCCTAGCTCAGGCCTGATAAATATGAGGCGAGCCCATTCAATTAACTTTCTCTCTCTCTCAGGGTGTGGAAACCTAGTTCCATTACTCTCCCATACTACTTCGGGTGAGACCTTGACCTTTGCAAGTAGGCCATTACCGAAAGGGCCAGTAGTATAGGGGTTTGTTTGAAAACCTTACACCACAAGGAAAAGACCCCCTAGCAAAGGTTATAAAGGAGGTTTTTAGTGTTATAAAATTGGCCAAAATTGTCAAAAAAACATATGCTACGACATCCGTTTCTACGAACGAAGTTTTTGGCAGAGCTTTTAACATAAATTCAACACAAATAAAAAAAAGAGCGGCGAGAGGTTATTATGGATGTTCTTTCATCTGTGTGCTACTCTCGCTTTAACGCACCAGTGTATACATGCACACGGCCCCCCGTGGCAGTCTAAGGAGAATGCACTGGGCGATTAAGGTATAAAACATCACCGGGAGTAGTTTTGGTGATACAACGCACGAGGCTATTCTAATTGGTCTTGGGATTTGAGAGGTGCCCATAGGTCGTATCAACGGACTGGTGCATATACCTTTATGATGCACTGGTACGCCATATCATAGAAAGGCATTGACATTTATAATTGGTATCGGTAGTCATGTTGTGCACATGGATCATACAAATGCACCGGTGTTATAAATACATAAACACCCCGGTACACAGTATCACACAAACGCACCGATATTTATAACTGGTATCGGTATTTGTGCAGTGCTCGTAGATCATAAACGCAGCGGTGCGTATAGAAACCGGTGCGTATAGGCACCAGTGCGTATAGACACATAAACACACCGTTTTACAGTTACTGACATGCACCGGTTTTCATTTAGTTTTTTTTAGAAACATCGGCCTGTGAGAGTCCAATTATTGTGATTGTTTTAAATTCATTATTCATCAAAACTTGACACATATATATATTATAACAATATTCATATGAATTAAATTTTTACTAGTGCATTTGAGAACGACAATGGAGAACACAATAGAATAAATTATAACATATTTTATGATTATTTATATAATATATATATGAATAAGACAATATTTATCATACAAAATGAGACAGTTAATATTTATATCCCTTCGTCTTTCAATTGGGACACTATGTCCATTACATTAAAAAAAATGTCTGCTTTCACAAACATATTTCAAAAAATAAAATCCCTTACTTTGATATCCAAACATAGTGATTATCATTCTTTGCTTCAACCGCTGTCATTGCTGGAGCTACTTCCATGACTTGGGTTATATTCAGGAATGTTGTGTTCACATCGTTGATTGTTTTCTTCTTCTTCAACTTCCATCTAGAAACATAAAAATAAATTGAAATGAGTGTATATACATTGGTGATGATATTGAAAATTGCAATATTAAATAATATATGTCAATGTAAATCAAAAATAAAAATGACATACCATAGCAACAATTGACTCATAAACTATACACATTATTTCAAAACCATGTACCATGCCATCTTTCAAAATTTCATCTGTTGGCGTAGTTCCATCCTTTGTTTCCTGCAAGTTTTGTACCCAATAAAAAATCATATATTTAATATAAACGATGTTTTTGTTTTATTAATTATAGATGGATCTAAGTAAAACAAGATCGATAGATGCTCACAAATTCCACAATTAAATTCTGATATGCCAACATATACTCATAACCCATATTAACCCAATTTCAATAAATTCTTCTGATGGTTCTTCTTTGTATGTTAGCACCTGTTTGAAGACATTCAATGATGATTTTTGTAAAACAACTTAAAAAATACAAAAATTAAATCTAGTCAAGTTGTTATAAGGAAGTAACAACTACTCAAAAACTTAGAGATCAACCATTTTATTCCTTGTCATCCTGTTTTATGTGTTGAATGGGTTCCATTTTCTTTTCTTTTTTGCAAGAAAATTCTTGAAAATTAATATTTAATGCTAAATTGTTTATTTATTGTACATAATGATCGAAAAATTCAATGATTGCATATTAAATTTGAAGCACGTTATTGTTGTTGGAAAGAACATCTATAAATTCATTCCACTAGATCCCTCAAACTTTTGTAAAAGTTTTTCCCCTTTCGTTAACTTCCAGAACCACTTGATATGAGCTAAGGAGCAATTGATTTTCATTTGCATGTTCTATTTTTTTTCTTTTCTTAGAACAACCTTCCTTTTCTGAGTTGTTGGTCACTGTACAACATTAAATAGATGTGAATTAGTAGATTTTTTGACACATGTTATCTAATAATTTTAAGTATATTATTAATAATAATTAAAAAAATAAACTCATATTGGATCGATAGTTTTTTTTCATTCACCTAATTCATCCTTTCGCAATTTTTCTATTAAAATTTTACACTCTTCTAGTCCTAGAACAGAAATAATCATATCGAGCTTCATCATTTTGTGGCTCTACATCATACGCAATAAAAAATACATATTATTTAAACTTACATATAGTTCAAAAATAATATTTTTTATAAAGAATTTACAAAGAAATTGTTTTTTTTTCTTTTCTTGATGTGTTAACAGTATTTTTGTTAGTTGATCTCTTGCTAGACATTTCTTTAGCAATCTGAAACCTATACCATATCATTTATTAATATATTTATAAATAAATTCTCAACTTTTCAAGTAGAAAATAAATCTCAAGACATTGGTGCGCCTTTCACGAGGTCCGCATCGTCATCGGTGTGTGGGGATATTAACAATGCACTGCAAAACAGTATAATACACCATACTATGCACTGGGTATTGTAAACGCACTGCAAAAAATAGTGTAATAGACCTAACAGTGTGTGGGGTATTATAAACGCACCACAAAAATGGTGTAATACACCGTACGGTGCTTTCCTAGTTAAATGGAGCATCGGTGCCCTATTTCAGATTTGTCGCATGGATTTAGAAAAAATGTTTTCATTTTTTTTACTACATTACTTTTGCGGTGAACTATATAATACAACACACCGACGCCATATATTACGTAGGGTTCACTAATAAAGAAAAATCAATTTTTTTCAAAAATTCACGCAGTGACCGAATGGATTGGGATCTGACTATGCAATTCATCCCGTGGGTTGGACGTCAATATAAAATGAAAAAACCTAATTCTAAAATCATAGAAACAGGGAGAAGAAAGGGAAAAAATAAAAAAAAATGAAGGGCTTAGGGTAAAAATGGATAAAACTACAGAAAAAAGTAAAAAAAAATAATCAAATTTAATCACGAGATGGTTTCAAATTCTATTATACAGGGTTTGAATCACTAGAGGTTTGGTTTCTGATTGTCTGAATACTTCTGTTCAAACATCTTTCACTGCTTCAGAGTGCCCTCCTGCTCTCTTGCTTTAGGTCTGTCTCCTGCAAATATCTGGCTGAAAATTTTAGCAAAAATAGTGAAATAATGAAAAGTGTTTTGTATTTAAAGAATTATTTTATGAAATTAGTTTTTCAAAAATATTTTGCCGCCCATTCTTCAAATTGCCGCTTTTTTTTCACTTAAATAAAATAGAGTTTTGTTTTTTTATTTGCGTTTATTCGTTACCAGTGTGGAAGAGTTGTGACGCATCAGTGCGTCTTATTTATCCGATGCACCAGTGCGTGTTAGGATGATAAGCGCGCTGGACTATATAATTTTTTTTTTTTTTTTGGTATGTAAGATCATAATAAAATGATGATAATTATAAAGTACATGAATTTATTTTCATTATTTTCTAAACTTTATTATGTTACAAAAATTTGTATTATTCTATATTTGTTATTTTCTAATTATTTGCAAATTTACAAATTTAAATATTTTAATAAAATCATTTCACATTAATACAATTAAAATTTTCACATTAATAGAATCAAAATTTTCACATTAATACAATTAAAATTTTACAAATATTTTACATACAATTACAATTAATAGGATAATTACAATTAGAATTAAAAATACAAATACAATTTTACATTAATTTTACATACATGAATTACGATTAGAATTACAATTACAATTTTAATTTTACATACAATTACATTTACAATTTTACATAGAATTACATTTACAATTACAATTACAATTTTAGAATTTTACATACAACTACATTTACAATTTTACATAGAATTACATTTACAATTACTATTACAACTTTATAAATATTTTACATACAATTCAATTAAAATTACAATTACAAATACAATTACAATTTTAGAATTTTGAATACAATTACATTTACAATTTTACATAGAATTACATTTACAATTACAATTAAAATTTTAGAAATATTTTACATACAATTCAATTACAATTACAATTAAAAATACAATTACAATCATTCCAGAATAAATTAAATATTACAATTACAATTACAATTTTACATTAATAAATATTTTACATACAATTACAGTTTAAATTACAATAAGTACAAATACAAATGCAATTTTACAATTTTACATACAATTAAAATTTAAATTACAATTACAACCACGACATAATATTTAATAATTATCATGGCCATTTAATATTAAATTAATTAATAAACATCATCACGATCATGATAACCAAGTACAAACATCATATTCGACTAATAAACACATTCAAACATAACATTAACATTATATATTAGGATCATCACAACACAAAAATCAAATATACATCTCAATATGTCAAATAACTCATGCTATCACATATACACATCTATCTACAAGCTAAACATTAAATGAACATATCTAACATGACCTAACGAAATGCGCCACATCATGATGATCACCAATATGAAAATTAAGTACAACTATAACATGAACATAAAACACATAGACCATATATATATATATATATATATATATATATATATATATATATAACTGAATAATGTTAAAAATATACAACTGTAATATACATTTCATGGATCAGGCACTGGTGGTAGTATAGCAACATCAATAGCAATACTACAAGTGGATGCCTGCTCAGTAAAGTTGGGTGCATCCTCGATAGTCGATTGTCGATCCTGCTCATGATCATGATCACTAGTACTGATGGATGCAACTACTAGTGGTAGTATAACATCAATATTAGCAGTAGTAGTGGAGGCTTGCTCAGTCAATAGTGGAGCCTCAACGGTCGATGGTCCAGCCTGCTCATGATCATGACTAGTACTGATGGATGTAGCTGCAGGCTACTGACTGGATGTGGACGATGGTCCAACCTCATCTCCATGATGACTTTCAGATGCTGCCAGTGAAGCCTCATGCTCATTAGGCACACTGCGAGGTGAATGATCATGAGATGCATGTGAGTCCCTGATCATGGACTATCCATCACGTGTCGCGGTTCGAATATGCCTATAGCTATGGACATTCCTCGTCAGTCACGTAAACGACATGCTGTATCAGGCTATACATGTCATGTATCATGCCTCTCCACATCCGTAACAGCCTATCACCAGCCTGTATGTCTCTGTAAGGAGCAGACATGATGCCCACATCAAAAATCAATGCACAGAGTTGGTTGGACAACTCCATCCTATATTTTGTCTCAGATCGATCGCACCTAGAAAAAGGCAGCACCAATGCACCATGATGAGTAGGAGCATGTTCGTCTTTTGCACCGGCCTCATCCTCATCATGATCATGCTCGACATCAACCATATCCTGATCATCATCATCAGGATCCACACCTGGATCATGTGGTGGACCCGAGATCTCCTCGCCATCAAAAGAGGCAATGTCTGCAAAATATATACAAGTACACAACAATAATTAGACAATTTCATTACACAATTTAATAAAAACAAGTTAAAGAACATGTTAGAATAAATATAAATAAAATAGTAATATTACCTCTATCATCTGGCGGCTCATCAGTTGTGAAGAGGATGTTGGGACACCCTCACCAATCCAAGCCAACATAAGGACATGTGACCATAATGAACGGATGCAGCCTATCAACACTAGCTAGTAAGTCCAGTGAATGATGTGATATCCTAGCTAGAAAAAAAGTTTCTCCCCTCTTGGGCATCATCTGCCCCCACATATGCATCCAGGCCTCAAACATCAGCCTATGAGGATGTCGAACAAAACTAGGTCTCATCTCTGGAAGCCTCTCAAAAATTAAACAAAACAACTTTGAAGCAAAATGGAAGTTGACCCTCCCTTGTGCATGAGAACGAAATCTATCTAAGTCCGTACAAAAATATTGCAAAAAATGGCAGACCAGCTAACAAGTCGTGGTTGTTGTACTAAAGAATCAACATAATATAAAAGCAATCAAATAATGTGTTTCCTGTCACTGGTGTTGTGCAAAATGGTCAAAATGACAAGGGAGAGGCATTGCACGTCCTATATACCAAAAGAAACTATACGTAACTAACCTCTAGGTACCTAAAACTCTGAAGGAGATAGTACATGTGCTCCAATGTATATTTGGGAGTAAACTAATTGACTCTCTGCTACACAACCAGCTGGAACGTCTGGGAATGATGGAAAATCCACCCCTCTCCTCGATAGTCCTGTAATAAAATAAATATCCTCCTTAGTGGGTGTGTACCACTGGTCAGGACCAATTTGGAAAGCATGTCGGTGGGCATTCCACTTCCAGATAAGATATTACGAAATCACACTATGGGCCTTTAGGGAAGTAGCCTCCTCATAGAACTTGAGGAGGCCTACCTGCCTAAGGATCTCCTGGGTATCTGCAGTAATAGGGCGAGGGTATGCATCTCTCTCCTTCTCTCGGGCCTCTCATTGGTGAATCATCTCATACTATTCAGCTTGTTGTTGTTGTTGTTCCTCCTCTTCTCTCTGAATCATTTCCATATCAAATAACTTTTTTTTATTAAAAAAGGAATGTATTTTGGAATATACATATATATATATATATATGTTTGAAAAAAACAAATAGACAAATCAGTTCACCATAAAAACAGTCATGCACCAGTCGCGGTGTGTCTTAAGAATGTAGAGCACCGGTCCTGGTGCCCCTAATGAAATACAACACACCAACCTTGGTGTAGCTGTCTATTTTTCAAGCACTGTTAACTTTATAAAATTTTAGAATAGTGGTGTGCCGAATGAAATATACACCTCGGCGCGTATAGTCATGTCAGTGCACTGAATTCATGACAATTAAATAGTCAACAGTGCGGTATTTTACCCAGCCGCACCGTTGACCCTCTCGGAATCTAGAATGTGGTGCGCTGACATACAACTGGGAAAATAATTCCATCAACACATCGCACTATGATTCGCGTGGTCAATGATGTTCCTGGATAAATGAGTGCACTACCTTTTATTTTATTTTTTTATTTTAAAATTATTTGGGGCACCTTTCAGTACCACCCCGGAAATGGTGCAGATACCATTAGCACTGGTGGTGGTGTGGCCTCTAAATTTTACAGGTAGCACTGCTATCTGGTGCGAGACGAACAACTTCGGTGCACCACGCGACAATTTTGTTTTTTCTTTTTTAATGGTTATTTTTAAGGTTATTTCAATTTATAATCCGCTAAAAGGCTTAGTTATGGAAAAACTATAAAAATACGTGTACATTTCACCGTAGAGGTGGCATTGTTACACCATTTTTTTGGTCATCTAACCCATTATCATTATATGAACCCAAGTACACCATGTAAGACCAATTTTACCCTAAGTAAAATTTCTCTCACCATTAAAATAACATTTGTCTATATTTCCTAAGTCATATTTAACCCAAAACAAGGAAATTGATTAAATAAATCATTATTTATTTAATTATATTCCCGCCATCTCCCTAAAATAATAAATAAATCATTTATTTATTTATTGTTTACAAATAAAGGAATTGACCTAAGTCAAAAGACCTTTTCCCTCCAACAAATATAATAAAATATTCCTAAAGGGTGATTCTAGAATTTGATTAATAATATTTTATTCATGCACCGAGTTCTAGAACACCCCAATATTTTGTTATAAATAGAAGGGATTTCCCCATTCATTAGTCACCTTCATTGCATTAGACCACACTAGATCTATTCTTGGTCACCCTTTTTAATTTTTGGTTCATGAGCTCCCATTGAGGTCTATGTTTGTCAGGGTTTTCTACCACAATAAGAGAGAGGAATTTTAGATATGAAACACTGAGGACTTTCAAGAACCCATCCCATTCAGGAGAACTGGAAAACACCTTTCTTGTTTTCCTCTCAGGTGCCCCATTCTTTAATATAATACAAATCATTCTTTTAAACACTTTGTTCTTGTCTTGTCTATTGGATGTATGGAGCCATATTATATTTTATCTGCTTAATGTCTTTTGTGCTTAGATCTAAATTTGTATAGCAAACTTAAAGATATTTTGCAGCCATTATCGATGTTAGGGATATTTGTTATGCGTAGGTAAAGTGATATTTTACGACGAAAGAATCATACTAACATGCATATTGGCTGTAAACTTTGAAAAAGGAAATTTGCCCAACATTTTTCAAAATGCAAGATGGATATTGCTGGCCAATGCAGAGCAGCAGTGCGTGTAATGGGTGCAATGAGAGCACCGATGTTATGGCGGCTCAGACCAGGGGAAATGGCACTAGTGCTTGAGAGCTCTAGAGCACTAAGGAGAGTGAAAAATGATGTTTTTTGGCCATAATTTTTCTTTTATTTAATCGTTTTTTGGTGCACAAGGTTTTATAGGCGCACTGGTATGCTTACCTACAACTGGACCAGGCTATGTAAAATTTGGCGTGTTGTTTATAATGCACCGGGGTGGTTTCCTAACACCGCACCGAGATGTTTTAGTTTCGGCACAAAATTTTGATGATGAACCAGGGTGGAATATCCGTAAAGCACCAGAGTGGAATAGTCGTAAAGCACCATTTTTTGGCCTTAATTTTTTTTATGTAACACTATTCTGGTGCATGCGGTTTATAGGTGCACTTGTGCTTTTGGATAAGAATGCACCGGTGCATTTTTGTTTTAGATATGAACGCACCGGCGTGGAATAGTGGTGAAGCACTGGTGCATTACAGTAATAGGAGGCCTCCAGTGTGTGTGTACATTAGGCAAGCTATCCAATGTGCCAATGTTTCGTGCACACCAATGCATTCTATGGTAGGGTGTGCACCGATAAATGAGAGCTCAAGAGCACTAGAAAACTAAAAAATCTAGGTTATTTTACCGTAATTTTTTTTTAATTTAACCCTTTACCAGTGTGCATTGTTTATAGGTGCATCGGTTTTGTTTCTTACAAACACACCGTTCGGTTTGTGTTTTGGTGCGATGTATTGTGAGGCACCGATGCGGTTTCTTTCTACCACACAGAGTGGTTTCGGTTTTGGCGCGGTGTTTTATAATGCAATAGCGTAGAAGATCTGTGACGCATCAGTTCTATAGAATAATAAGACGCACCAAGTAGGTGTGGACAGAGTTCACGGTGTCCGGTGTGCCAATGCTTTCCTTCGCACTAGTGCTTTCCCGGTTCCAGAGCACCGGGGCGATGTGTAATGATAAGTGCATCGAGAGGAAAACATCTACAAAACCCTCCACCCGCCAAACTCATATAGTAACCTTGACTAGAAATGGATGTATGGGGTATTTTTGTGAGGGTTTCATTTAAAGCATCTACTAGAGGGTCTTTTCCTTGTAGTGTTAAAACTGAACCTGGGTCAAGACCCCCGAAGCCAAGAAATGGTTTCGTTTCCAGGACTGGGAGAATTTTGAGAGAGGGATTGGGTAATGCCACAGGGTCATTGGAACCCATTAAAACCTGAGTTAGAAGATTGGTTCGAAAAGAAGATTCAAGAATTTTCCCTAAAATAAAACAGGAGTGAAAATTTGTTTGTGGAAGAGTGGAAGAATAGATATATTTTTATGGAAATACATGAAACATTCTTTGTGTCCTTTACACATGAGTTTCAAGAGTGGATAGCTCGATTTACGGAATTTCACACTTGCTATAAGGACGATCAGGCCATGTAGTGGACCCTCGAGTTGATCTGGAAATTGGAAAATACTGATAATAAGATTACGAGAACTATGGATCATTGGGTTGATAGTATATTGGGTGGATTCATGACAGCAAAATTTTTGATCAATTTGTGTCATATTTGGAGGCAAAACAAAGGTTATTCAAAGGATTTATAGGTAACTTCCTAAAAACCTTGTTGTTGTTGATTAATATGCTATTGCGTGAAAAGGGTGTCTTGTGCAGCCACACTGATTGAATGACCTCTGATCAGAGTGGGATCACAACATGAAGTGGTAAATACTACTGGGTTAATCAAGAAGGAGACAGATCGATATACAGTCCCTTAATGGAATCATTTGATCACAAACAAGGAGGGGCTATGCAAGGTGGAACCGACCCCCCGACGACACATGCATCAAACCCCCATATTATCACTCCAATAATTCTCAAAATTTGTGAGATTTTTTATTTTCTGTTTAAAGAATATTAGAGGTAACCAAAAACCTAATTTTAAGCCTTAGGATCTAGCCTTCCTTATGCTGAGAGAGGGCATAATTTCTTTGTGATTATTTAATCATTTTCCATGGTGTAAACAATTGCTTCATTAAATCTTAGTTTTAATTTAATTTTCCTTTTCTAGAGTAACTAATCAATTTGTAAAATAGTCTGAGTGTGAATTTATTTCTATAACAGAGATATTAGTTTAGTATAATTTGGTTTTTCTTTCTTTTCATTATGAATTTCATGTTTCATCTAGATTAGGAGCCTTTAAATTGAAAGCCTTTTAGGAGTCACAATGAGATTATTTTAATTCCTTATATGAGTGTTCTTTTTAGCAAATGAGTGGTGGTATAGATTTTCCTTCCAGTAAATTAATGGTGTGTTCTTTTACAGTGATTAACAGTGTGTTATTTCATAGAAACAACGCTTTTGTACTGATGAATTGAATTGATTTTATACCCTAGTTTAAGTTATATTCTCTAATCTTGCGTTACCTGTGTTTGTGCCTCGAAGCTTACGAGTCCCGGATTGATAATTTAATGTTGGAAATTATAGCAATATATTTCCCCAAGACATCCTCTTGTATTCCATCACGGAAATGAGTCGAAAAGTGAGTGAGTGAAAAAACCAACACCTAGCCTGCCATGGCCTTATCAAAGTTATAGTGGTGGATGCCTTGAACAATTTGAGAATCCCTGTCTTGTGACACAATTTCATAGACATGGATAGATAAAAATTCATAGGGAACCAAAAATTTACTCCTAGAGAGACACCTCCCTCTAGCATTAGTCATAGGGAGGCAACATAGAAGAGGAGGAAAATACAAAAACATATGAAGAAGAAGAATAGGCACAGGTGGAAGGAGAAAATATGAAGTAAAGAAAGGGTAGAATAGGAAAAGGATAAATTTAGTCCTAAGATGAATACTTAGTCCAAGGAAATATATATACCCCCACAATAAACAATTTTTTCTCTACGAAACACTAAAAATGAGGTAGCTACAACTTTAGCTACCTTAAGCACTCCAGTTAAACCAAAAATAAAGAGACCAAGGAAAACTCCTCTATATTTGAAGACCAAGAAGATCACTCATATAAAGAAAGGGAGGCAACAAACTCCCAAAACGGTACCTATCACAATTGAGGAGTACCCAAGCAAGAAGGAGGAGGTAGGGCCTATTGAAGGAAAATTTCAAAAGGTAACCTCTCCAAAGCCCAAAACAAAGACTCCTATGGCATATGTGAGGAGGCCTACCACTAAATCAACCTCCTTCAATTAACCCAAGACAACAACAAGGAAAAGGGAAGCTACATGAGGGAGAAATAATTAAATAGGAGGGAAATAACATGCTACAAGAGGGGGAAAATGTGGAACTAGTGGGGAAGAATGTGAAATTAGAGGGGAAGAATGTGCAATTAGAAGGGTTGGATGTGCCACAAGAGGGGCTAGGTGTGCCACAAAAGGAAAAGGTGAAGGAATGTGAGATACATGAAGAAGAAACCTCCCCAAAATCATTATAAAAGGAATCCTTAGAGGTACAAGAGCCTAGTGTACAACCTAGCTTGGATTCCTATTATAAATTCATTGATGGAGGGAGAATGATCCCTAAAAATTCACAATACCACTTCTTGATGAGCTAGAGATAGGAAGGGGAAGGACCCAAAAATAAAAGCAAATTACTATATCAAATAATTTGGAAGATGTGGGATTGATGGAGGAAAAATTCAAGGATATGGGGAATGGATTAGTTGATTTGAGACTCACTGAGTATGTGGTGAAAGAAAAACTACAGGAAGAGAATTTGAGGTTGAAAGAGAAGTTTCAAGACAAAGAAAACCAAATTTACACCATGGAAAGTCTCTGTGTGGAGGCACTTCAATGCATGAAACCTTCCAAATCATATGAAATATTCCTGAAATATCAATGTTTACAATTTAAAATTAAAAATCTATCTCAACATGGTCATCTACCTTTTCAAAATTACAGACATTTTCTTGATTTTTGAAAACAAGCTAGTATTGGGAACATAGAAAAGATGGATGAGTTTTATATTCACAACCTCATACAGACTGAAATGAACCACTTTGAACCTAATTGTAGACTATGTGGCATGAAATTGATGGTCTTCGCATCTTGGCTTAGAGTGCAAGAGGAAACAAGAGAAGAAGAGCTAAAAGGGGTAATGGAAAAAGAAGAGAAGGAACCCCTTATACATAACAGTTAAGCTAATAAGACTCAAATATGTCATTAGAAATCATAGCCTCATTTCCAATGATGTTTTTTTGGCACCAAAGTACATTGAAACCCAGGATCAGGACATTCTTCATTTTGAAGATACTTCTAGGTTGTTGGGAGAGGACAGTTTGTAGGCATGACAGAGGAGATGACATGCTTTACCACTAAGCTTGAAACATGGAGAATAAAACTCTCCTGAAAGGATGAAGAATGCCTTGGAGAAGACACCCTTATATAAAGGATCTATCCAAAGAATTATAATCCAATATATATGGTTTAAATGCAATCCATCTTTGCAACTAGGTGTTATGCGGATTAATCCCTCTTGTGGACAAGAGCGATCTCCCTAGTATTCAGAAAAGAGCTAGAAACAAAAATCCATTTGGAAACCTTTTTCTCTATACTAATTGAATTTCAGAATTATTATAAGAAAATAAATAGGACACGCCCCTACCTTGAAATCCAATGTTCAATGTAGTCTTTTATCCAGTCGCTCCAAAGAGGTTTCTTCAATAAGTAGAACCTGCAATCAAAGAAAAGACAAAATAATTGAAGCGTCTACAACATATAATAATTAAGAAAAGCTAATCCAACTTAGTGATTGTTACAAGACAAATGACCTCCTTATCAGCTCAGATGAGAAGGTAAAATGGAAGGAATAAAATGACCTAGACAAGACCCATTTTTTCCAAGGTGACGCACCCAAGAAACAACTAGGTAGAGTAATAATGCACTTGAGGCTTGTAAAGGAAACATTAATTCCTAGGATAACACTCTGTCTTGTCCAAGGGGCAGCATTATCCATGTTTGAATGTGAAAAGGGAAATATCTTGTGGAAAATTGACTGGAATTTCCAGCTTTTTCTCAAAAGGAATCAGTTCAAAATAGAAACTAAATGGCACAAACCTTTTATTAGGCATTGCCAAACATAACTGAACTCTTATTGAAGGAAAAATCAAGGAAAATAGAGGAACATCTAGATCTTTCCCGATTTGTACAGGTTGAATGAGTTGGCAAGGTTTGTCCTCTCCATCTCCTATACATTGGAGCTATGGGCTCTTGGTCTAAGGTCGAAGGTTTGATTATATGTGGAGCAGAATTTCATTGTTTTAGTGTGAGGCTTGATGATTGGCGAATTTCATTGAGAGCTTTCTGTAATAAGCATCATCACACTCGGAGATAGATAAAGAGAGAGAGGAATTGGGAGATTCAAGAGGGCTTGGTGCAACTAACGGTTGTAATCCTCCTTTTCATAAATCAATAGAATTGTATCTATTTTGTCCATTTGATGCATCAGTGTCACAATTATTGTTCAATCATCTATGTATCATGACATGAATGGCTTATATCTGCATTTTTTTATGTTTCTTATATGCTAGTTTAATTGATAAGAAGCTATATTGTTGTATAGATTACACTGGTGCTTTGATTGATTGCGGGAGCTGAACTTGGAGCTGGTGAAGAAGGATCTCTACTTTGCTGCTTGGAATTCTCCATAGAATTTGTTGTCCACAAAGAGGTTATTTTTCCATCTTGATTTTTCAATTATATATATTAGCATGAACATTCATGTAGCATCTTTGGAACTTTATAGCTAATATGACAGTCTGCCTCGGGCACTGGAAAGCCCTGAGAGGGATACATAATAACCAACACAAAACAATATTACGCTATAACAGACTTAGCGACTCCACTGGGGAGTAAACCCCAAGTTTCTAGGTTGTTCCTATGACTTTACCTTTTTCCTTCTGTTGACATATCCTTCCGACCAGTTTATATGCTCAGTAATCATCTCAAAAGCTCATAGAGTCCATATTAAACCATGCTTAACCATCTTTGCAACTTTACCCTGAGTAACACTTTATCTGTAAGTGTTTCAGTGCATTATAATGCCGCTTATGCTCAGATATAGTGCGTTAGTCTCAATATTAATGCTTTGTAGCCTCTGCTTGCCAGTGTTACCCAGCCAAAATATGTTGTTTACACCTCTGTTGTGTTTCCCCTTTGGATGTGGAGTTATTGGCCATCAGATTGGCTTATCTTGCTGGATCTCTGTGCTTGCTTACTAGTTAGAATTTTAATCTTTAATTATTGTTTAAAATGTTAATGTTAGTTGCATCTACTTTTGAAGAAGAATTTTTTTTATAGTTTTTCTAAACTTAGCTGAATTAATTCTAAAAATCTTTGGTTAAAAATATGTTAAGATAAGATTGATAGATGTCTAAATATTTAAAGCTGAATGGTGTTATTTGAATTTTTGGTGTATGAATGTTGAAAGAATCTCTCCTTGTAGAATAAACTCTTCATTGAATTGAATATTTAGAGCATGTTTCTACATGGTTTTTGAGTCAGAGTCTCATCACATTTCATATGTCCACTCCCCCTCTCCAGGACTAATAATAAATTACACTAAGGATCAAGTGATAGTAAAATTAATCATTTAACTTTTTCTAATCTCACACCAACAATAGTTCAGGCTAGGAGAAATGAGAAAATCACCCAAGATCTCAAAACTTGAAACTAGAGTCATTAAAAAGTGAAATCCTACTGCACTCATATTATTGGGACCACTCCAATACCACTGAAGTTAAGCGTGAGACAACACCAGGGTGCATAAGAAGGTAGCCCACCTTCGAGTGCATTTAGTGGGCATGTTATATATTGGGGTTCCCTTCGAGGATGTCAAAACTATATTGGGGACCTAGGTGCTATTCCCATATAGCGTGTTGTCTACGATAGTGACCCCCCTGATGATGTCTATGATTTGAGGTATCTTTATTTGCCAAAATTTTTAGGGACTTACACGAGGTGACTGGGATGGGTTGTCGTGGTACCTAAAATAGACGGACCTACTCTGCCTTCAGCCTTTGGGAGGGTACTCATCTTCACGAGAGTGCTTACACCTATTTTTTAGGTTAGGGTGAAGCTCTAGAGTAACCATAACTATGGTTATGACTAACCCTCTCTGTATGCTATTGTGATACTAGGTTTCATCTCCAGCAAACGATAGTACTCAGACGGGGCCACCCTGTTATGGATGCTTGTTGATTGATTTTAGAAAGTCCTTTTTTCTTTTCTCTTTTTTAGGTGTGTGGTTACTATCATTTTGAATTTATAATACATCACAAATAATTAAAATTTGCTACAAATAAATAGGTCACCATGGTTTCCTTTGACCCTCTCCATTTGTCTCGACAACAGTGAGGTCTCCCTCAATTAACACCAGAGGAGGCATTGAGTCTGGGTGAGCCTATGTCTTCTTCAGAGGAGCAATCTCCATTGAAAATCCCTAATATTCACATAGCCCCATATCACACGGAGTTTCCAGAGGATAATTTTATGCAAGGAGTTGTACCTCCTTGCAATCCTCCTCTCACTGACCCATCGGCGCCAGTGTTAGTTCAGGTTACACCAAGCCAAGATATGTCTTTGGCTACACCAACATCCGTTTCAAAACCAGCACCCATGGGTCAATGCCAATGGTAACCAACTCTGGTTTGCCACCATCTTCCTCACTGGTAGTCAGTTATATACCTATGATCGACAACCCCAGTAGCCAGGCTATACCCAGTCTCAGCACTGCGATCACCACAACTGTCAGCGGACCTCTGAATCCTTCAGGATATTCTTCTACTTTGAATACACCGAGACACACGGTTTTCACTCCCACTAGTAGGACTACTTTGGTTCCTTTTAGCAACCATTTCGGTTGGAACCCTTTGATGAGTTCAAACCCCTTGGCCACCATTATAGGGCACAGTGTCACCAACACACATATAATGGGGGGCACTTTGGTACCCCTGCAGTCATTAGGACAAACATGACAACCTATTGTTAACATTGTTCCTTTGAGTGGTCAAACTTCCAGTGTAGGGTCTATGTCATTTCTTAACTATGCGAATAGAAGTATGCCTTTAGCTAGCTCTATCGCATCCATAAGGGAAAACCAACCCAAAATCAATTTGGGCAAGGGGGTAACTTTTACACTTGGGGCAACCAACAGTTCTCCCCTCAATACAACATATCCTACGGACAACAACCATACACCCGTACATCCCCACCCATAGGGAACTTTTATGAACAAAATCCTACTTATCCTATTGGTAACACATTGATGGGCAGACCCTATGGTTTGAAGTCAGCCAATACTTCCTTAGATAGATCCGGGGACAAACTCACAATTTCCATTTTTGGCAGCTCTAGACATCCCTGACATCTACAAACTGACCAAGGATCCCATCAACCACAACCCATTCTGGCCTCGAGTACCGCACAAGATTCCATCTGACATACCTAAATTTGACGGGAAACAAGGGGATGATCTGGCTACACACATCACCACCTTTCATCTATGGTCTATTTCTAACTCCATGGTGTATGACAGTATCCAGATTCGACTTTTCCCCCACACTCTCACAGGAAACACTGCCAAATGGTACATTGAGTTACCACATGGGGCCATCAACACTTTTGGCGCCTTAGCTATGAAATTTCTTAAGAACTTCCAATTACCTATTAGATATGAAACCAACACGGAACTCTTAACCTTGTTGCACCAAGACACCACCACCCACACCTCCGATCACATTCATGAATGGAGACGTAGGAGGAGGCTCATCAAAGGGCCAATCCTGGATCATATTTTATCCAACTAGTTTTGTAAGTCGCTCTTACCAACCCTAGCTAAGGACATTTGTTTGTCTGGTGCAATCACAGAAGATCAATCCATTCGCCATGCACATCATTTAGATCTGATCTATTCACAATTTGGTATGCTATATGATTTACTCCCCCATGCCCCCAAAAATCCGAATCCTCCTGATACTCAAAAACCTGGAGCACTTGCCGACGCCCTCGTTGGTTCAATCACCAGCATAGCCATAAAATATCCTAGTGGGAAAACCTCCCAGCCATATTTGGTTTCCACGGCCCCTAACCAATCGAATCCTCTTCCTACCACTGAGGTAAATTTTGTGCAATTCTCACAAAAACCTAGTGGAAAGAACAAGAAGAACAAGAAAAATACCTCTTCTTCAAAAGAGCATTCAGATACTCAGAATATTCCTAATCAAAAAAATGTTTCTAAAAATGAGAAAGGAAAGGAGAAACCCATGAAATTTCCTTGCAGAATCTGTGCAGAGAACCACTTCACATACAAATGTCCTTGGCTACATGAATGCACAGATTTTATCACAAACAAGGACTCTAGGAGTACACATGTCGTTCTTCATAATCCCTTCCCTAATACAGAGTAGAAACAAAAACACATGGTCACAAGCCCACCACAACCCCTGCAAAACGGCAACGGTAGTACATATCCTTCCGGTGAAGGACTATCCTCCATTTATGGTGTTGAAAGTGTTAAAATCCAAACACGAGCCACACTCTATGGAAATCTTGTCATTAATGCTCAGGAACCTAGTACCAGTTCGAATCCACAGCCACCCAATGATTTTCATATCGAAAGGCCTACTGCTAACCCTGTGAAACATCCCCCCAAAGGGACACTTTGACGCATGACTCATAACACCTCTGCACGTGCTACCAAAAAATACAATATTATGAAATATTTGGCATAAGCACCATCAACTATGTCTGTACTAAAGTATTGCAAACTTTCCCAACGCAAAAGAAAGCTTTGTTTTCAGCCATTGGTGGAACCAACCCCTAGGATTCAATGCTAGCCATATTTGACATGGAGAAATATAAACCTCGCCTCTCACACCAACTTGCATTCCAGGTGCAAGTTGTGTCGAAAGGGAGACCAATCCACCATACTGTCATAGACAAAGGTGCTTCAACCTGTGTTGTGTCAAATACTTACTGGCTCGATTTGGGTTCTCCTACTTTGTCTCCACTGTTGAATTCCCTTAAAGCTTTCGATGGCCACACTTTCCTCCCAGAAGGCTACCTTTCTAGCTTTTCCATTTTTCTTAGTGGGAAAATGATAAAGGTGGACATAAAAGTCGTAGATTGTCATCTCGACTATAATCTGTTACTGGGTCGCAGTTGGTCTTACAAAATGACTTCAATTGTTTCTTTGGTCTTTCAACTGATCCTATTTCCATTGAATGGGAAAATAGTCATAGTGGATTAGTTATCCTTTTGCACCCCTAATTATTCCACATTACCAAGTAGCACTATACCCCTAGTAGGAGGCGTTCCTGACTCATACGTCAGTATCAATACCGCTATTCTGAAGGCATATTCCTTGATGGGTTGCTTTCCTCTCCTACCGCCTAAGGTTATACATATGATTGCAATGATATCCACCATATTGGATGGATTTATCAATCTATGGATCCTATCGTCACCTTCAGACATTGATTCATATGGAGATTAGATGTCGTTATCACCAGAAAAATTGGCTTATCAAACCATCCAAATCACATCTAAACCCTCCACTGCTTTGGTTTCGACCAATGGTTCCAACCTCCCACCCATCACAGCTCTTTCTAAATATCTCATCGATGAATTTGTTGAGGAAGGGGAAGGAATCCATAGAAGGAGGTTGTTGATTATTGTTATGTTTGTGGTCTCTATGATTTCTTTCACTCTTCAATTGTTCAGTGGAGTCTGCTGTGTTGTTTAACGCAAGTGTGTTCCCGAGCCGGAATCCAACCCTCATCCTCGTGGGACTTTGAGTTCCCACTTACGAGAGGATATTGAGTTGCATATCCACATTTCGTCATTCAATCCATCTTCATTCTTCACCTACAGTGCTGTTTATTCCAGAGTTGTGTTGTGTTGTAGGGTAGAAGTAGTGGAGGATTGTTAGGGCCATTTTCTGTGTTTTTTTTTCTTCAATGGAGAGGTAGCCTTTCCATTGGCAGGCCAGCTAGAAGGGTCCTTGGGATTTATTTCATCATTTAGCACTAGGCCAAACTATTACCACCCACTACAACAAAATTTCCTCTCAGTCTACGTTATTTCCGAGAGCAGTTGCAGTGGTGGTTTCAGTGCTTCATTTGGAGGGTTATATCTTCAGTGTACGAATCAACCATTCACTTGGAGGATATATTGGAGCAACTCCATACATGTCTATATCAGTTTCAGCCATCTCCTTCCAGCTATTTATTTGCATTGATTCTTCAACCGTAAGGTTGTGTTTCACTATTTTGTATTTTGTGTATTTCCATAAACCCTTTCTGGGTTGACTTGGAAAAGTGTTTGGGAGCATAGATCTCCATCCTCGAAACTATTGGAGCCATAGATTAGCAGATAAATTTATTTAAATTTTCCAGTTGCAGTTATATTCACTCAGATTGCGCTGTACTGGTTCTCGAGCATTCTGCTATGCATCAGCATTTCATGTTTTGGCATATGTGTTCATGGGAGGCTTGTTTGCCTTGAGTATTTGAGTTGTGCCCATATTTATTGTACTTATATGCTACCAATTTTCTTAGTAAAATGGATCTATGTTTGCCACACATTTTGGTGTAATGAAATTCACTGTTATTTCCATTATTTTGTTCTATATTGTTTCTTTTCTTATTTTGGGAAATTACAGTAGTATCAGAGCATAATCTTGGCTTAGCGTGTGTATTTCAGCCAATATGCCATCAAAATAATAATAATAAGAAGAATATATCTAAAATGATGCAAGGAATGAGTTTTGGCTCATATATTTTCAGATCTATGAAGGACCTCTCCAAGGAGGTCAAGAAAATGCGAAGGGAGAGATGCAATGAGACCTCAAGAACGTTTCAAGATGGGGAGGGTCCAAGCACTTCCTATGAGTAGTAGAAGGAACCGGTATTGCATAGAGCTCCAAATAAATCTACTATGTACACTTTCTTTGAAGAGGGAGGTGAAAGGCATGGAGGTGGAGGAAACTTAGATCATGGTACTCTAAGTGAATACCTTGCAGAGTATAAATCTCAATCAAGGCCCTTCAAGGGGAATATAACTCTCAAGAAGTTCATTTAGATCAAAGAAGAGTGGAGACCTTGCAGCAACAGTAGGAGAAAAGGACACAATATATTTCTACTGTCTACATTTGATGGTTCATCCGTATGCATATAAAGGGCTTGGAGAAGGAAATTAGATGATTTCTTCGTGCCACATCTAGTAGAAGAAAGAGAATTTGTTGTGATTGTAGCGCTGCACCTTGAGGGTGAAGCAAATTTCTGGTGGTTCAGTGATTTGAAACATGCAAGAGTAACTGCTTATGGATATTTTACTCAAAGGCTGATCAAGAATTTTGATAAGAGGAAACCTAAGGTAGTTTCTATTGAGACATTTCCTGACATAGATGAGAAATAACATAAGCAGCCAAGGGAATATGTCAGCATTATAATTCCAGAAGAAGAGAAACTTCCACCACCACTTGTTGCAGGAGTAATTCCATCAGGAGAAGGAGCACTTGCATCTTTTCAAGATGGTCTTGATCTCTTGACATTGAGATTCCCATGCACTATTCAGGAGATGGATGAGGAGAAGGATAATTATACCATCGTTGGTGCAGTAGTAGAAGAGTATCCATCACCATCACCAGTACTTGGAGGATTCATTACACCAGTGGGAGGAACCCTTGTAGCTATACAAGATGTTCCCAAGGATCAGCTTAACCAAGGTATGCAAACATGTCCACTTCCTACTATTTCAGCACATCATATGGAGAGTTGTGGGTACATGCCATTAGGGGAATTGCATGACCTACGGTGAAAGCACACTACTGATTTGCAGAAACAGACTATCACTATGCAGAGGACCCTTGACTAGTTCAAGGAGGAGATATATAGTCATCTTGGTATCTCATTTTTGAGCTGCACACAACACTTTGGGCTGGAGTGTAGAATTTTGGAGAATAATATGAGTATAATCCTAATCAATCCAATGCAGAATTGTATGTTCATCATTGTGCATGATCATGAGACAGCAGATCCACCATCATGGAGATTAACAACGTTGCCATTGAGTAGCAGTGATGAGTTGGGGGCCCAATTATTATTGGTAGAATCTAATGAACATTATACTTGTGTAGCATTGGATAGGAAAATCATTGATGAAAGACATCTTATGATGGATAACATCTCCTATTATTATGATGGATCCTTCTTGATGAGCACTTGACAACCAAATGAGAAGATTTTTCCTACAACATATTTGGAACCTTATGGGTGCAACTTGGTCATTGATGTGTGGTCTTCATGTAGAGATCTATAGGAGGTTGCACTTCAACATCACATGAAGTGAAAAGATAGTTATTATATTTGGGAGGATGGTATTCTCCATTGGATGAATACCAATTTGGAGCATGAAAAGAGACACCCACACTTGGATGGATGGGTGATGGATGATGAAAATTTTAAAGTCTTGATCCAAACATTAAAAATTTAAAAATTTTCATTAAAAGTATTATATATATTATTACTTAGTTTATAAATTACATATTGTAAATGATATAGCATTTACAATTAAATGAATTTAAATAATAATTTTTTAATGACATATTATTGGTAATTAAATATTTTCATATGGTTCAGTTTAAAAGGTCTTTTTTTAATGTAATTTTTTTTTTCTAAGTTGGATTATATCTGTTATATCATACAAAGAAAAAAGTTACAGTTCTTTTCCTCCGAACATGGCAAGAAAATTCGAGAGCGAAGTATGAAGTGTTTAAAATAAAAAATTGGACTACCACACATGGGGAAACCAATCTACGAGAAGCAAACAAAACAATGTTGCTTGTAAAGGGAAACCAACAAACATAGTAGCCAAAATTGAACTGAACCTAGATAACACAAACTTCCAAAACATTGACATACTATAAAATGCAAATAAAAAGTTAGAGAGACGCAAAAGCACCCTGCACAGGAAACTAGAGATGACCTTCATTCTTCTTGCGAGAGTTGGGGTCTTCTTCCTTGAATGTGCAGACATAGAACGCGTCATCGTTCTTCTTGCTCATCATGTGTCTTGTGGTATGAGGCTATGGCGACATAGGAGAGTCAATCTTCTTAGAGGAGACGTCTCGCATACTGTGTCCTCTCTCTTGTTTTCTGCATCATTATTTGAGCTGCTGCCATCGCCAGAGCCAGTGTTGTTGCCGGTGTAGTGGCTACTACTGGAGGCACTCTGAAAAGGGAGGACCTTTATTTTTTTGGGGATGAAGGCACACTCAGTTGAAATGGTCGATTTTCACAGACGTTTGTTTTTGCGTATGTTGGAGGACGCGAGAGGGGGTACAGGGAGCTGTATGGAAAATTGAGCTAAAACGTTGATGGGATCAAGCCTACTCCCCTCCTCCTAGCCCACTCATAGATTCAATTCTCAGCCCACATTGCGCCCACATGTCCCCTCTTCTTACTGGAATCCAGTGTTTAATGCACATTTTTAGTTGAATTGAGTCATACAGTTTTCAAGTTGTGGAATTTTGGTTATTTTAGAGATTTACTTTTATTCTCAAATTATTTTTAATATTAAAATTGTGATTGAAATATTAAAATTTTAAAATTTTGCAATAAAAAATGGAGTTGTTCTTGTGGATTTAAATATTGTGGTGAAATCTTGATTTGTATTATGAGTTGTGGAATTTAGATTATTTTAGATTTTTTTTGGTAATTCTCAAATTATTTTTAATATTAAAACCTTGATTGAAATATTAAAAATTTTGCAAAAAAAAGTGGAGTTGTTCATGTGGATTTAAATATTGTGGTGAAATCTTGATTTTCTTTATTTAAATTGGTTTCTTGACAACATATATGGATTAATCACTCTAAAATAAATCTTTCCCACTTTAGAGTTCATCCATGGGACTTGCGATGTTATGGAATCCTATAGTATTCTAAACATATTACATGGAAGTTAAACATAAAAACCTTTCAAAAAGTCCACTTGAACACAACTAGTCAAAAAATTGCCACATTCTAATTAAAATATATCTTAGGAAAAAGTTAGAACACCTTATCATATGGTGAATTTAGTTACATTAAAATAAGCCATATTATCCCATGTATGTATGGAATTTAATTTTTTCCATCAAACTTATAATAAAACCACATATTTTAAGGAAAAATCTAGTGAAACAATTATAACAAAACTAATTAAATATTATCATATTATATGTAGAGTTCAATAAGGCACATTATGTAGGTCCAACACATAGTTAAAGCAAAAACATTGAAGCTAAATTTAGAGAAACTATTACAATAACATTTCTATTGCATCCCTGAAATGAATCAAGAAGTTGATCAATTCAAACACTATTATAGCCCAAATAATTAATTAATTGGGTCCTCTATTAATTTAAAAGTCTCCAATAAATGTGATATATAAAAAAATACTAGTATTTAACTGTGAAGATCAAAAATTCATTAGACACTTTGAGATAATGGTCAAATGCATCATCCCAGATTAAATATTATATTAATAATCTCATGATGTATGGCCACGCAAGTATATCAAAACTAACCATATATATATATATATATATATATATATATATATATATATATTCAAGTTGTCTTTGATCCTTTAAGCTTGACCATGTGGTTTGAGGAACATCCGTCAAAGTCACCTAGGGATCCCACCCTCTCTAGAACATGCCCCAAGATGACTCTATTTTTTAGCATGTCTTCTCCCACTACCATATCCCACAACCACCCAGGATTTTTGATCCTAGCATATCCCACAACTACCTAGGATTTTTGATAAGGTCAAGTGGTTGTGCAAGTACATCTTAACTAAAATATTTAATATATAATTTAAATAAAAAATTAAATCAAAAAGAAAATATCACATTAATATAAAATAAAAATATTAAAACATTAAATCAATAAAAATATATTTAATATTGTTTCAATATAAATATTAAATAAATATACTTACATTACATACATAATATAAGAATATAATTTAAATCACTTATTGTAAATATAATATATCAATTCAATTTAAATCTTTGATACAGTTAAATAAATTTAAATATCTGTTTTTAGTCACATGTTGAGTAAATAAATATTATCATATTGGTTAATGTAAATGGGTGAATATCTGTTTTTCCAACATTTTTTTTTTTAATATGGTCAAAACCACTATAAGAACAAAAATAATTAAATATTATCGTATTGTATTTAAATTTTATCGATTTCAAACTTAAAATTAAACCCCAAAAACAGAGAGCTAAATTTAAAGAAACAGTTACAATAACAATTTGATTGCATCCCATGAATATATATATATATATATATATATATATTCAAGTTTTCTTTGATCCTTTGAGCTTGACATGTGGTTTGAGACACATTGGTCAAAGCCACCGAGGGACCCCACACTCTCTCTTCCCTCTAGCATATCTCACAACCACCCATGATTTTTGACCCTAGCATATCCCACAACCACCTAGGATTTTTTACACTGGTTGTGCAAGTAAGCCTTGACTAAAATATTTAATATTTAATTTAAAACAAAAATCAAATTAAAAATATTTAATTTAAATCAAAAATTAAATTAAAAAGAAAATATTACATTAATATAAAATAAAAATATTAAAACATTAAATCAATAAAAAAAATCTTTAATATTGTTTCAATATAAGTATTAATTAAATATACTTACATTACATACATAATATAACAATTTAATTTAAATCACTTATTGTAAATATAATATATCAATTTAATTTAAATCAGATATTTTTTAAATAAGTTTAAATAATATTTTTAAATCACATATTAAGAGTAAATAAATATTATCTTATTGGTTAGTCTAAATGGGTGATATATCGCTATGAAAATATCTGTTTTTCCAACATATTTTTTTGTTAAATATGGTCAAAACCATTATAAAAAAAACAATAATTAAATATTATCATATTATATTTAAATTTTATCAATTTCAAACAAAAAATCAAGCCCCTAAAACAAACAGCTAAATTTAAAGAAACAGTTACAATAACAATTTAATTGCATCTCATGAATTAAATATATATATATATATATATATTCAATTTGTCTTTGACCCTTTGAGCTTTACCTCTGGTTTGAGAAACATTGGTCAAAGTGACTCAAGGATCCCACCGTGTTTCCTCCCCCTAGCATATCCCACAACCACCCAAAATTTTTGATAAGGTCAAATGGTTGTGCAAGTAAGCCTTGGCTAAAATATTTAATATTTAATTTAAAAAAAAAATCAAATTAAAAATATTTAATTTAAATGAAAAATTAAATTAAAAGGAAAATATCAAATTAATATAAAATAAAAATATTAAAACATTAAATAAAAAAAAAATCTTTAATATTGTTTCAATGTAAGTATTAATTAAATATAATTACATTACATATATAATATAACAATTTAATTTAAATCACTTATTGTAAATATAATATATCAATTTAATTTAAATCAGATATTATAAATACATATTATAAATACCGAAAGATTTTTTCACAAATTATAAATACAATTAAATAAATTTAAATAATATTTTTAAATCACATATTACCAGTAATTAAATATTATCATATTGGTTAATGTAAATGGGTGACATATTTGCTGAAAATATCTATTTTTGCAACATGTTTTGCTTAAACATGGTCAAAACCATTATAAAAACAACAATAATTAAATATTATCCTATTATATTCTAATTTTATGGATTTCAAACATAAAATTATTTAAAAACAAGGAAACCCAGAATTTAAGAAATAGTTACAATAACAATTAAATTGCATTCTATATATATATATATATATATATATATATATATATTTTCAAGTTCTCTTTGATCCTTTGAGCTTGAAGTGTGGTTTGAAAAACATAGGTCAAAGTCACCCAAAGATCATACCCTGTCTCCTCCCCCTAGCATATCCCACAACCACCCAGGATTTTTGATAAGGTCAAGTGGTTGTCAAAGTAGACCTTGACTAAAATATTTAATATTTAAAAATCATATTAACAATATTTAATTTAAATCCAAAATTAAATTAAAAAGAAAATATCACATTAATATCAAATAAAAATATTAAAACATTAAATCAATAAAAAAAAATCTTTAATATTGTTTCAATATAAGTATTAATTAAATACACTTACATTACATATATAATATAATAATTTAATTTAAATAATTTATTGTAAATTTAATATATCAATTTAATTTAAATAAGTCTTGTAAATACAGTTAAATAAATTTAAATAAATTTTTTATTCACATATTACGAGTAAATAAATATTATCATATTGTTTTATGTAAATGGGTGATATATTTGCCATGAAAATATCTGTTTTTCCAACATATTTTTTGTTAACTATTGTCAAAACTACTATAAGAACAACAATAATTAAATATTATCATATTATATTTAAATTTATTGATTTCAAGCATAAAATTAAGCCCTAAAAACAAAGAGCTAAATTTAAAGAGATAGTTACAGTAACAATTTAATTGCATCACATGAATCAAGAAGTTAATCAACTCTTTAGAACACAAAACCCAATTAATAAATTAATTAAGTACATTATTAATTTAAACTACCCAATAATGATAATATATCAAATTTTAATGAGTTCGATTTCATAGCCTAGCACCTTATAAATAGAGATAGAGCTTGACTTACTTTACTCACAACATCATCATGAAAGAGATGGAACCTCCATGTGTTGCTCCATTACCTGGCTTGAGACCCCAGGAAATTCCACAAGCGGACTCTTGTGTGGGAAATAATTTAACTTTCTTTGAGCAAAATCTCTTTTCTCAAGAATGTTTTGATGTCGAGATGGAAGAGCTCCCCCCACCTGGCTTGAGTTTTTCATGGAATTTCCACAGGTTGATTTTTTTCTATGGGAAATAATTTAATATCGTTGGAGGAAGATCGGTTTTCTGAAGAAGGTTTTGATGCTTTTTTGAGAGATGGAAGCGCTTCCCACACCTGGTTTGAGTTCCATGGAACTTCCACAGGCAGATTCTCGTTATGTGGGAAATAATTTAATCTTGTTTAAGGAAAACATGTTTCCTGAAGAAAGTTTAGATGCCTTCTTCAGGGTGATCGATGAAATGCCCACACCTAGTTTGAGTCCCATGGAACTTTCACAGGTGCAGTCTCTTTCTGTGGGAAATGATTTAATCTTGTTTGAGGAAGATAGGTTTTCTGAAGAAGGTTTTGATGTCTCCTTGAAAGAGATCGAAGAGCTGCCCACACCTGGTTTGAGTCCCATGCAACTTCCACAAGAAGATTCTCATTCTCTGGGAAATAATTTAATCTTGCTTGAGGAAAATATGTTTCCTGAAGAAAGTTTAGATACCTTCTTTAGGGTGATGGAAGAAATGCCCACACTTGATTTGAGTCCCCATGGAACTTTCCTGGGCGAGACTCTCCTTGGCAAGGAAATAATTTAATCTTATTACGAGATAAAATGTATTTTATTAAGAAAATTTAGATACCTTCTTCGAGGTGATGGAAGAAATGCCTTTGATTTGATTCCCATGAATCTTCTGGATGGATATTATCGGTAAATCCCTTTTTTGGAAGGTTTAGGGGTCTTGTAAAGGAGATGGAAAAAGGCACAACACACATAGCTTGAGTCCCCTTGAACTTCCACACGTCTTAGAGAGGGAGATTGAAGAGCTCCCAGCACCTGGTTTGAGTCCCCTTGAACTTCTAAAGGCTGACTTGGCTGACTTTGACTTTTCTTTTGTGGGAGATAATTTTTCGAGAGAGATAAAAGACGTGCAGAGGGAAGCAAAAGCGCATCTTAATGATATGGCTTACTTCTTGTTCGATGGCCATCCGCCATAGAAACTCTTATCCAAGCTCGCTGGCCCAATAGCTAAGATTTCCAAAGAGGGGGAATATGGCCGTCAGACAGCGCCCTATTCTTATTCAATTGGGGCTTCATTTGAAAGCACCACTAAGTTTTCTTCAACTTAGCCCAAGATGTAATAGTCCAGCCTCTTAGGCTCACTTTTAGAACTCTTTAAGTTTTTTTTTTTTTAATAAATTTTTGATGTTAGGTCATCAATTTGCCAAGAAAATTTTCCAAAAGTTTCTAACTCTTCATCCCACCAAATCAAGTTGTCAAAACATAGTTTGAATTGAATTTAAATGTATGTTATGAATAAGTTTATGTTCATCCTTTGTTATTAATAAAATTTCATTTGGCATATTGATTTTTTAAACTTGGCAGAATTCCTATTATTTATTATTAATAATAATTTCATTTTCTATACTATTTCAAGTTACGGAATATTGTGATAATTATGGAAATGTTTGATTAATAATCATTTAGCTGATTTTATAGTTAGTATTAACAACAAAGTTTTGTTGAATATTTCTTAATATTTCTTTTAGGTTACTATGATATTAATATATGATTATATTTTTCATTTAGGGAGAAGGCTTGAACCTGGAACTTCTTGTGACCAAAGTTCTCTCTAGGTAACAAGGTCATTGTTTATTAGCATGCCTTATGTGGCGTCTTAAAATATCTATGATATTTGATTAACATTGATTATCACAACTTAGATCATGAAATATTTAGCCAAATTTAGCAAAAGATAATAAAATGTAATAAGTAAACATCACTTATTTTTTTCCATTCAAAATTTATATTTGTTTTCAACTTAAAAATACAATTTTGTTATCATTACTAATTAACTTTTATTATTTCAAGATTTAAATTTCTTGTTTAAAATTTTATTTATTTATTCTAAAAAACTATTAGAAAAAGTTATTTGAATACCATTATTATTATATTATAATAATAACAAATTTTGTAACTATTGATTATAGTTTATATATATATCATTTCAATAAATCACATTATTATTACTTTCATATTAATATGAATAAACTTAAACAAAAGTATATTTTCACTAGAGAGGAAAAACCCTAATTTTCTATTAATAAAAAATAGTCAAAATACATATTTTATGGATCTTCAAAAACAATACTTTAATATAATTATTTGGAAATTTAATTGCATCCCAAGAAATTGATTAAGTCAAATTCCATCATATATATATATATATATATATATATATATATATATATATATATATATATATATATATATTCTATTAAAAAAGAATAATTTAGAATGTGAAAACGTTTTGGAAAAGTAAAAGTAAAAATGATAGAAATATTATATTATCTCATTTTAAATAATTGTAATTTTTAAATATGTATTAATGTTAAATTTAATAATAATAAAAACTTCTATATTTTTATCATTATGTAAATGCCAATTTTCATGAGAATTGCAGACTATTAAAGTCATGGAAACACTTTGATACAGTGGTAAAATATATAGTTATAAGTTGATCAAGCTCATCTTGATATTTTGAGTTTTAAAGCTTGAGGTGGTTGGATGTAATGGTTGAAAGATAGGGTTTTTTCATTATTGTTCAAGGTTCAATTCCCATGATATTCTAACACTAAAAAAATGATGACCCTTGATGTAGAGATTCAATGTGTTTTTGGGACAAGAGACACTATATTAAAAATGGTCATGTGATCTCACCATAGATAAGTGGAAAATATAATTAAAATGTAGTTGAGATATGCCAATAAATTTATTGATGGAAAAATAGTGTTGAGCAGTCTTATATCAACATGTGTTGTTAGGTTAGTCAAAGATTGATTGATATCTATATTTTATTAACGATCAATTATCACATTTTCATGAGGTGTTTCCTCGTTTAAGCCAAAACCTATAAAAATATAATAGTATATATTCTTTAAAAAATTATATCTAATATTTAATTATATTTATTTATATTTAACATTAAATAAATAAGTGAAAATTTATTTTAAATATAATTTATTATTATACAAAATTGATAAAAATAAAAATAAAATAGACTATTTAAATATATGTAATAATTTTCATATACTATTTAAGTAAATCCCATTACTTTTTCTTTCCTATTAACTTGGTAGCATACAAAAATTTAAATCACATATTTTTGAATTAAATTAAATTACTATATAAAGTTAATTGCACACAATGAACTAAGAAATTGAATAAATCAAACTCCATCACTAATAAAATAACTTATTGGTCCACCATTCCATAATCATATTTAGTTTCATATATATATATATATATATATATATATATATATATATATATATATATATATATATATACACATTGTTAAGTTATAGATGAAATAGCTTTTTTAACCCGAATTCACTAAAATCTAGTGATGCAATTTCAATCAAGAACGTAAATTTTTTTGTAATTTGAAATATATTTTTTAAACCTAAAAAATTTAAATTCATGTTGCTTAAAATATTTTCATTAAAATTCACCAAAAAAAATGTCATGAAAGACTCACTTTGTACATAAGTTAAACTACACTTAGAAATATGTTTTTGTTTAAGATACATTTTTGAATGCATAAATGGATTCACCTAATCAACTTCAATATTGGTGGCCACCTGCCTATACCACTACGACCCAACCATTAGTTCTTTCCATTTTTCATTTTCCTTAATTGTAACACAATTTACTAATTTTGGAAGTTTTTTCGGGTTGTGAACTTCCAGAGATTTTATGAGGGCCTCAACTATACTTTTTTGGAAATCACATCTCGCAAAAAGAAGCTTTCAACTCGACGTTTGTTGTGAGTAGTTGTAGTTGTAGTCCTTTGATATATCATTCTAACGGGGAATCATGTGCGCCAAATAGAGATAATATGACGAGGTTACGACCTTGGGAAGTTGGCTACCCAACTAACCCCAATGGGCCCTATAAGATCTTGGTGTTACATCTCCTCGAGTTAGGGTTTTGGTTGTTTAAGGTTTTCTCTTATTGTTCTATAATAAAAATTCCCTTGAGCCCCATTGAAAGATAGTTCAGAGGCATGTAGCCGCCACATCTCTTTGAGAGATAAGCTACCATCATCTTAGGTAGTTTATGTCCATTTTATTTGTAAGCATATTTCAGTTATTTGATATTAATGAAATACAGTTTAATTTTTTCTAGATATTTATGTTTATGTTTAATTCTGTATTTTTTTGTGTTCCTGCATAAACCTGGATTAGGGGTACGATAGCGGTGTGCTCTTTCTCAATCATTATTTGCATGTCCCCAATGAGGTCAGGGTATAAGGAGTTAGGGCTCGATGTGGTTGAACATTTGCAAGATCATCCTCGTAAACCTCGACGTTTGCCCATGGGGGAAGAAAATAAATATGGGGGAGCACGAGATCCTATTAAAATATTTCTCAAGGAGGCTCTCAAGAAACAAAGCAATGCGATGATGGATAACTTCTCCCGCATCCTTCAAAAACTACCCACGAGCAGTGCATCTCAATCGAGCAACCACTTTGGATGTCTCAGTCCTTTCAAGGTACAAGTCAACTTTGACATTCTTGTATTTGAGGGCCAGATAGATCAAGACACCGTAGATAGATAATTGAATTTTTTCGAAGGGTATTTCCCGGCCCATGATTTCTCTCACTAAGAAAATATTACTTTTTCACTCCCAAAGATGCTTCCCATATCCATGACTGGTGTGAAACCTACTCTAAGCAAAAGGATTACAAGGAACCCTCTGTGTTCTCGGCCACAACCACTTGGAATTCATTCTGAGATGGTATCAAGGAACAAATTACCCCATGGCGATCAATGAGGAAAAGTACATCCAATGGGTCATGTTGCGGTAGCAAAGGGATCAAGATGTGCACGAGGTGACAAATTTGTTCCATAGCATTCACACAAAGTTGGGTATTAAATATTCAAAGAATAATATGGTGCTCAAGTACCATATTTTTTTGCACATATACATTAAGGAGGAAATGGAGTTCCTTGACATTACCTAGCTTCGCACGACATATTGATATGCTACTAAGATCGAGCAGAAATTTAAAAAGAAGAAGTGAGACTTTGGATCCACGAATGTGAAGTGAGGGGAAGGCACCCTGAAACTATAGAACAAGGGGCAAAGTCAAAGCCGGGTGACTTAGAACAATACCACAAAACTAAATAAGGACACATGGAAGTGGTGTGAATTTCAAAACAACACTGCTCACAACATAAGCGAGTGTCGAGCCATATAGTCATTTGTGGCCAAAATAAAGGCATTCGAATGAGATGCAGGTTTTGTTTCTTAGTCAAAACCAGACAAGGGGAATGGTCAAGGAAAGCATATCAATGATATGGAACCCAGTGCCACTGTTTCCACCACCAAGCTCTAGAGGGATGAGTCGAAGGATCGAGAGGAGGTGGAGAGCCTCTTGCATTCCATGATGTGGGTGAAGGGTTCTCCACTTCAATTCATTGCCAATAGCGGAAGCCAAAAGAGCATCACTTTAGCAAAGGTCATGAACCAGCTTGGCCTACCAAGTGCAATACACCTATTGTTGTATACCATCAACTGGCTTCAGTAAGGAAGAGATCTCTCTGTCAGCGAGTAGTGCCACCTTCCGTGCAACATCAAGCCCTTCACGGATTAGGTACTATGTGATATTTCTCCTATTCACATGTCTAATGTAGTATTAGTCCAACCATATTGGTGGAAGAGACATGATGTGTATGTGTCTAGGCATCATTCTATTATTATTACTTTGGGAAATAAGTTTTACACAATACGGGAGGTAGTACTACCTTGTGCCATCTATTTTACTACTACAAAGCAATGCACTAAGATTATTTCCAAAAATGGGAAATTTGTTTTCATTACGATTGTTCATGAAGAAAGAAGAAAATTTTTGGTGCAGCCTCCAAATAGGGATCCCCTAAGCGACAAAAAAAGATGAAAAATTGTGTGTAGGAATACAAGGACATTTTATCCTCACCCATAGAGATTCCTCTATTTAAGCACTCAAGTGATCTGACCCCATGAACATCACTGCCTAATGGGTCGATATATCAACGTTATATTATGGAGAATGATGGAATCAAGAGGAAGATCTAAGAGTTGCAGAAATCGCTCATCACACAAAGCTCCTCACATGTATTGTGTGAGTGTGATAAAAGAACCATATTTATTGAATGCATCCAACACGTCTACTAGAAGGTCCATGATATCTTGGAGAAATCCAATTCCAAATACAAGCAACAACATCATCAACATCAGGTGCCACACAAGATCGAGGTAGGCAATAAATTTTGGTTTCTTTTGTGGAAAAATGCCTAAATCAAGCTCATCGAAAAATCATACTACTATGATATGATCCTGACACCTATATCAATGCTATGGGATACAATTCATATGAGCTCACCCTTCCCCCATTTCTTGGCTTAAACCTAGTGTTCAATGTGGATAGCCTTCGGCCATACTTTCCACCGTCACTAGACACATCTGACATTGCACAACAACTCACACCAACAAAGTTAAACCAACATTGCATGCAACAAAGCACAACTAATAAGATCATGGATACACAGATCAAGAAGACCCAACAATAAAGGATCTAGCTACATCAGGTTGTCAAAGCAGTCCAACTCCTTCACCATGACAAGTGGCTCATGAGGGCCCAGTTGAGCATAAGTTTCCTCATATCATGGAGGAACTAAATACAATGGGGAACACTAATTCCTAAGTGGGTAGGAATGATCCAGGTGTATATTGCTGGCCACCCACCTATTCCACTTAGACCCCCACCATTGTTTTTTTTAGTTTTTCAGTTTCTTTAATTGTATCACAATTTACTATTTTTAGTAGTTTTTCGAGTCGTGAACTTCTGGAGCCATTTCGAGGTCCTAAACGATGTTGTTTTGGAAAATCCCACCTTGGTAATGTGACATTTCATATAAAAATTCACTACCAACAGTTGTATTATTCATATAGATCTTTCGAATGAGTTATTATGTGGGTCAAACGGAGACAATACGACCAAGTTATAACTGCACGAAGTTGGTTGCCCATCTAACCTGAACAGGGCCCATAAGATCTTGGTGTTACAAATCCTTGGATTAGGGTTTTGGTTTTTTATGGTTTTATTTTATTTTCGAATAATAAGAAGGGCCTTCAGCCTCTTTGTAACATAGTTTATAGGTATGTATCTGCCACATCTATTCTGAGAGATAAGCTACCATCGCGCTAGCTAGTTTATGTCCATATGCTTGTAAGTATATTTCATCTATTTGATATTAATGAAATGAAATTTTATTTCTACTGAATCTCTGTGTCTATTTTTATTTCTGTACTTTATTGTGTTCCTTCATAAGCAGGGATCAGTGGAATCAGAGTTGTGTGGTATTTCTCGATCCTTATTTCCATGTCCCCAATGAGGTCAAGGTATAAGGAGTTAGGGCTTGATCTCGTTGAACCTTCGCAAGATCAACCTCATAAACTATGATGTCCTCCCATGGGGAAAGAAAATAAATATGATGGACCAGGAGATCCTATAAAAATATTGCTTAAGGAGGCCCTCAAGAAGAAAAGGAATGTGATCATGGATAAATTTACCAAGATCCTTCAATGGTTGCCCACCGACGTCGCATATGCATTTAGTAGCCACTCTAGAGGTGCCACTCCTTTCAAGGTACAAGTCAACTTCGACATTTTTGTATTTGAAGGGTAGATAGATGCAGACATCATAGATATATGGTTGAATTTTCTCAAAGGGTATTTCTTGGTCCATGATTTATCCGACCGAGAAAATATTACTTTTTCACTTGTCAAAGGCATCCTCCATGTCAAGACTGGTGGTAAACATACAGTGAGAAAAAGGAAAGAGGGAACCCTCTGTGTTCTCATTCGCAGCCGCTTGGAATTTCTTCAGAGATGGCATCAAGGAGAAATATTATCTCGTGGGGAGAAATGAGGACAAGTACATCCAATGGAACATGCTACAAAAGTAAAGGGTTCAAGATGTGCATGAGTTGGGAAATTCGTTCCATACCCTATGAACAAACTTGGATGTTAGAGATCTGGAGAAACATTTTGTGCTCAAGTACCATATTTTTTTACACATACACATTCAAGATGAAACAGAATTCCTTAACATTACTTCGCTTGACAAGGAATATCAACATGCACAAATATGAAGAAAAAAATTAATGAGAAGAAGGGAAGCTTTGGATGTGTGAATTTGAATTGAGGGAAAGGCACCCATGAACTATAGAAAAAGGGTCAAACTCAAAGCAAGGCGACCCATAATAAAACCATAAATCCATAAAAAGGACACGGTGAATTCATGTGAATTTCATAACAGCACCACTCACCGAACCCCATTTCAGTAGAAGGTGTGAAGTGGCTCAACCTATTGACCACAACACACCCACAATCATATACAATAAGGTGGCTTCATGAAGGAAGAGATCTATGCAACAACTAGTAGTGCCACATTCCGTATAGCATCAAGACATTCACAGATGAGGAATTGTGTGATATTTCTCCTCTTGATGTGTCTCATGTATTATTAGGCCACACGTACTTGTGGAAGTGACATGCTTTATATGAGTCTCAGCCTCATTGTGTTATTATTACTTCGGGAAATAAGTTGTACAATATACCAGAGGTAGTGTTTCCATTTTACATCTCTTTGAGTACTGCAAAGCAATTGTAATATTCTAAAATTAGCTTGCTACTAAATGGAGTATTAATTTTTTCTTTTGTCATATAGATAGATGAATAAGTGTGTACGGAGACCGATAAATCTCTTTATTAGCAATAAATCTACTCTTAATGTGAATAAGGATCATCTTAGTAGTTGGATAAAACACCTTGATGTGTGAATATATGTTGGAGCATGTGGATGGGGTCATCTTTCACCAAATCAACAGTCTTGGTATGGAGTTAGTGGATAATCAATGAGAGACAACGCAGTGTTAATGGGAGGAAGTCTCCATGAGAGTAGTGGCTTTATTGAGTGGGGCCCAAGGTGAGAAGGCACACAATGCATATAAGGAAGGGGAAGGAATCCATAGAAGGATGTTTTTTATTATTGTTATGTTTGTGGTCTCTATGATTTCATTCACTCTTCAGTTGTTTAGTGGAGTCTGCTGTGTTGTTTAACGCAAGTGTGTTCCCGAGCGGAAATCCAACCCTCATCCTCGTGGGACTTCGAGTTCCCACTTAGGAGAGGCTGTTGAGCTGCATATCTACATTCTGGCATTCAATACATCTTCATTCTTCACCTACAATGTAGTTTATTCCAGAGTTGTGTTGTGTTGTAGGGTAGAAGTAGTGGAGGATTGTTAGGGCCATTTTCTGTGTTTTTTTTTCTTTAGTGGATAGGTAGCCTTTCCATTGGGAGGCCATCAAGAAGGGTCCTTGGGATTTATTTCATCATTTATCACTAGGCCAAGCTATTACCACCCACTGCAACACAATTCCCTCTTAGACTGCGTTATTTCAGAGAGCAGTTGCAGTGGTGGTTTCAGTGCTTCATTTGGAGGGTTATATCTTCGGTGTAGGAATCAACCATTCACTTGGAGGATCTATTGGAGAAGATCCGTACATGTCTATATCAGTTTCAGCCATCTCCTTCCAGTTATTTAGTTTCACTAATTCTTCAACCCTAGGGTTGTGTTTCACTATTTTGTATTTTGTGTATTTCCATAAACCCTTTCTAGGTTGACTTGGAAAAGTGTTTGGGCGCAGTTATATTCAGTAATATTGTGTTGTACTCGTTCCCAAGCATTCTGCTATGCATCATCATTTCATGTTTTGTCATATGTATTCATGGGAGCCTTGTTTGCCTTGAGTATTTGAGTTGTGCCCATATTTATTGTACTTGTATGCTACCGATTTGCTTATTAAAATGGATATATGTTTGCCACACATTTTGGTGTAATGATATTCATTTTTATTTCCATTATTTTGTTCTATATTGTTTCTTTTCCTATTCTGGGAAATTACAGTGGTATCAGAGCATAATCTTGGCTTAGCGTGTGTATTTCAGCCAATATGCCATCAAAATAATAATAATAAGAAGAATATATATAAAATTATGGAAGGAATGAATTTTGTCTCATATATTTTCAAATCTATGAAGGACCTCTACAAGGAGGTCAAGCAAATGAGAAGGGATAGATGCAATGAGACCTCAAGAAGGTTTCAAGATGAGGAGGGTCCAAGCACTTCTTATGAGTAGTAGAAGGAACCGATATTGCATAGAGCTCCAAAGAATTCTACTATGTAGACTTTCTTTGAAGAGGGAGGTGAAATGCATGGAGGTGGAGGAAACTTAGATCATGATACTCTAAGTGAATACCTTGTAGAGTATAAATCTCAATCAAGGCCTTTCAAGGGGAATATAACTCTCGAGCAATTCATTCAGGTCAACGAAGAGTGGAGACCTTGTAGCAATAGTAGGATAAAAATACACAATAGATTTCTATTGTCTACATTTTATGGTTCATCCGTATGCATATAAAGGGCTTGGAGAAGGAAATTAGATGATTTCTTCCTGCCACATCCAGTAGAAGAAAGAGAAGTTGTTGTGATTGTAGCAGTGCAGCTTCAGGGTGAAGCAAATGTTTGGTGGTTCAGTGATTTGAAACATGCAAGAGTAACTGCTTATGGAGATTTTACTCAAAGGCTGATTAAGAAGCTTGATAAGAGGAAACCGGAGGTAGTTTCTATTGAGACATTTCTTGACATAGATGAGAAATAACATAAGTAGCCAAGGGAATATGTCAGCATTATAATTCCAGAAGAAGAGCAACTTCCACCACCACTTGTTGCAGGAGTACGTGCATCAGAAGAAGGAACAATTGCATGTTTTCAAGATGGTCTTGATCTCTTGACATTGAGAGTCCCATGCACTATTCAGGAGATGCATGAGGAGGAGGATAATTATACCATCGTTGGTGCAGCAGTAGAAGAGTATCCATCACCATCACTAGCACTTGGAGGAGTCATTACTCTAGTGGGAGGAACCCTTGTAGCTATACAAGATGTTCTAAAGGATCAGCTTAACCAAGGTATGCAAACATGTCCACTTCCTATTATTTCAGCACATCATATGGAGAGTTGTGGGTACATGCCATTAGGGGAATTGCATGACCTAGGGTGAAAGCACACTACTAATTTGGAGAAGCATAATATCACTACGCAGAGGACCCTTGACTGGTTCAAGGAGGAGATATATAGTCATCTTGGTATCTCATTGTTGAGCTGCACACAACACTTTGGGCTGGAGTGTAGAATTTTGGAGAATAAGATGAGTATAATCCTAATCAATCCAATGCAGAATTGTATATTCAACATTGTGCATGATCATGAGATAGTAGATCCACCAACATGGAGATTAACAACGCTGCCATTGAGTAGCAGTGATGAGTTGGGGGCCCAATTATTATTGGTAGAATCTAATGACCATTATACTTGTGTAGCATTGGATAGGCAAATCGTTGATGAAAGAAATTTTGTGATGGATAACATCTTCCATTATTATGATGGATCCATCTTGATGAGCACTTGACAACTAAATGAGAAGATTTTTCCTACAACATATTTGGAACCTTACGGGTGCAACTTGGTCATTCATGTGTGGTCTTCATGTAGAGATCTCTAGGAGGTTGCACTTCAACATCACATGAAGTGCAAAGATAGTTATCAGATTTGGGAGGATGGTATTCTCCATTGGATGAGTACCAATTTGGAGCATGACTAGAGACACCCACACTTGGATGGATGGGTGATGGATGATGACAATTTTAAAGTCTTGATCTAAACATTAAAAATTTAAAAATTTTCATTAAAAGTATTATATATATTATTACTTAGCTTATAAATTACTTATTGTAAATGATATAGAATTTACAATTAAATGAATTTAAATAATAAATTTTTAATGACATATTATTGGTAGTTAAATATTTTCATATTGTTCAGTTTAAAAGGTATTTTTTTAATGTACATTTTTTTTCTAAGTTGGACTATATCTATTATATTATACAAAGAAAAAAGTTATAGTTCTCTTCCTCCGAACCTCGCAAGAAAATTCCAGAGAGAAGTATGAAGTGTTTAGAATAAAAAAATGGACTACCCTAAAAGGGAAAACCAATCCACCAGAAGAGAAAAAAAAATGTTGCCTATAAAGGGAAACCAACAAACATAGTAGCCAAAATTAAACTAAACCCAGAGAACACAAACTTCCAAAACATTGACATACTATAAAATGCAAATAAAAAGTTAGAGAGACTGAAGAGCACCCTGCACAGGAAACTAGAGATGACCTTCATTATTCTTGAGAGAGTTGGGGTCTTCTTCCTTGAATGTGAAGACATAGAACACATCATCGTTCTCCTTGCTCAGCATGTGGCTTGTGGTCTGAGGCTATGGAAACATAGGAGAGTCAAGCTTCTTAGAGGAGACGTCTCACTTACTGTGTCCTCTCTCTTCTTTTCTGCATCACTATTTGAGTTGCTGCCATCGCCAGAGCCAGTGTTGCTGTCGGTGTAGTGGCTACTACTGGAGGCACTGTGAAAAGGGAGGACCTTCATTTTTTTGGGGATGAAGGCACACTCAGGTGAAATGGTCGATTTGCACAGACATTTCTATTTGCAAACGCTGGAGGACGGGAGAGGGGGTACAGTGTACAGGGAGCTGTATGGAAAACTGAGCTAAAATGTTGACGGGATAAAGCCTACTCCCGTCCTCCCAGCCCACTCATAGATTCAATTCTCGGTCCATAGTATGCATCAGAGGAGGTCTGGACCGGAGGTCTCGACCTCGAACTCCTCTACATGTCATACAATGATGCCATGGCATAATTGTCAGATGAGTAGAAGTGTGGGATGAGGAGGGTGGTCTTGACAGCGCGAGAGAGGAGTTTCCACTAGAGAAAGCTGAGGGAATACTGAGACCAGGCTGGGCAGGGTCAAGAACTTGAGGCTGAAGGGATGAAAAATATACCTTCATAGAGAACACAAGCGAGGGTAGAATGGAGGTTGAATGGGCGAAGGAATCTTTCTTAATAGCCATGGAGACAGAGATGAGAGCTCTTAATGCTCTGCATCGAAATGAAGGTGGCAGAGAGTGTAATTAAAACCACCTCGTATGATAATTTAACCCAGGGCTTCCAACCCTGTGCGGTAATGTGGGATGGCCAAGTGTCCCGCCACATTGTGCCCACATGTCTCCTCTTCTTACTGGAATCCGGTGTTTAATGCACATTTTTAGTTGAATTGAGTCATACAGTTGTCAATTTGTGGAATTTTGGTTATTTTATAGATTTGTTTTGATGCTCAAATTATTCTTAATATTAAAATTGTGATTGAAATATTAAAATTTTAAAATTTTGCAATAAAAAATGGAGTTGTTCTTGTGGATTTAAATATTGTGGTGAAATCTTGATTTGTATTATGAGTTGTGGAATTTAGATTATTTTAGATTTTTTTGGTAATTCTCAAATTATTTTTAATATTAAAACCTTGATTGAAATATTAAAAATTTTGCAAAAAAAATGGAGTTGTTCATGTGGATTTAAATATTGTGGTCAAATATTGATTTGCTTTATTTAAATTGGTTTCTTGACAACATATATGGATTCATCACTCTAAAATAAAGCTTTCCCATTTTAGATTTCATCCACGAGTCTTGCGATTTTATGGAATCCTATAGTATTCTAGACATATTACTTGGAAGTTAAACATAAAAACATTTCAAAAATTCCACTTGAACACAACTAGTCAAAAAATTGCCACATTCTAATTAAAATATACCTTAGGAAAAAGTTAGACCACCTTATCATATGGTGAATTTAGTTACATTAAAATAAGCCATATTATCCCATGTATGTATGGAATTTAATTTTTTCCATCAAAATTATAATAAAACCACATATTTTAAGGAAAAATATAGTGAAACAATTATAGAAAAACTAATTAAATATTACCATATTGTATGTAGAGTTCAATAAGTCACATTAGTTAGGTCCAACACAGAGTTAAAGCACAAACATTGAAGCTAAATTTAGAGAAACTATTACAATAACGTTTCTATTGCATCCCATGAAATGAATCAAGAATTTGATCAATTCAAACACTATTATAGCCCAAATAATTAATTAATTGGGTCCTCTATTCATTTAAAAGTCTCCAATAAATGTGATATATAAAAAAATACTAGTATTTAATTGTGAAGATCAAAAATTCATTAGACACTTTTAGATAATGGTCAAATGCATCATCCCACATTAAATATTATATTAATAATCTCATGATGTATGGCCATGTAAGTATATCAAAACTAACCATATATATATATATATATATATATATATATATATATATATATATTCAAGTTGTCTTTCATCCTTTAAGCTTGACCATGTGGTTTGAGGAACATTGGTCAAAGTCACCTAGGGATCCCACCCTGCCTAGAACATGCCCTAAGATGACTCTATTTTTTAGCATGTCTCCTCCCACTACCATATCCCACAACCACCCAGGATTTTTGAACCGAGCATATCCCACAACTACCTAGGATTTTTGATAAGGTCAAGTGGTTGTGCAAGTAAATCTTGACTAAAATATTTAATATTTAATTTAAATAAAAAAATTAAATCAAAAAGAAAATATCACATTAATATAAAATAAAAATATTAAAACATTAAATCAATAAAAAAATATTTAATATTGTTTCAATATAAATATTAAATAAATATACTTACATTACTTAGTCACATGTTACGAGTAAATAAATATTATCATATTGGTTAATGTAAATGGGTGAATATCTGTTTTTTCAACATTTTTTTTTTAATATGGTCAAAACCACTATAAGAACAAAAATAATTAAATATTATCGTATTGTATTTAAATTTTACCGATTTCAAACTTAAAATTAAACCCCAAAAATAGAGAGCTAAATTTAAAGAAACAGTTACAATAACAATTTGATTGCATCCCATGTATATATATATATATATATATATATATATATATATTCAAGTTTTCTTTGATCCTTTGAGCTTGACATGTGGTTTGAGACACATTGGTCAAAGCCACCCAGGGACCCCCACACTGTCTCTTCCCTCTAGCATATCTCACAACCACCAATGATTTTTGACCCTAACATATCCCATAACCACCCAGGATTTTTGACAGTGGTTGTGCAAGTAAGCCTTGACTAAAATATTTAATATTTAATTTAAACCAAAAATCAAATTAAAAATATTTAATTTAAATCAAAAATTAAATTAAAAAGAAAATATCAAATTAATATAAAATAAAAATATTAAAACATTAAATCAATAAAAAAAATCTTTAATATTGTTTCACTATAAGTATTAATTAAATATACTTACATTACATAAATAATATAACAATTTAATTTAAATCACTTATTGTAAATATAATATATCAATTTAATTTAAATCAGATATTTTTTAAATAAGTTTAAATAATATTTTTAAATCACATATTAAGAGTAAATAAATATTATCTTATTGGTTAGTCTAAATGGGTGATATATGGCTCTGAAAATATCTGTTTTTCCAACATATTTTTTGTTAAATATGGTCAAAACCATTATAAGAAAAACAATAATTAAATATTATCATATTATATTTAAATTTTATCAATTTCAAACAGAAAATTAAGCCCCTAAAACAAACAGCTAAATTTAAAGAAACAGTTACAATAACAATTTAATTGCATCTCATGAATTAAAAAATATATATTTATATATATTCAATTTGTCTTTGATCCTTTGAGCTTTACCTGTGGTTTGAGAAACATTGGTCAAAGTGACTCAGGGATCCTACCGTGTTTCCTCCCCCTAGCATATCCCACAACCACCAAAAATTTTTGATGAGGTCAAATGGTTGTGCAAGTAAGCCTTGGCTAAAATATTTAATATTTAATTTAAAACAAAAATCAAATTAAAAATATTTAATTTAAATGAAAAATTAAATTAAAAGGAAAATATCAAATTAATATAAAATAAAAATATTAAAACATTAAATCAAAAAAAAATTCTTTAATATTGTTTCAATGTAAGTATTAATTAAATATAATTACATTACATATATAATATAACAATTTAATTTAAATCACTTATTGTAAATATAATATATCAATTTAATTTAAATAAGATATTATAAATACAATTAAATAAATTTAAATAATATTTTTAAATCATATATTACCAGTAAATAAATATTATCATATTGGCTAATGTAAATGGGTGACATATTTGCTCTGAAAATATCTATTTTTCCAACATATTTTCTTAAACATGGTCAAAACCATTTCAAAAACAACAATAATTAATTGAATGGGATAAGGAAGCTTGATAAGTAGAGGTAGCCTTCACATTGGGAGGCCAGCAAGAAGGGTCCTTGGGATTTATTTCATGAGTTCAATTTCATAGCCTAGCACCTTATAAATAGAGATAGAGATTGACTTACTTTACTCACAACATCATCATGAAAGAGATGGAACCTCCATGTGTTGCTCCATTACCTGGCTTGAGACCCCAGGAAATTCCACAAGCGGACTCTTGTGTGGGAAATAATTGAACTTTCTTTGAGGAAAATCTCTTTTCTCACGAAGGTTTTGATGTCGAGATGGAAGAGCTCCCCACACCTGACTTGAGTTTCATGGAACTTCCACAGGTTGATTTTTTTAATATGGGAAATAATTTAATATCATTGGAGGAAGATCGGTTTTCTGAAGAAGGTTTTGATGCCTTTTTGAGAGAGATGGAAGCGCTTCCCACACCTGGTATGAGTTCCATGGAACTTCCACAGGCAGATTCTGGTTATGTGGGAAATAATTTAATCTGGTTTAAGGAAAACATGTTTCCTGAATCTGTGGGAAATAATTTAATCTTGAAAGAGATCAAAGAGCTGCCCACACCTGGTTTGAGTCCCATGCAACTTCCACAAAAAGATTCTCATTCTCTGGGAAATAGTTTAATCTTGCTTGAGGAAAATATGTTTCCTGAAGAAAGTTTAGATACCTTCTTCAGGGTGATGGAAGAAATTCCCACACCTGATTTGAGTCCCATGAATCTTCTACAAGGTGACTCTTATTCAGTGGGAAATCCCTTTTTTGAAGAAGGTTTAGGGGTCTTGGAAAAGGAGATGGAAGAGCTGCCCACACATAGCTTGAGTCCCCTTGAACTTCCACAAGTCTTAGAGAGGGAGATTGAAGAGCTGCCAGCACCTGGTTTGAGTCCCCTTGAACTTCTAGAGGCTGACTTTGACTTTTCTTTTGTGGGAGATAACTTTTCGAGAGAGATAAAAGACGTGCAGAGGGAAGCAAAAGCGCAACTTTATGATATGGCTTACTGCTTGTTCGATGGCCATCCACCACAGAAACTCTTATCAGAGCTCGCTGGCCTAGTAGCTGAGATTTCCAAAGAGGGGGAAGATGGCCATCAGACAGCCCCCTATTCTTATTCAACTGGGGCGTCATTTGAAAGCACCACTAAGTTTTCTTCAACTTAGCTCAAGATGTAATAGTCCAGCCTCTTAGGCTCACTTTTATAATTCTTTAAGTTTTGTTGTTTTGAATAAAGTTTTGATGTTAGGTCATCAATTTGCCAAGAAAAAATTCGAAAAGTTTCTAACTCTTCATCCCACCGAATCAAGTTGTCAAAACATAGTTTGAATTGAATTTAAATGTATGCTATGAATAAGTTTATCTTCACCCTTTGTTATTAATAATAAAAATTTTATTTGGCATATTGATTTTTTAATGGTGTGGAATTTTAATTATTTATTATTAATAATAATTTCATTTTCTATACTATTTCAAGTTCTAAATATTGTGATAATTATGGAAATGTTTGATTAATAATCATTTAGCTGATGTTATAGTTAGTATTAACAACAAAGTTTTGTTCAATATTTCTTAATATTTCTTTTAGGTTACTATAATATTAATATATGATTATATTTTTCATTTAGGGAGAAGGCTTGAACCTCGAACTTCTTGTGACCAAAGTTCTCTCTGGGTAACAAGGTCATTGTTTATTAGCATGCCTTATGTGGGGTCTTAAAATATCTATGATACTTGATTAACATTGATTATCACAACTTAGATCATGAAATATTTAGCCAAATTTAGCAAAAGATAATAAAATGTAATACCTAAGCGTCACTTATTTTTTTCCATTCAAAATTTATATTTGTTTTCAACTTAGAAACACAATTTATTTATCATTATTAATTAACTTTTATTATTTCAAGATTTAAATTTCTTGTTTAAAATTTTATTTATTTATTCTAAAAAACTATTAGAAAAAGTTATTTGAATACAATTATTATTATATTATAATAATAACAAATTTTGTAACTATTGATTATAATTTATATATACCATTTCAATAAATCACATTATTATTACTTTCATATTAATATGAATAAACTTAAACAAAAGTATATTTTCACTAGAGAGGAAAAACCCTAATTTTCTATTAATAAAAAATAGTCAAAATACATATTTTATGGATCTTCAAAAACAATACTTTAATATAATTATTTGTAAATATATATATATATATATATATATATATATATATATATATATAAACTTTAAAATACAATTTTTATTTAAAAAGAATAATTTAGAACGTGAAAACTTTTTGGAAAAGTAAAAGTAAAAAGGGTCACTGGAGAGGTAGTCTTTCCATTGGGAGGCCAGCAATAAGGGTCCTTGGGATTTATTTCATCATTTAGCACTAGGCCAAGCTATTACCACCCACTACAACACAATTGCCTCTTAGACTACTTTATTTCAGACAACAGCTGCAATGGTGGTTTCAGTGCTTCATTTGGAGGGTTATATCTTTAGTGTAAGAATCAACCATTCACTTGGAGGATCTATTGGAGAAACTCCATACATGTATATATCAGTTTCGGCCATCTCCTTCTAGCTATTCAGTTTCACTGATTCTTCAACACTAAGGTTTTGTTTCATTATTTTGTATTTTGTGTATTTCCATAAACCCTTGCTGGGTTGACTTGGAAAAGTGTTTTGGAGCATAGATCTCCATACTCGACACTATTGGAACCATAGATTACATATAAATTTATTTAAATTTTCCAGTTGCAGTTATATTCACTCAGATTGCGCTGTACTAGTTCCTGAGCATTCTTCTATGCATCAACATTTCATGTTTTGGCATATCTATTCATAGGAGGCTTGTTTGCCTTGAGTATTTGAGTTGTTCCCATATTTATTGTACTTATATGCTACCAATTTGCTTAGTAAAATGGATCTATGTTTCCCACACATTTTGGTGTAATGATATTCACTGTTATTTCCATTATTTTGTTCTATATTGTTTCTTTTCCTATTTTGGGAAATTACAGTAGTATGAGAGCATAATCTTGGCTTAGCGTGTGTATTTCAGCCAATATGCCATCAAAATAATAATAATAAGAAGAATATATCTAAAATGATGCAAGGAATGAGTTTTGGCTCATATATTTTCAGATCTATGAAGGATCTCTCCAAGGAGGTCAAGCAAATGAGAAGGGAGAGATGCAATGAGACCTCAAGCAGGTTTCAAGATGAGGAGGGTCCAAGCACTTCCTATGAGTAGTAGAAGGAACCGGTATTGCATAGAGCTCCAAATAAATCTACTATGTACACTTACTTTGAAGAGGGAGGTGAAAGGCATGGAGGTGGAGGAAACTTAGATTATAGTGCTACACCTTGAGGGTGAAGCAAATGTTTGGTGGTTCAATGATTTGAAACATGCAAGAGTAACTGCTTATGGTGATTTTACTCAAAGGCTGATCAAGAAGTTTGATAAGAGGAAACCAGAGGTAGTTTCTATTGAGACATTTCCTCACATAGATGAAAAATAACATAAGCATCCAAGGGAATATGTCAGCATTATAATTCCAGAAGAAGAGAAACTTCCAAAACCACTTGTTGTAGGTGTAATTGCATCAGGAGAAGGAAGACTTGCATCTTTGCAAGATGGTCTTGATCTCTTAACATTGAGATTCCCATGCACTATTTAGGATATGCATGAGGAGGAGGATAATTATATCATCGTTGGTGCAGTAGTAGAAGAGTAACCATCACCATCACGAGTACTTGGAGGAGTCATTACACCAGTGGGAGGAGCCCTTGTAGCTATACAAGATGTTCCCAACGATCAGCTTAACCAAGGTATGCAAACATGTCCACTTCGTATTATTTCAGCACATCATATGGAGAGTTGTGGGTACATGCCATTAGGGGAATTGCATGACCTAGGGTGAAAGCACACTACTGATTTGGAGAAGCAGACTATCACTACACTATCACTACGCAGAGGACCCTTGACTGGTTCAAGGAGGAGATATATAGTCATCCTGGTATCTCATTGTTGAGCTGCACACAACACTTTGGGCTGGAGTGTAGAATTTTGTAGAATAAGATGAGTATAATCCTAATCAATCCAATGCAGAATTGTATGTTCAACATTGTGCAAGATCATGAGACAACAGATCCACCATCATGGAGATTAAAGACACTGCCATTGAGTACCAGTGATGAGTTGGGGGTCCAATTATTATTGGTAGAATCTAATGACCATTATACTTGTGTAGAATTGGATAGGAAAATCGTTGATGAGAGACATCTTATGATGGATAACATCTCCCATTATTATGCCGGATCCTTCTTGATGAGCACTTCACAACTAAATGAGAAGATTTTTCCTACAACATATTTGGAACCTTATGGGTGCAACTTGGTCATTGATGTTTGGTCTTCATGTAGAGATGTCTAGGAGGTAGCACTTCAACATCACATGAAGTGCAAATATAGTTATCAAATTTTGGAGGATGGTATTCTCCATTGGATGAATACCAATTTGGAGCATGACAAGAGACACCCACACTTGGATGGATGGGTGATAGATGATGACAATTTTAAAGTCTTGATCCAAACATTAAAAATTTAAATTTTTTTATTAAAAGTATTATATATATTATTACTTAGTTTATAAGTTACTTATTGTAAATGATATAGCATTTACAATTAAATGAATTTAAATAATAATTTTTTAATCACATATTATTGGTAATTAAATATTTTCATATTGTTCAGTTTAAAAGGTCTTTTTTTAACGTACATTTTTTTTTCTAAGTTGGACTATATCTATTATATTAGACAAAGAAAAAAGTTACAGTTCTCTTCCTCCAAACTTGGCAAGCCAATTCCGGAGCGAAGTATGAAGTGTTTAAAATCAAAAATTGGACTACCCTAGATGGGGAAACCAATCCACCAGAAGAAAAAAAATGTTTCCTCTAAAGGTAAACCAACAAACATAGTAGCCAAAATTAAACTGAACCCAGAGAACACAAACTTCCAAAACATTGACATACTATAAAATGCAAATAAAAAGTTAGAGAGACCGAAGAGCACCCTGCATAGGAAACTAGAGATGACCTTTATTCTTGTTGTGAGATTTGGGGTCTTCTTCTTTGAATGTGCAGACATAGAACGCATGTGACCTGTGGTCTGAGGCTATGGCGACATAGGAGAGTCAAGCTTCTTAGAGGAGATGTCTGGATTACTGTGTCCTCTCTCTTGTTTTATGCATAACTATTTGAGCTGCTGCCATCGCCAGAGCCAGTGTTGCTGCTAGTGTAGTGGCTACTGCTGGAGGCACTGTGCAAAGGGAGGACCTTCATTTTTTGGGGGATGAAGGCACGCTCAGTTGAAACGGTCGATTTGCAAAGACGTTTCTTTTTGCGGATGTTGGATGATGCGAGAGGGGGTACAGGGAGCTGTATAAAAAACTGAGCTAAAATGTTGATGGGATCAAGCCTCAGCCCACTCATAGATTCAATTCTCGGCCCATATTATGCGTCAGAGGAGGTCTGGACAGGAGGTCGTGACCTCCAACTCCTCTGCATGTCATACGATGACGCATATTTGTAGGAGGAGTAGAAGTGCAGGACGAGGAGGGTGGTCTTGACAGTGCGGGAGAGGCGTTTCCACTAGAGAAAGCTGAGGGAATACTGAGACTAGGCTTGGCAGGGTCAGGAACTTGAGGCTGAAGGGATGAAAAATATACCTTCAAAGAGAGCACAAGCGAGCGTAGAATGGAGGTCGAATGGGCGGAGGAAGCTTTCTTAATAGCCATGGAGATGGAGATGAGAGCTCTTAATGCTCTGTGTCAAAACAAAGGTGGCAGAGAGTGTAATTAAAACCACCTCGTATGATAATTTAACCCAGGGTTTCCAACCATGTGCGGTAATGTGGGATGGCCAAGTGTCCCGCCACATTGCACCCACATGTCCCCTCTTCTTACTGGAATCCAGGGTTTAAAGGAAATTTTTAGTTGAATTTAGTCATACAGTTGTCAAGTTGTGGAATTTTGGTTATTTTACATATTTGTTTTGATTCTAAAATTATTTTTAATATTAAAATTGTGATTTAAATATTAAAATTTTAAAATTTTGTAATAAAAAATGGAGTTGTTCTTGTGGATTTAAATATTGTGGTGAAATCTTGATTTGTATTATGAGTTGTGGAATTTATATTATTTTAGATTTTTTGTGGTAATTCTCAAATTATTTTTAATATTAAAACCTTGATTGAAATATTAAAAATTTTACAAAAAAAAATGGAGTTGTTCATGTGGATTTAAATATTGTGGTGAAATCTTGATTTGCTTTATTTAAATTGGCTTCTTGACAACATATATGGATTCATCACTCTAAAATAAAGCTTTCCCACTTTAAAGTTCATCCATGAGACTTGCGTGGAATCCTGTACTATTCTAGACATATTACATGGAAGTTAAACATAAAAACCTTTCAAAAAGTCCACTTGAATACAACTAGTCAAAAAATTGCCACATTCTAATTAAAATATATCTTAGGAAAAATTTAGACCACCTTATCATATGGTGAATTTAGTTACATTAAAATAAGCCATATTATCCCATGTATGTATGGAATTTAATTTTTTCCATCAAACTTATAATTAAACCACATATTTTAAGGAAAAATCTAGTGAAACAGTTATAACAAAACTAATTAAACATTATCATATTATATGTAGATTTCAATAAGGCACATTAGTTAGGTCAACACAGAGTTAAAGCACAAACATTGAAGCTAAATTTAGAGAAACTATTACAATAACATTTCTATTGCATCCCATGAAATGAATCAAGAAGTTGATCAATTCAAACACTATTATAGCCCAAATAATTAATTAATTGGGTCCTCTATTCATTTAAAAGTATCCAATAAATGTGATATATAAAAAAATAATAGTATTTAAGTGTGAAGATCGAAAATTCATTAGACACTTTGAGATAATGGTCAAATGCATCATCCCTCATTAAATATTATATTAATAATCTCATGATGTATGACCATGTAAGTATATCAAAACTAACCATATATATATATATATATATATATATATATTCAAGTTCTCTTTGATAGTTTAAGCTTGACCATGTGGTTTGAGGAACATTGGTCATAGTCACCTAGGGATCCCACCCTGCCCCTAAGATGACTCTATTTTTTAGCATGTCTCCTCCCACTACCATATCCCACAACCATCCAGGATTTTTGACCCTAGCATATCCCACGACTACCTAGGATTTTTTATAAGGTCAAGTGGTTGTGCAAGTAGATCTTGACTAAAATATTTAATATTTAATTTAAATAAAAAAATTGAATCAAAAAGAAAATATCACATTAATATAAAATAAAAATATTAAAACATTAAATCATTAAAAAAATATTTAATATTGTTTCAATATAAATATTAAATAAATATACTTACATTACATACATAATATAACAATTTAATTCAAATCACTTATTTTAAATATAATATATCAATTCAATTTAAATCTTTGATACAGTTAAATACATTTAAATATTTGTTTTAGTCACATGTTACGAGTAAATAAATATTATCATATTGGTTAATGTAAATGGGTGAATATCTGTTTTTCCAACATTTTTTTTTAATATGGTAAAAACCACTATAAGAACAAAAATAATTAAATATTATCGTTTTGTATTTAAATTTTATGGATTTCAAACATAAAATTAAACCCCAAAAATAAAGATCTAAATTTAAAGAGATAGTTACAATAACAATTTGATTACATCCCATGAATATATATATATATATATATATATATTCAAGTTGTCTTTGATCCTTCGAGCTTGAAATGTGGTTTAAGAAACATTGGTCAAAGCCCCCCAGGGATCCCACACTGTCTCCTCCCTATAGCATATCTTACAACCACCCATGATTTTTGACCCTAGCATATCCCACAACCACCCAGGATTTTTGATAAGGTCAAGTGGTTGTGCAAGTAAGCCTTGACTAAAATATTTAATATTTAATTTAAACCAAAAATCAAATTAAAAATATTTAATTTAAATCAGAAATTAAATTAAAAAGAAAATATCACGTTAATATAAAATAAAAATATTAAAACATTAAACCAATAAAATAAATCTTTAATATTGTTTCAATATAAGTATTAATTAAATATACTTACATTACATACATAATATAACAATTTAATTTAAATCACTTATTGTAAATATAATATATCAATTTAATTTAAATCAGATATTTTTTAAATTTTAAATAATATTTTTAAATCACATATTAAGAGTAAATAAATATTATCTTATTGGTTAATATAAATGGGTGATATATTCACTCTGAAAATATGTGTTTTTCAAACATATTTTTTGTTAAATATGGTCAAAACCATTATAAGAAAAAAAATAATTAAATATTCTCATATTATATTTAAATTTTATGAATTTCAAACATAAAATTAAGGCCCAAAAACAAACAGCTAAATTTAAAGAAAAGGTTACAATAACAATTTAATTGCATCTTTGATCCTTTGAGCTTTACCTGTGGTTTGAGAAACATTGGTCAAAGTGACTCAGGGATGCCACCCTGTTTCCTCCCCCTAGCATATCCCACACCACCCAAAATTTTTGATAAGGTCAAATGGTTGTGCAAGTAAGCCTTGACTAAAATATTTAATATTTAATTTAAAAAAAAAATTGGAATTGAAAATATTTAATTTAAGTCAAAAATTAAATTAAAAGGAAAATATCACATTAATATAAAATAAAAATATTAAAACATTAAATCAAAAAAAAAATCTTTAATATTGTTTCAATATAAGTATTAATTAAGTATACTTACATTACATATATAATATAACAATTTAATTTAAATCACTTATTGTAAATATAATATATCAATTTAATTTAAATAAGATATTATAAATACAATTAAATAAATTTAAATAATATTTTTAAATCACATATTACCAGTAAATAAATATTATCATATTGGCTAATGTAAATGGGTGATATATTTGCTCTGAAAATATCTATTTTTCCAACATATTTTGCTTAAACATGGTCAAAACCATTATAAAAACAACAATAATTAAATATTATCATATTATATTCTAATTTTATCAATTTCAAGCATAAAATTAAGCCCCAAAAACAAAGAGCTAAATTTAAAGAAACAGTTACAATAACAATTAAATTGCATTCCATGAATATATATATATATATATATATATATATATATATATATATATATTCAAGTTTTCTTTGATGCTTTGAGCTTGAAGTGTGGTTTGAAAAACATAGGTCAAAGTCACCCAAAGATCATACCCTGTCTCCTCCACCTAGCATATCCCACAACCACCCAGGATTTTTGATAAGGTCAAGTGGTTGTCAAAGTAGACCTTGACTAAAATATTTAATATTTAAAAATCATATTAACAATATTTAATTTAAATCCAAAATTAAATTAAAAATAAAATATCACATTTAATATGAAATAAAAAATATTAAAACATTAAATCAATAAAAAAAATATTTAATATTGTTTCAATATAAGTATTAATTAAATACCCTTACATTAAATATATAATATAATAATTTAATTTAAATAATTTATTGTAAATTTAATATATCAATTTAATTTAAATAAGTATTGTAAATACAGTTAAATAAATTTAAATAATTTTTTTTATTCACATATTACGAGTAAATAAATATTATCATATTGTTTAATGTAAATGGGTGATATATTTGCCATGAAAATATCTCGTTTTTTCCAACATATTTTTTTGTTAACTATGCTCAAAACCACTATAAGAACGACAATAATTAAATATTATCATATTATATTTAAATTTCATTGATTTCAAACATAAAATTAAGCCCTAAAAAACAAAGAGCTAAATTTAAAAGATACTTACAAAGTATAATTTAATTGCATCACATGAATCAAGAAGTTAATCAACTCTTTAGAACACAAAACCCAATTAATAAATTAATTAACTCCATTATTAATTTAAACTACCCGAATAATGATAATATATCAAATTTTAATGAGTTCAATTTCATAGCCTAGCACCTTATAAATAGAGATAGAGCTTGACTTACTTTACTCACAACATCATCATGAAAGAGATGGAACCTCCCTGTGTTGGTCCATTACCCGGCTTGAGACCCCGTAAAATTCCACAAGCGGACTCTTGTGTGGGAAATAATTTAACTTTCTTTGAGGAAAATATCTTTTCTCATGAAGTTTTTGATGTCGAGATGGAAGAGCTCCCCACACCCGGCTTGAGTTTCATAGAACTTTCACATGTTGACTTTTTTTTTCTATGGGAAATAATTTAATATTGTTGGAGGAATATCGGTTTTTTCGAAGAAGGTTTTGATGCCTTTTTTGAGAGAGATGGAAGCGCTTTCCCACACCTTGTTTGAGATCCATGGAACTTCCATAGGCAGATTCTCGTTATGTGGGAAATAATTTAATTTTTGTTTAAGGAAAACATGTTTCCCGAAGAAAGTTTAGATGCCTTCTTCGCAGTGATCGATGAAATGTCCACACCCGGTTTGAGTTGATTCTCATTCTCTCGGGAAATAATTTAATCTTGCTTGAGGAAAATATGTTTCCTGAAGAAAGTTTAGATGCCTTCTTGAGGGTGATGGAAGAAATGCCCACACCTAGTTTGAGTCCCATGGAACTTTCACAGTGCGATTCTCCTTCGTAGGAAATAATTTAATCTTGTCCGAAGAAAATATATTTTATGAAGAAAGTTTAGATACCTTCTTCAGTGGTGATGGAAGAAATGCCCACCCCTGATTTGAGTCCCATGAATCTTCCACAAGGTGACTCTTATTCCGTGGGAATTCCCTTTTTTGAAGAAGGTTTAGGGGTCTTGGAAAAGGATATGGAAGAGCTGCCCACACATAGCTTGAGTCCCCTTGAACTTCCACACGTCTTAGAGAGGGAGATTGAAGAGCTGCCAAACGACCCTGGTTTGAGTCCCCTTGAACTTCTAAAGGCCGACTTGGCTGACTTTGACTTTTCTTTTGTGGGAGATAATTTTTTTGAGAGAGATAAAAGACGTGCGAGAGGGAAGAAAAAAGCGCATCTTTATGATATGGCTTACTTCTTGTTCGATGGCCATCCGCCATAGAAACTCTTATCCGAGCTCGCCGGCCCAATAGCTAAGACTTCCAAAGAGGGGGAAGATGGCCGTCGTACAGCCGCCCTATTCTTATTCAACTGGGGCTTCATTTGGAAGCACCACTAAGTTTTCTTCAACTTAGCTCAAGATGTAATAGTCGAGCCTCTTAGGCTCACTTTTAGAACTCTTTAAGTTTTTTTTTTTTAATAAATTTTTGATGTTAGGCCATCAATTTGCCAAGAAAATTTTCCAAAAGTTTCTAATTCTTCATCGCACCAAATCAAGTTGTCAAAACATAGTTTGAATTGAATTTAAATGTATGTTATGAATAAGTTTATGTTCACCCCTTTTTATTAATAATATAAATTTTATTTGGCATATTGTTTTTTTTAATCGTGTGGAATTTTAATTATTTATTAATAATAATAATTTCATTTTCTATTCTGAATATTGTGATAATTATGGAAATGTTCGATTAATAATCATTTACCCGATGTTATAGTTAGTATTAACAACAACATTTTGTTGAATATTTCTTAATATTTCTTTTAAGTTACTATAATATTAATATATGATTATATTTTTCCAGCTTAGGGAGAAGGCTTGACCCTCGGAACTTCTTGTGACCAAAGTTCTCTCTAGGTAACAAGGTCATTGTTTATTAGCATGCCTTATATGGGGTCTTAAAATATCTATGATATTTGATTAACATTGATTATCACAACTTACATCATGAAATATTTAGCCAAATTTAGCAAAGGATAATAAAATGTAATACCTAAACATCACTTATATTTTTTCCATTCAAAATTTATATTTGTTTTCAACTTAAAAAATACAATTTATTTATCATTATTAATTAACTTTTATTATTTTAAGATTTAAATTTCTTGTTTAAAATTTTATTTATTTATTCTAAAAAACTATTAGAAAAAGTTATTTGAATACAATTATTATTATATTATAATAATAACAAATTTTGTAACTATCTAGATTCGACCAGGTGTTGATACACTTGGAAAATTATGTAATTTAATTTAGATAAGGTTGTTATGGATAGAGATAAGGAGTTTGAATCCTATTTGTAATAGGATTGTTTAGTAGATTAGCTTTCTTTTTGAAATAAATCCCATGTATTATGGTTATGGAAGGTGTCAACGAAATCATGAATTCGATGTATCTAGCCTAATATGAGATTATCCGATGTTGTAAATTCTCTATTAAAGACTAAGAGGTCGAATTAGTCGTGGGTTGGACATTTTTGGCAAAAGACTCGTGCTTATTGTAATTGATCGGTTTTCGATTAAAACAGAGAGTTTCTACTTAATCAACTTGGGATTCGAAGGAGTTTTGGTGTGTTCCTATTCTATTTTCATCTCTTATTATTTTATTGTAGTGGTTTTTATCTATATTACTCGAAATTCATCTTTAGATGCTCGACTTCCTATATAAATGAACCGACCGTGTTTTTACAGCTTTCATGTGTGTTTATCTCTTGACTAAAACTCCGATATGCGTCAAATTCCATGTTAAGTAGATTCATTTTTTTACTAAGACTATTTTGACTCCATAAGCCCAATGTGTACTTGTTGATGTGATTCTCATCCTATCTCTATCATTTAGCTCTTTATTACCCTACATAGAGTTAGCCATCTATACTTGTATTCAAATCATTAACCTTTGAGAGAGCCCTCTCAGTCGAGGAGGATAAGCCCTAGTCAAAATATTAGGCTTGAAATAGTTACATGAAGTTGATTGATCAAGCAACCTATCAGGTCCAATTTTGTGATAACAGTGGTGTTGGGGCATCCGTTCGGTTGATTAGTGAAGAATCTCGAGGGTTGGAGTGTCCATAAAGTGGGAGCTAGAGAAGAATTCTTTTCTAGATTCTATGAATTTGGAGATTTATTTTCAATTGGAATTGAATATTAAATAATTAATATAAAATCATTCGAGTGTTTTTTTGTCCCTGGGAGAGGGTTTCCACTTAAAAAATTGTGTACATTTGTGTTCCTTTTGTTTACCTGCTATCATTGTATAAACACCGATAATATTTTAATTTTAACTAATGCTCTAATTTAATGGAATATTTTTTCACCCCCCCCTCTCAGCATTTCCAACCATTAAGGGAATTTTGAGGTCTAAAATGGGCCTCCTAAGAAAAATGTACAACCAAAATAAACTTTATAAGAACCAATAGGATTCAAGATGATGATGTCATCCATAATAGATGATTCACCATTTTTGGAGTAAAAAAGTAAAAAATATTAAAAAAATAATAAAATAATAAAACTACTTTTTTTCAACTCGTATTTTAAACTTATCTCCCAAAAATTTTTTACTCAAATTTTCGAGCGTGAGTACTCCTTGGATGCGGAATTTAATTCCTCATCCAAGGAGTACCCATGTTGCATACTATCAATGAACTTTTCTACACGAAAAATGAGAAATACATAAAAAAAACGTGATTGTAATCACGTTTTTTTTATGTATTTCTCATTTTTTCGTGTAGTAGGACCCATCAAAAGTATGCAACATGGGTACTCCTTGGATGAGGAATTAAATTCCGCATCCAACGAGTACTCCCACTCAAAATTTGAGTAAAAAACTTTGGGAGATAAGTTGAAAATATGAATTGGAAAAGTAATTTTTTTCAATTTTTCCCTCTAGAATTTGATGATGTCATCAAATCTTATTTGATTTGTTCCACTACTATTTTATAATTTCCTTAGGAGGCCCATTTTAGAACTCAAAATTCCCCTAATGAATTGGTATTAGAGCTTGGTTCCTTCAATAGTAGTTTAGCAGCTAGAAGGAGGTCATGGAGCATACCAAGAATGTTGTACGTCTGTTCAACGAAAATAATTATGCACTCTAGAAAGGAAGAATGGAGGTCTATCTCTTGGTGCAAGGTTACAATGTATGGGACACTCGTTCAAAATGGATTTACATACACCGCAGATGAACAAGATAAGAATAATTTGGTAAATGATGCAAAAACAAAGAATATTATTATCAGTGGACTTATTGAATCTTCTTATCATAAGGTTTTGGGTTGTAAAACTCGCCAAAAAATGTATGGGAAAAGCTTGATAATATATATGCAAGTGACTCAATTGTCAAAGAAGATAACAACATTGTTGCATACTTCCAACATGTTGATGAAATATCCAACACTCGGAAGGATTGGGAGAGACTGTTGATGAGAAGACTATTATATGAAATATTCTTAGAACGTTATCAGTGAGATTCAACCCAAAGGTATTAGTATTAGAATATAGTGAAAATTTGGAAAAATTTAGCAAAGAGGAATTACATGGAGTTCTCATAGCATATGAAATGAGACTTGATGAAGAACAGGGTACTTTGCATCTAAGAAAACCAATAAGGAGAAACAACCTTCAAACGCATAGACATGCACCTAAAAGTGTGAAGAAAAGGAAAATGATGAAGAAGGTATTTTAAATGGAGAATATGCTTACTTTATGAGAAAACTAAAAATTGGTAAGGGTAAATTTCCATTGATATGTTTCAACTCGTGGTGAGGTTGGGCATTTCACAAAGAAATGTCCAAACAGAAGAGATGGAAACTCAAAATAAAAGAAAGACTTTAATAAATTCAACAAGAAAAGAAAAAATAAAGGATTTAAAAAGAACTTTCTCTCTAAATAATATATCTCATCATCCGATGAAGACAATTGTGAAGAAGAAGCCAATGAGAGAGTATTGTTTATGGCCAAGCATATTAAACAAGAGGTATAAAACAATGAAGAAGAAGGGATGCACATAGATGAATTTTCTAAGGAGGCAATCAAGCTTATAAAAGAGCTCATGGTTGAGAAGATCCATTCCAATACTCTTGAATAATAAGTTCAAGATCTCAAAATTGAAGTTGAAGAACACGAAGGTATTGAAGAGTCACTTCAGAAGAAGGAAGAAAGCAACTAGGAAAGGGAAGCATTAGAAGTTGAAGTAGTATCACCGTGTAAGGAAGTGAAGAAGGAAAAAAAATGTCCAAAACTATGCCAACGACTCAAGGGCATTGGAAGAAATCATCAACAATGAACGATCTTACAACGATAGAACCGGCCTCGATTACAAAGAAGAAGCAGAACCTTCTACAAAAAAAATATAATGAACCTATGTGATCTCGACATACATGTAGACTTCATTGGACAAGATTCATAAGAACATCGTTGGAAGACAATTCCTTGATGAAGATTTCCATCTAGGTACCAACATAGCTTTCATGGCTATTGTTATTCATGTGGAAAATTTGGTCATAAAGTCAGTAGAATGTCACACGTACCCTAGGAACCAATAAAATTCTATGAGTTCTCGTCAAATATGAACCTCCTAGGGCTCAAAGAAACATCAATATATTTTAACATTTAAGAAATAAGATGGAACGTTACAAATGTCGAACTTTGGACACATAGCTAGAGACCGCAAACTTGAAAATCCTCCAAAAGAATCTTCGAAGCCACAAAATGAATGAACGTGGAAGAAGAAGAAGAAGATCGATAATTGAGCTCTCGCTCTCAAGGATCAAAACAACAAATATGTGTGGTATGTTGATAGCAGCTTGCTCAATGCATATGACTCGGAGATAGAAATAAATTTGTATCTCTCGAAAGATAAGAAGGATGGAACCATGTCATTTGGAAATGATGGATCTTCAAATGTTATAGGATCGTGTACTATCACTCTCGGAAGTGAATATGCTCTAGACAAGAATGTTCTATTGGTTGAAAAAAATGAATCACAATAAGCTTAGTGTTGGACAAATGTGTGATCAAGGACACAAAATACTATTCAACTCCACGAATGTGAAATCAGGAAAGGAAGGTATGGTGAAATTATGGCTACAACAAGTCGATCTCCAACGACATATATGTTCTAGATGAAGCAACTAAAGCATGTCTAATAGCTAAAGAGGATGATATAATATTTGGTAGCAATGATGATGAAATAAGTAAGAACTTTGCTACAAAGATGCAAAGTGAGTTCAATATGTCTTTACTTGGCAAGCTAACATACATCTTAGGGCTTCAAATATCTGAGTAAGAGAAAGGAATATTTATATGTCAAGCCAAGTACATCAAGGAGATGCTCAAGAAAATCAAAATGGAAGATTTAAAACCCATCCTTACACCGATGGCAACAAAGGGTTGCAAATTGAGCATAGATGACTCATTTAAGGATGTGGATCAAAGGTTGTATAAATCTATGATTGATAGTCTTCTATATGTAACAACCTCCTCGGTTTGATGTTATGCAATCGCTTGGACAAGTACCAAGATTCCAAGAAACACCAAAAGAATCACATATTATTGGCGTCAAGAGAATTCTTCGATATCTAAAGGGAACAATGAATATGACTTGTGGTATCTCAAGGGTAACAATCTAACTATTCAAGCCTTTACAAATGTAGTTTGGGTAGGAAGCATTGATGATCGTAAGAGTACTCATGAAGCATTGGAATATCTTCGCCAGAATCTTGGGATTCTCCCAAGTTCTCATTAGATTTTCCTTATTCAAAATATAAAGGGGGAGTGGAAGTGTGTACAGGTCCACAGGATGGTTGTGTGTGAGGGGGAGTTACAATTTTCCATTGATGTCAAAGGGGGAAAGAATGTTGTATGAAGAGGTGTCATGATTGCGGGGGAGTATTTGTGTTGCCATCAATGCCAAAGGGGGGAGATTGTTGATCGCTGGTTGTCATTGATTTCAACCCAAGCAAGCACCGGGGGTACCCAAATATTGCATGGTAATATTGACCTACAAAATTATTATATTCTAGGTCAATAATTTATTTTTGATGGCTTATACTTGTCGAGATGTTTTTGTTGATATATGTCACACCATGTAATTCTTCACTGGTTTGAGAGATATTCATGTTTGAATTTTGTAACCACAGCTTAGCTCGGATAAAACCACATGGGGTTGTCACATGGGTAATCGAAAAGTAAATAATTAATAATTGTTAAGCTCCTAAAATCCCTCCCTCATTCACTTGTTGAGACCCTTCTCAACCTAAGTATTTATATAAATTGTGATCCTCATATCCTCCTTATGTAGGGATTTCGCTACTTGAAATAGGTCATCGTGGAATTTTCAATCTAACTATTTTCTATCAAGGTTCAGAAGCGTAAATGTATATGAGGCAAAGACAAAATCCTAAGGAAGTTGTCGTAAAAATTTCGGATCAAGGTGCACAACATTTTAAGAGATATGATCCGTGGAAGTCGTTGTTTTTGCAAGCTTCTAAACTTCATCTCAAAGAAGTGACCTTGGGAAAATCGTCATAACTCTCTCTCTCTCTCGATTATCATATTGTAATTCTATAAAAGGTGGTAGATAGTGCACGGACTTTTAGATTTTTCTCGTATCAATTTTAGAGCCGAATGTAGAAAAAAATCACACGTGGAACGTCATACAAGCTAGCTCTATTGAACCAGTCCCATAATTAGGTCATTGTGGGAGATTGTGCACAACTCTGTCTTGAAGAATCCAAATTGGGTCGACTCGTGGCATTGGAAATAAGACTCGGATGACTACAAAAGAACCAAAAAATCACATATTGGGGATCCGAAATAACAGAGATACACCGCATTCAATATCAAGCTCCTAGCAAGCAAGAAAAATCTATATCATGTGTTGTCAAGGGCTACAAATGACCATACTTTCTAGGGTAGCAAAGAAAAGTAAGGTGCAGCAAAGGGTAACATGACAAGAGCAACAATCAAGGTGCGTAATAGTAAACAAGAAGTTCATCACATGAAGACTTCAAGTGGGAAGCACCGCATACAATCAATGTAAAGGTATCATTCTACTAAGTCATTGTAAATACATCATTGTAAAACTGTACAAGTTTCTATCTCGCCAAGAGTTGAGGAGACAGTTGTTGAGAGGTCTAGGATCATCATTAGGTGGTTGTGTCATAGTTGGGGGTTATGTTCTAGTGTGTCTTCTTCTTCTACATCATTCTATTTCATTGTAAAGTGGACCATTTTCACCGGTACGAGAGTCCATTTTTATTTTATTCTTTCTATAGGGTGTTAGGGTGGTACTAGGCTAGTGCATGAAGTCACCATTAGGTTCAAGCGTGTGAAAACTTCAAGGTGGTAGGGTGGTCCTAGGGTGGGTTGTAGATCATTGGGTGTTGGGGCATCCGTTCAATTGACTATCGAAGGATCTCTAGCGTTGGAGCATCCATCCAATGGGGAGCTCGAGAAGAATTATTTTCTATATTCTATGAAGTTGGAGCTTTATTTTCAATTGGAGTTGAATATTAAAGAATTATTAGAAAATCATTTAGGTGGATTTTGTCTTGGAGAGGGTTTCCACCTTAAAAACTCGTGTGTATTTGTGTTCCTTTTGTTTAAATATATAATTGTACAAACAATGATAATAATTGAACATTAACTAATGCTCTAATCTTATTTAGTTAGAATTTTATGTTGCATTATGTTGGTGTCATTATTGGGAAATATACTCGAGAGTGGGGTGGGTGAGTCTATATTTACAAGAATCACAATCTTTTACTTTTATTTTATTGATTTATATACGCGACTTCGATTAGCCAAACTTGCATATTTATGCGAATATCCTAACGAAGATTGTGTATACTTAGATAACTTTACCGTTTGGATAAATATTCAAAAACATTATTTAGCCCGTATCATCGCTATGCATCAAATAGTTAAATAGTAAACATGATAAATAATCACAAAAGAACATCACACATGAACACCAAGATTTAGGTGGAAACCCAATTCGATATAAAAGCACCACCGTTATTGTCTATGTCTTAAATATTTATTATATTGAAAAGTGCTTACAATGTTGTACCGATGCATATGCATATCCGTATGTAGGAATATACTTGAAGAAGGCTGCAACATTCTCTCATTCTCCAGCCCTACTACTAGGGGGGAGCTCCAACCCCCCCCCCGATCTCATTTTTCCAGCCCACTTACCGGAAGGGAGATACAACCCTCTTGAACATAACACCAACTTATACCGGGCAGAAGCTTCTACTTCCATACTAAAGGCTTTAGCCCTCGCACCCACCGTAGACCATGTTTCATAAATTTTCACACAAGCTCCAACAGCTTTCAACAAAACTCAATATATAGATCAACACCAATATCCATAACCCAAATTTTAATCAAAATAGTCAGTTCACCGTGAAACCGTAACGGAATAATAAACCTAGATGTCTAAATCAACAAGCAGAATTAGTTTTAACCTTGATCATTTATCATATTAAATGCATATGCTACTTCACTTTACCGTAACCTACACATATACACGCTTTCGTTCATACCAACCCTGCATATAGATCCGTGAATAATGAATTTTTAAAAATTTGATCGAGACTCAAAAAACAGATCCGAGGCTTTCAAATCATACACATTTTCGTATTTGCGGAACCCTTATTCAATCAACATCATCAATCATATTTAATCACTCACTGATCATATAGAAACATATAAAGTATTCAAAAAAACCTATCTAAATGAATAATTCATTGATAGATAGCATAAATATAGTAGTAATAAACAGATAAATTATTCATCAAGCTTCAAAGAACCGTAACTTCCATACGCATTTTTGTTGAAATAATCTCGCATGCACACACACTTTTACCGTGACAAACCAACATATAGATTTGTAAATATTCAATACCGGAAAATTTTTTTAGATCAACAGACTTACCCAGATTTTACCCTTCATACTTCGTAAATCATGCACCAGGTCACAAATCGAAACATCTAACCAAGAGATCAAGAAACTACATAGTCATTTCGGGTCTAGAAAACCCTGATCCATCATTGTATTCATAGGTGCATACTTTTAGATCCGCTAATAAACAGTAACCCATTCCATGCAGATATACTTTAGAGAAAATTATTCAATTAAAACCCATACTCTCGCACACCTTTTCACTTTGATATTATTCTCCTTATATAGGTTGAGCCTTTCCCATACCATGAGCCAAAACCACACAAGTTTCGATGGTATTCTTGGACGTTATCAAATAGATTACACAATGCTCAATACTATGGCCTAAAACCATGGTAATGACCCCTGGTATCATAATTTTAGAGTGCAAAAGGCATACACTACTTTTCTTGTTCTTTTCCACGTGTGTACATGACTTGGTTTGCACGAAATCCTATATGGAACTTTAACTATGACTATTAACCATGTTTTGTTGGATCTTCTGCTAAACCACTATGCATCTCCCAGAAGCCATATAATTTAGCTTTTTCAAGTGATTTTCCATCAAGGACAAAAAATCATAAGAATCAAATTTCCAAAAAATATCCCCCCTCCGGACTTGATGGAAATCTTCATGGAGTTTGATCACCACAACCCGTAGATGTATAAGATATAAACATTATTCATACACCAAATACTCTCCCCTTTGACATCAAGAGAAAAGGGCGTATAAATGCTCCCCCCGAGCACATGTTGAGGGTTCATTTTTCGAATAAAAATACATGATTCTATAACTAAAGTGAGTATGACCTTTCCTATCACCAAGGACTCATTATTACAACAATGATCCACCCCAGTGGATTTACATATTGACACAACTACCCAACCAAGTGGGTTTACATTTTGAACAAGTTCATACATGACTCAGATGACAATATTTACATCGTAGATCTCAAGATTAACCTTATATCAAATTACAGTATGTGACCTTTTATAACGAAGACCAAAGAATCTCAACCGAGAGATCATAACATAGCAACCAACAAAATGCCACCAATGTAGTCTTCACAGAGAAAGAAAATGATCCCCCTAAACCCGTGCATCCTAAACACTCATCAACACATTAGAACAAAGATATGAGACAGATCACTCTCGAAATTTTACCCATAGATTTTATGTCAGCAAAAAATATACGTGACTTGATACAGAGAAAATTGCATATATATGCGACTTGCATTCATGAAACCTTCTTACCGAATTTAATCTTCCGAAATCAAGAAGATCCGATAAGTAAGGCATAGACAACTCCCAACTTCGTCCGAGATATTTAAATTATTCCATGGGAAGAGGTTTAGTAAATATATCAAAAACTTTTTTCTTTTGAGGAAACATACTCCAATTTAACCTTTTTCTCAAGAATTTTTTCTCGTAAGAAGTGATACTTGATAGGAATGTGCTTGGTTTTGGAATTCATAATGGGATTTTTGGAGATACCGATGGAAATTGTATTATCACATAGGATGGAGATGGGAGGAGAACATTTGATTTGAATATCTTGTAATTTCGCATCATCAAAAGAATTTGATTTCAACATGATGTGGTAGCCCCCATATTCTCGCTTTCAAATTGTAGATAAGGCAATGGAAATTTTTTTTTGCTCGAACTAGGATACTAATTGGGGCCCCATATAGAATGCACCACCACTATTTCTTTTTTCGATCATCAACATTTCCATCCCGATCCCGCATCCGTGTAAGCATGACAAGTAATATTAGCATTCTTTGGATACCATAGACCAAAATCTTGAGTTCCTTGTAGATATTTGAATATTCTTTTGATAGCTCGAAGATGTGACGCCTTTGGATTGGCTTGTAATCATCCAAGAATCCCAACTCGCATTCATAATATGTGGTCTAGTCCCGGTTAGATAAAGCATACTTCCAATCATAGATCTATACTCTCGCTTGGTTTGCCATGGGAGAATCATCATGAGCACCGAGGTTACATCCAATCACCGTTGGACTACTCGCTGAGTTTACGAGCCTTCCATCCCATACTTCTTCAAAGCATCTCCTTGAGATATTTTTGTTTTTTGAGAGAAATATGCCATCTTTTTGCTTGTGCACTTGTAATCTAAGAAAATATGTTAGCTCCCCAAGTAATGACAATTCAAATTATTGCCGCATAATGAAGCTAAATTTCTCACTCGTGGATTCTTCATTACTCCCAAAAATGATGTCATCAACATAAACAACAATAATTAAAAATTTATCATTCTCAATTTTTTGCATATAAGTTACTATCTACAGTATCCTTTCATGAAACCTTATTGTTGAAGATATTTGTAAAGACGATAGTACCATGCCCGAGGAGCTTGTTTTATACCATAAAGATCCTTTTTTTATTTTGCGGACAATTTTTTTCATCATTTCCTATAATGAATCTTTATGTTTGTTCTATATAAACTTCTTCTTCTAGATCACCATTAAGGAAAGCAAATTTTACATCTATTCAATAAACTTTGAATTGTTGAAAACATGAAAAAGCAAGAAACATTCTTATGGCTTCATGTCTAGTTACAAATGCAATTTTTTCTTCAAAGTCTATACCTTCTTGTTGAGCATACCCTTTACAAAAAATTCTATATTTGTTTCTAATAACATATCTATTTACATTTAACTTGTTTCTGAATATTGATTTTATTCCAATAACATTTTTATCTTGAGGGCTTGGAATCAATTCCCAAGTTTTATTCTTTTCAATTTGATCAAGTTCTTTATTCATAGTCTCAATCCAAATTTCATCCGTACTTGCTTGATTTACATTATGTGGTTCAAAGGTGGATAAGAATGCTAGATAAATAGGAGATCCTACAATAGTTCTTCTTGTTTGGACACCCGATCCCTTTTCTCCCAATTTCTCGAGATTTTAGATGATTCTTTTGTACATACCTGGGATGGAGCCTTTTTCGATATATCTTCTTTTGGTGCTTAATTGGGTTCTCCTTCTATATTTTTTGTTATTGGATGAAGGAAAATATACATCATCATCATCCTCATTTATTGTTATTTCCATTTTGGGAGTCATAGAGACTCATCAATACATTCAACAATATTTTTAAGTCTTTTATTGTAGCATTTGTATGCTTTACTTCTAGAAGAGTAACAAAGAAATATTCCTTCATCTTATCTAGGCTCAAAATTACCAAGTTTTTCATCATTATTCTTGATAAAACATTTGCTTCCAAAAACTCGAAATTCTTTACCGTGGGAAGATTACCATACCGTAGTTCATAAGGAGTATTATCACTGTTTACACGAACATGAGCCTTTTTTAGAGTATTTACTACATTATGTGTTGCTTCTCCCAAAAAAGGTGTAAGGAGTCCCATATTCATCAACGATAGCAGAGGCCATTTGCTGAAATTTTCTATTCATTCTTTCTACCACACCATTTTTTTGTGGAGTTCCAACTATTAAAATTATTCTTTTATGCCATATTGTTCACGTAAATCGAAGAATTCATCCGATATCTATTCTCCTCCTTCGTCAAACCTAAGATATTTTATTTTTTAGGTCCCGATTAATTTTCAACCAAAGCTTTGAAGATCTTAAAATTTTCAAATTCTTCATCTTTATGTTTCAATACACTTATCCAACACATTCTATGAAAGTCACCTATGAGTAGAATATAGCATTGTTCTCCTGAAGGTGACTATTTCCTTACAGGACCACATAAATCCGTATGTATAAGCTCAGTAGGCTTACTTGCTGATCCTTCTTTGGCATTAAATTACACCCCAGTTTGCTTACCGAATTGGCATGATTTGCATATGGTACTTTCAAGTAAAGTGATGTTGGGAAGATCGCGAACAAATTTGATTGTCATTGATTTTTCTTATTTGAGAAAAGCTCAAATGTCCCAATATTTTGTGCCATAACTAGTTTTCTGTAGATTTACCTAGATAAAATTTCTCTTGGCCACCTTTCAATATATACGTAATGGTGGGCATTCTTATTCCTTTTATTACAGCTTTTTCTTGTGTCAAGTTCACAAACTACTCACTTTCGTTGAACTAAAGACAACTTCATTTCCTTGATCACACATTTTACTCACACTTAGCAAGCTATGCTTTAATCCATAGACATACATAACGTTTCTAGATTTAACCTTTTCTTTTAGAAAAACAGATCCTTTACCCTTAATGATAGCAGGAGAGTAATTTCCAAAAGTAACATTCTTTTCCTTCTCTAATCCATTGTATGAAAGAAGTTTATCTTTATCACCTTTCATGTGTTTTGAACATCCGCTATTAATGTACAATTGATTTTCTTCTTCTTCTGCAAATAACACAATCCTCGCAGCTTTCAAACTGCAAGTCCTTCTTTTCTCCATACCTTGGAGTTTGTGGGTATCTCGTTCTTTTTGGTTGAATATTTCTCATGCATTCAGATTCTTTATGTCCAAAGTTATTGCAAAATAAACATTCAATTTCATTTTGAAGAAGAGAAAAGTTGTTATAAGTATTATTCTTTATTCATGTCTCATTTCTTTGCTTTCTTGCTTCTCTGGTCATGGCGGTTTTGTATGCAACACATTGAGTAGATTTATAACCAAAATAATGACATGAGAAACATTGTCCATTAAATAATAAATTTATGTGATCATGGAACCTTCTATTGATTTTTACCTTTTGATTGATATTTCTGTTATTTTTCATCCTTTACTTGAAGAGTTCATGCTTTACCTGGCCATTGTCTTTGTTATTTTGTTGAGTGACGAAGTGTTGTTGGCTCAATTTAGTCGCATTTAGATAGCTTGTTGCCGAATATTGAGAAGATTCACCGATATATCCAAGACCTATATTTACAAAAGGAGAGTGTTTCACCTTGATAGTTTCATCTAAGGTTTCGGATCCTTTAGCAAATATAAGATTTAAAGTTTTCACTTTCTCAATTTCCATTCTTAGACTTACTACTTCACATTCTAATTTCTCATTTTTCTTCTCCTTTTCTAGGAGTTGATTCTTCGTAGTATCTATGCCTTTTTTTTTCTCTTCCAAACATATTTTGAGTTGTTTGATTTCTTCAAGAAAATAATTTTTCTTCTAAAGCATCCTTAAAAGTACCTTTATTCTCACTAGTGTCCTTTTCAAATGACATGAGTAGTCTAATATCTTGATGAGATTCTCCTTCTTCACTATTTGATAGACCATCATTATTTTCATGAGTATAATTTTTTTTTATATTGATAAAACGTTTCTTGTTACCTTTTTCTAAATCCTTCCCCTTTTCATGATTATCTTTATGAGGATATTTAGTAGTGTAAGGACCAACTCTTCCACAAGAAAAAACATTTGAAAGGAAGATTACGTCCGAACCTTCCATAGCCAAGTTGAAGTTTCTTTACAAAATTTATCTCATCTTCTTCCGATACATACCCTCGATTCTTTTTGTTCTTCCATTTCCATGCCTTTTGCGATAGCTATAAAAGCAACTTCTTTAAATTCGTACTAACCTCCTTTCCTCTTTTCACACGCAAATCGTAATCCCATGAAGTTGAACAATTGTAACATCTTGTAAATCTCGCTTCTCTTCAATAGGAGACACTTTTGACTCGAATTTAGAGTTAGAGATATTAAAAACAAATCGACTAGAGTGGTGTCACTTATAAATTGTTGTGTTGTACAAACAACCCTCCCCATTTCAAAATTTTTGCATTAATTTTTAAATAAGAAATGGGTCCCCTTTTCTTTGGACATTTATATTATCCATAAAATTTTTTTGAAAAAAAGAAATTTCTATAAAAAGGATATATAAAAAAATTTCCTTAGCATCGCTTATCACAGTATAAAGAAATCTTTTTGCACTCATGAATATGTTTTAAGGAAATTATAACCATCATAAAATAGAATTGAACCCCAAAAAAAAAGGATTTATTAACGAAAAATAAAAAAAACATAAAGGCCTTTATCGCATTTCACATATTCAAAGTATAAAAGAAAAAACTAAAATGTGTTATCATTTAATCCCGATGCGATAAAGAAATCACAAAAGCGCATACCACATGGGCAAGAGTCCAAAACCTTTCCATTTTGAAAACTCCGATGTGATAAACCCGATCGCAATCACAAATCGCTGAAGTCATACAACATCCTTATGCACCCTTTTAAAGTTCCCCGATGCAATAAGTCAAATCGTGATCACTCATCGCTAAAACACATGACTCATATCCAAAGACACCCCTCTAAAAACTTGCGATGCGATATCATTATTACAAAAGCGCGCTTCCCATAAATGAAAACATGAAGTATTAAATATACACATGTTTTATCCAATAGATCATTTATAAAAGAAATGCCAATGATTTGGTATGATTTAAAAGCACCGCGCCCTCCATGCCATCTCAACAATAATCACAATCATAGATATGAAATGGTAATACTTGAGCCTAACCTTTGAGACTTCGATCTCCGATATGCGATCATCGTTGATCGAGATCTGAAAAGTTATGGTATTAACGCTATAAATGGACCGTTATGAATGTGCGACGAGACATCCCATAATGGCATTAAAAACTCACATTATACGAGGAAATCATTAAAAAGATAATCATGGTTGAAATTCTTCACGGATTTCATCTTCAATGGGATAATATTTATTTAATCTATCATATTTATTGTCATTAAATTCCATTGCTCCTCTCTTCTTTGCATTCATTATTAAAATAATTTTTTCCATCATTCAGCTCATTTGTTTCATTGTGCGACCCGAGAAACAACTACAAGTGAGGAAAATGTCTAAGAAATCTAGGAAAGCGAAGGTCCCCGTCGTTCCAAAAGAGCAAATTGACTAAATCGGTATTAGTAACTGATACCGCTTTGTCCGGATCTTGGAAAAAATTCATGGGAAGGAGTTTACAATCTACTAGAGGTAGAAGATCCAACTATAATTCAAGAAGAAGAAGCGACAACAGATTTAGATAAAAAAATTAGAAAGCACTCGAAGGAATTGGCGAGCTCCTATCTTCACAAAATAGCAGCTCACGCAAATGTGTTCCCGTATAATGACTTGGTGAGATGGGTGATATAAAGTATAAATATAACGACATAGGGCATTCTTCACATCGGACGTAAGAATTTTCGAGTCTTTCAAAGCAGAAGACATCAAGGAGATATATCACCTACTGTACCCTCAAAAAATCTACAATAAAGCATTTTTTGGAAGACTTCGCCAAAGAAAATGAAGTGGAGTCAGATCCTATCAAAGAATGGAGGCATTTTCTAGAAAAACACAAGCACAAATCTTCGGGTATGTACTCCGTAGAATCCTTGGCGTCTCCTTGTTGCTATGTTGCAGCTACGATGTGTAGATTGTTTGGAACCGTCAACTCGAAATTTTTTTATATTCAGATGGTACCTTTAATTGAAGCCATCGTTAACTCCTACATCATGGATTGGCCAACCATTTTATCTCGATAAAATGGAAAACACAATCTCCATTATAGGAGAAATAGGTATGTGTCAACCGGGGTAATACCCCCATTTTACATGAGTGCTTATATTATTGACACCATATGCTTCAACTCTGAATTCCCTATCTTAGGTTGGAAGTGGACTCCTCAAAACCCGACTCCTATCCACATTTATCACAAATATTTGTGGAAGGCCTATTACAAAGACCATATATACAGAATTTTTCATGGGTTTATCTTTCTAGTTCATCAAGCTATATTCAACAAACCCACTCCAAGGTTATCCGACAAGTCCAACACCGACCTAACCCCAATTAGAAGTTGGTTTGGAGAAGAAAAATTCACCTATATCCGAGCTATTCGCAAGCATCACCGATCCCCATGTTCTACCCTTGAACTTTTCCGATAAACTTGCTAGCCCAATAAATAGCCTATCATATAACAGAGAAAGGGATGTCTAGAAACTTGGAAAATTCAAAGAAGTAGATGTGGCCTACATTTCCCCTCCTATGTGGATCTTTTTTATCTACATGATTTTAAACATGTAGAGAAAGAGCCAAAAAAATAAAAAGAGCTCACATTAGCATCCATTCACAAAAGGCAATATGATCCAAATAAAGTTGCCTATAAATTTACATCTATGGTATAGTGTCGCTAAATTCTAACATGAAGATGTTGATTTTGACGATCTATTCGCCTCAACCGAGGTATTTTCACAGTGTTAAACATCCTGGAAAATTTAAAATTTGGAACAAGTGACATGGAAAAGTTCCTGCAGTTCGAGACCAAGAGACTACTAACAATACCTCTTGATCGCTTGAGAACTACCCCCTACCGCAACATGAATAACACAATGAAGAAAGGAAGAATACAGAAATAAGGATGATACTCAACCGTAACAAGAAAATACAGGTAAAAAGCATGGTGATTCCTCCGACACCGATATACATATTAATTAAAATCTATTGAAGGAATGGGAGCAGCTTTGATCGTAAAATCAAGGGCCGTAACGATTCCCTGAAATGTGGTTGAAACACAATAGCCCGCAACACAACAACCCATGGTAACCAAGTGTTACAGATTGAAGGAACATTCGAGAATGCTAATACCCAAGATGTTGAGATCATCCCGTAAAAATCCTTTCCGAGGAAATTGTATTGAAGATTGAAGATATACTCACCTTTGGATGTCTTCTACATTCCAAAGCATAGGGGTTGTAGTTAGAAAACAAAGGAAGAAAAGGAAAATTGATCGTGGTCTATTTTCATCTCCTCAAGTCAAATTAATGAATGTTGTCCCTAGAAAGACTTTGAATTTAATACTTCAAAGGATTTAACTAAATTGTCTCAATATGTAGGGGGCATATACAAGCAAAGAACAATGGAAAAAAGCATCCGAATTCAACCAATTAATAAAAGAAAAAGATCAAAAAATAGTGCTACTGGAAGAAAAGGCAACAGTGGATCATAAGAAAATAGCACAGCTAGAACAACAACTAATTGAAGAAAGACAACAGATTGAGCAACTTAAAGAGAAGTTAAATCTTGAGAAACAAAAGCTTGACCAGCAAGCTCTACACAAGCAACAAAAATTGTCTCAAGAGCTGAAAAAATTGCAAGTAACACTTCAACAGGAGAAGATTTCCAAAGAAGAACAAAGTTCCTTGTTACAAGAATAGATACAAAAATGAATGAGTATCCCGAGCTTGATGAGTTCAAAATGGAAGGTCTCGAATTAAGTAAAGCATTGTCATGACATATTGATATTTTATGACATAAAATATCACCAGCCAACCCTCTATGTGTAATAGCTACATCACTCATAGAAAAGGGCAAGTAAACACAAGGCTCAAATTTGAAGATGCCGATGAGAAAATTTAGGGGTTCCTCACATGGCAAGAGATAGACCAAGGCATAGTAGCCAATCTTCCCAAAATCCAAGAATCACACAAGGAAATTTTGTTTACAGAATTGGAAACACAGTTAATTAAAGAAGAACGGGCTACCTCCAGGGAAAGAGCTATAATGAACAGTCTAGTGGAATTAATCAAAGACAATTTGTATACTGCCAACTTAATTTCTAATTGCATCCCAGGGGAAACTCCCAAAAGTCAAATAATTAGAGAAACAATGGAAGCAGAGATTTAGCCAGTCAAGGACCAATAGATCAATGCAATGCGAGGACTCACATGCGACACATTCTGGTTCTATTTGGTTAAACCACACAACGAGCAGACTGACTACAAATGCCTCTCCCATGCCATCGATTATATGATTCCGCAGCTTTCGAATGTCACATATACTAGCCAACTACATTCCCAATTGAGTCATCCTCCCAAAGTGAAAGAAATACTATCGATTTGCCAAATCGTGCGTACTAGATATGAAAGAGATACAATGAACTCTGTTCTTATGGAGATCACAATTCTATTTTTTATGAAATCGGATCTCCAATTTTCATGTTTTGGCGAGTTCCAAAAGCATTCAAGTGATGTTTTAGATAGCTTTGCTTTAGTTTTATTATTATTTAAACCCCCTTTCATGTATTTAGAAAGGGGTCCTCAATTTGTATTAATTTTTTGACTTGGGAAGTTACACTTCCATACTTCCGAATATATATTTTTATTAATGGTGGATCATGATTCTACAATTTTATGAGGAAATTGTTTGTCAATAATTTGCACTTTTGTTTTCTCCGGAAGCCGTTTTTAAGTAAGAAAGGGGGAGCAGAGTGTTATTTGGATTGGGAGGTTGCAAATGTATATGGTATTTCTATCGTTATCATGTTGTTTAATTTTACTTATGCAATGAAACATTATTTTTGAAAATTGCTATTGTTTACATATGTATGCTTGTGAAACAATCCTTTGTTATATCATTTCTAAAAACTTAGAATTGTTATCTTTCAAAATATATGTGAATACAGGATATGTTATCATCATTACTTTGTTTAATTTCTTAAACAAAGTAATTATTATATGTAAATGCATCTTTCATTTGGACGAATAAGCCATCTATATGATTATTCATCTAATTGGAACAAATCTAGAATCGCATTTATCAAAGGATACCCGGGTTAAAGTTAAGTTATTTGTATTTATTAAGTTATAGATTAGATTAATTATCATTTCCATTGCCTGTTATACAAACAAGAAATCATCAACCCATATATCATTGGGAAACTGGTCCCATATTCTCCAGTCGAAGCCACCATCCCAAACGGAAAAGGAGCTGTACTAAGGTCCGAACCGGGTGGTTTTCCCCAATGTTTAAGCTAGGATTTTTGGGGCTTCAACATTTTTGGCGCTAGAAGGAGAACCATGCTATGAATGGCGAGTAAATCCAAATCCACAGGCCATTCCAAGAGAAATTCACCCTCATCATCTCCTTCAATTTCTCCTTCATCTCAAATTTCCAAGGAAGAAGTTGAAAAGAAAATTAATACACCCACTGCAAAAACTTTAGACATATCGGATGATTCATCTTTTTAATCTCCTGAAGTACGATCTCTAATTCATAAACTCCAGGGGTTTTCATTATCGCAAGAAGATTCTGAGTTATCCTAAGGCATTCTGACTTCACAATATATTCCTTCCCAGCCTCTTACTAGATTGCAAAGCGAAAAGCTTGGTATTTTACCGACTGAACTTCCTTTGCCAAGTCAAAAAAGAGCTAGAAAAACACCTTTAGAGTCAGACAATGATACTCTTTCATCATTATCATCCACATATTTCACACAATTTCCAACTCAGCCATATATTTCCCAACTTCAAGTCACAATCCAGAAGGGTATAGCTGTTTCAACAACATCTACTCAAACACTTTCAACTATCCCTTCACCTTCCTCTACTATTAGTACAACGATGGCACGGGCTCAACAAAGACCATGGACCAATCCAGGAGTTGTTATAATGTCTGCACCTTTGATTTAATTACCAACTCATCCTGAGAAATGGTTACCAAATTTTAGCCCTAATATCGGCATATTAGTTGAAGAACACATTAACAACTTCATGTTTTCCGTAAACTTAAATGGAGTAACACAAGAAGATGTCGTGGTCAGACTATTTCCATATACTTTACAACGAGCAGCAGGATCTTGGTATTTTTCATTACCACCAGAATCCAGTGATAGCTGGGATGTTTTTCATAAAGAACTCCTAACTAAGTTTGGAGATGATAGATCAATAGAAATTTTGATTAATTATCTCTCTAATTTGAAATCAGAATCCAAGGAACCCGTCAAAGACTTCAACTCCCAATTTAACAAGTTATTGAATAAAATTCCTGCAACATCAAAGCCTAGTGAATAATTCTGAAGTGAATGTTATATATCTTATTTTCCTTCAAATATAGATATCTTTGTAGATAGAGCTGCTAAACCTCCACTAGCTGAAAACATGAAGGAAGCAATCGTTATAGAAAAACGTATCATTTCTTTAGAGAAAAAGAATGCTATTAAAGAGAGAAAATCCAAAAAGGTTAGTTTCAAGGATGATTCAAATAAAAAAGCACCTAAAGATCCATATGATATGGAAGGATTATAAAAAGCCCTGAAAACTATGTCCAATGAAATGGTAGAAATTAAAAAACAAGTAGCTGAAACTTCCACTAAAAGGCCATTTAGGAACTTCAAAAGAAATCAGCCAACTGAACCTAAACCACCTAATGAAATATCTAATGCAAAATCAGATTTAGAGGAAGATGAAGAGGAAGATACACTTCTATCATCAGAAGAAAACAAAGAAGATGAATTAGTTGAATGCCATGGGATGTGGGATTTTATTTTGTCTAACTCAGATAATGAAAATGAACAGGAAGCTCTCCTAGTGAAAAAAAGAAGTAAGAGTTCAGCAGAACCTGTTCAAACATCCCCCAAGAAGAAAAATTCAACTCCTGTTACTAAAGATAAAGCTCCCATAAATAAAACTTCTCCTTTTCCTACCGAAAATCAACCATCATCTTCTAATCCTCCATCAACATCTAAAACACTAGTAGTGTATGTTTCTATGGATTATAACATTATAGAATACATGAAGAAGACCAGAGAAAATATTTCTTTACATGAACTCAGCAAGCTCAAGCATCAACAAAAGTTGTTGTTAAAGGAATTGAATGCATTACCTACTTCTCCTCTTCCAACTAGTGTATTATCCAAGGCAGCCAAAGGATCAAGTAAGCTACCATCTGAGAAAGTAGATGCTACCGATGTTGTTTTGATTGGAGATAGATATAATTCACATACACCTCCTTTTCTCTTAACTTACGAGATCTATAATATGAATTTACATAGCTGCTTGATAGATTCAGGGACATCATAAAACATAATGCTAGCTTCAGTGTGCTCGAAATTAAACATTGAACCCCAAAAATATTCAGTTCATATTGTCTAATTAGATTGGACTAAAGTACAAGTTTTTGGAGAGGTTAATTCAGTCACTATTAGGATATTAGCTAATCCTAGAGTAATTCATAAAATTGATATATTGGTTGCTGATATCCCTAAGTTTTATGGTTTAATTTTAAGTAGGGATTGGTCTGAAAAACTCCATGGTTATATTTCTACTGATTGGTCTCACATGTGGCTTCCCTATAAAGGGAAACAAAATCAAATTAATATTGATTGGGATAAACACATGACCCATACATTAACAGAGTTTGAACAAGAAAACCAACCTGTAGCTTTCAATAATAATATTCTTGTAAATTACTCAGCTAAATCATTCTTTGGAAATTTTAACGCCCAACAATCACATTTCCCTGTAAATAGCTTCACTTCACAGGTTGAAAATTTCTCACATACCGATACTTTAAGATGTGTTAATATTGCCGATCAATTTGTAAATAAATATGTAGATAAATATTTATTTTGGTCTTTATAATTTTATGAATCAAAGTCGAATGATGGTGCAGGAGCAAGATGTATTTTAATTAGTCCAGAGGGAGAAAAACTATGTTGTCATGCAGACTAGAATTTGAGTGTACAAATAACACTACAGAATGTGAAGCTTTAATTCAAGGAATTTACAAAGCAATAGGCTTGAATGTCAAATATTTGAAGGTATATGGTGATTCTAAAATTGTCATCAGGCAAGTTAGGAATACTATTCATTTTCTTTCAAGTCATCTTAAACATTACCAAGCCCTTGTTCAAAATCTGACAACTCACTTTCTAGCATTCAATATTTCCCCTATTCCTAGATCTCAGAATGCAACAGCTAATTTATTAGCTAATGTTTCTTCTAAGCTCCTTCCAGCTGAGGATTATAGTCCAGATAGGTTTTCAGTTGAATTGATTTTTTGACCATCGGTCCTTGACAATGTCACCAATTGGCGAGTGTTTAATCATCATGAGGACATCCCAAAATTCTTAACTTTGGAGAAATCTTATGATGATCAAATAGTTGATGAAAGTGATCATGATCTCCAAATAAAATAAAAAAACAATGAAAATTCCATCCCAAAATATGTGGTTAAGCTTGAAGATCTCTATGATATCAAAGATAGATTTAAAAAGGTCACTAGTGCCAAACTTCAAAGTTCTACTTTAAAGTTTGAATTAGTAAACCTTGGCACTGAATCTAAACCACAAAATATCAATCTAGGACTCGAGCTAACACCAAAAGAAAGGTTTTCTTTCATCAAATTTCTAAACAAATACAAAAATGTTTTTGCTTGGAATTACGAATATTTAATAACTTATGATACTTCTATCATTCAGCATACAATTCCGATGATCTCCGATGAGAAACCAGTGCAACAAAATTTAAGGAAAATTAATCCAAAATTGGAAATTCAAATTAAAAAAGAGTTGAATAAACTCTTGAAAGCTAAAATTATTTTCCCTGTTAGACATTCAAATTGGGTTTCAAATTTGGTACCTATTAGGAAAAAAAATTGGAGACATTAGGATTTGTATAGATTTTAGAAATCTCAACAACGCATGTCAAAAAGATAATTTCCCACTACCAACAATGGAACAGATACTTCAAGCAGTAGCTGGTTCTGAATTAATGTCTTTTCTTGATGTTTTTTTCAGGATACAATCAGATACTGGTGCATCTAGATGATAGACTGAAAACTGCATTCATAACCAAATCGGGAACATATGCCTACCAAAAAATGCCTTTCGGTTTGATAAATTCCGGAGCTACTTTCCAAAGAGCCATGGATATAGCTTTCAAAGGTTTGATTAATAGGTCAGTTTTTGTCTATCTAGATGACATAACTGTCTTTTCAAAGAAAATAACCAACCATCTACATGATTTAAAATAGATCTTTAAATGATGTAGAAGGTATGGCATTTATTTAAATCCAAAAAAAATCATTCTTTGCTCTCAATGAAGGGAAACTCTTAGGATTTTTTGTATCTAAATATGGCATATATATTGACCCTAACAAAATAAAAGAGATTTATGATATCCCTTTGCCACATAATAAGAAATCTATGCAGTCATTTTTAGGACAGATAAATTTTGTAAAAAGATTAGTTCCCGATTTTTCTCATATAGTCTTACTTTACAAACTATGATTAAGAAGAATTCAGTTTTCAAATGGGGACATAAAGAAAAGGAATCCTTTGATTCAATCAAACAGGAAATTATTAATGCTCCAACATTGAATACTCCTAATTTTTCTAATCATTTTATTGTGTACACTCTAGCCACTAAAACATCTTATGTTGTTGTTTTGACACAACTCAATGATCAACAGATTGAAGCACCTATCTCCTTCTTCAGTTAAAATCTCCAAGGAGCTGAACTTAACTACTCAGAAGTAGAAAAACAAGCTTTTGCTGTGTTTAAATCTATCAAACACTTTAGGCCATTTCTCCTAAAAACACATACAAAAATCATTGTTCCATTTTCTGCAGTAAGACAATTGCTAGTACAAAGGGAAGTAGGAGAAAAAAGAGCCAATTGGGTGACAGCCTTACAAGAATATGATATCGATATTAAACCAGCTAAAATTGTTAGAGGACATGGTTTTTGCAGGTTATTAGTAGGAGCTTCCAATATTCTAGAACATCAAGATCAAGATAATACTTTTCAAGTAAATGAGTTAAGTATCATAAATTCTGAATCTCAATATGCTGATCTAATATTTTACTTAAAAAATGGGTATGCTCCTCCTAATCTCAGTTATAAAAGCAAGCGCACTTTGAGATTAAAAGCAAAAAACTTTGAGATCATTGATGATGTGTTATTCAGAATAAATTATGATTCCATTTTTCTAAGATGTATGGAAAAGACTAAAGCACACAAGGTTTTGCAGGAATTACATGATGGACCAGCAGGTGGACATTTTGGAGGAGACACTACAGCTCACAAGATAATTGATGCCGGATATTATTGGCTTACTTTGTTTAAATATGCCCATGACTATGTAAGGAAATGTAAGACTTTCCAGACTGCTAGTGGAAGACAATAGAAACCATCTTTTCCTTTACAACCAGTAAACATTGAGCAACCATTTGAACAATGGGGACTTGATATTATAGGAGAAATTGTTCCACATTCTTCCAAGCAACACAGATACATCCTTATACCAATGGATTAATTCACAAAATGGGTAGAAGCAATTCCTTTAAAGGTAGCCAATTCTGATGCAATCATTGAATTCATTTTGATCAATTCATCATTACCAGGTTTGGTGTACCTAACGCCGTTGTTTTTGATAATGCTTCTTATTTTTCTAGAAATAGTATAATGGAATTTTCTCTCAAAAGAGGTTTTAAATTAAAATATTCTGCCAATTATTATCCCCAAGGTAATGGTTTGGATGAATCAACTAATAAGAATCTCATCAAAATCATTAAAAGAACTATTGATCAAAATCAAAAGAATTGGTATAAGTCTTTGATCTTTGCACTATGGGCTGATCGTATAACTCAGAAGTCTTCAATCGGAACTTCACCTTTTAATATAGTATATGGGAAAGAAGCTGTAATACCTTCAAACCTAGTACTCCCATCTCTAGCGCTAGTACAATTTATTGAAGAAAATCCTTCATCCTCTGTCCAATAAATATTTGATCAAATCCTCAAATTAGATGAAGAAAGGGAGAAAGCCAAAATCACTCATGCTAAACATCAAAAACTTATAAAATATTCTTTTGATGCAAGTTCTACTAGATCTAAAACATTACAAATTGGTGATCTCGTTTTGAAATGGGATAAAACACATGAAGACAAAGGTAAACATACCAAATTTTAAAAGATGTGGCTTGGACCATTTCAAATCATTGAAAAAATAGGCTCATCAACATTCATATTGCAAGATCTAACGGGAAAGAGAGAGTCTCTTCCTATGAATGGGCTTATTTAAAAAAATTTATTTTCCTAAGAAGGTAACCCCTTCTTATCTGTATATATTCATTATGCAAGTTTGTTTGCCTTAGAAATAACATTGTAAATAGTCTTCCATTGGCCTTTTACTATTGAAAATATATTTGAGAAAATATTGCGAATACTTGCTTATGTAGGTAGAAATTTTTAAGGAACTGATTATAGTTTTGGAAAGTTAAATAAAATATTAAACTCTGAGAATTTATTTAAAATTTGTGAAATCTTCCAAAACCTTGAAAATATTGTAAATCATTCTAAGTTTATAAATAAAAGAGAGGTTATTTATAAAAAGTAAAGACTTTTTCCAAAATTTGGCATCTAAAACTCTAAAAAGTCATCCATTAACTCTTGAGGAGAAGATCATTCACCCCATCCACTAACTTTATGATTTTTTCAGAGTATAATTCTAAAATTTTTCTGATATAAGAGATAAGGGGTCTCATCATGACCCTGCTTACCATGATCATAGGGAAATAACTAAATTGACATTACCAATACTGCATACCAAAACAGGGTAATGGCTTATAATCATAAGACAAGGGGTCTCATCACGAGATAGCTTGTTTAGTTTAATTACAACAAGTGAATGGCATTGTTATCAGCTGGCTCCCAAACCAGAACAATGGCTTTTATCTTTAAAAAATCAAAAGAATAAAAAAATAAAAGATATATATCTTTTAAAAAGTTATGCTCTTAGATGGATGGGATAATGAATGATTAATGGTTAAAAGGTAACCCTGTCGAGACTATAGACGTTTGCTGGAAGTAGATGCACTACCTATGACAAAAGAGTAAATTTCAAAGCTAAATTGGAGAATCCCCCTACTTTATCTTTATTAACCAATCAAAGCTTGATGAAACAAAAAATGTTTTTATTTTTAAAGGGATTAAAAAGAAATTGCAAATAATTCCTATTTTGTTTCAGAGTTAGATTTTATCTAATTATTTTGAGATATTTTTCTTTGTCCTCACAATATTTCTACTTACAAAAGATTTATTTATCCTTTTTATTTTTTCAGAGATAACTGTTTCTCCCAGTGAATTGCCAATTGTTGTGCTGTGCAAACAACCCTCCCCATTTCAAAATTTTATATTAATTTTTTAAGAAATGGGTCCCCTTTTCTTTGAATAGTTATAGAATAAATAAAATGTTTTGAAAAAGAAATTTGTATAAAAGGATATATAAAAATTTCCTTAACATCGCTTATCGCAAATCAAGAGATCCTTTGCACTCATGAAAATGCTTCTAGGAAATCCAATACATCATAAGATAGAATTAAACCCCAACCAAAAATGAAAAATATAAGTCTTTATCGCATTTTTCATGTTTAAAGTATAAAAGAAAAAACTCAAAAATGTTATCATTCAATCTCGATGCGATAAGGAAATCACAAAAGCGCATATCGCATGAGCAAGGGTTCAAAATCTTTCCATTTTGAAAACCCTGATGCGATAAACCCGATCGCAATCACAAATCGGTGAAATCATATTACATCCTTATGCACCCTTTGAAAATTTCCCAATGCGATAAGTTAAATCGCGATCGCTCATCGCTAAAACGCATGACTCATATCCAAAGACACTCCTCTAAAAATTTGCGATGCAATATCATTGTTATTACAAAAGCGCGTTTCCCGTAAATGAAAACATGAAGTATTAAATATACAGATGTTTTATCACATAGATCATTTATAAAGAAAATCACATTGATTTGTTATGATTTAAAAGTACCGCGTCCTTCATGCCAGCCCAGCAATAATTGCAATCGCAGATATCAAATGGAAAAATTTAAGCCTAACCCTTGAGACTTCCAATCTCCGATATGTGATCATCATTGATCAGAGATCGAAAAAGTTATGGTATTAACGCTATAAATGGACCATTATGAATATGCGATGAGACATCTCATAATGGCATTAAAATCTCACATTATACGAGGAGGTCATTAAAAGATAATCATGGTTGAAATCCTTCGCAGATTTCATCTTCGATGGAATAATATTTCTTTAATCTGTCATGTTTATTGTGATTAAATGCCATTTGCTCCTCTCCGCTTTGTATTCATTCTTAAAAGAATTTTTCCATCATTTTGCTCATTTGTTTCATTGTTTAGACCTGAGAAACAAATAAGAGTCATGAAAATGTCTAAGAAATCTAAGAAAGCGAAGGTCCCCATCGTTCCAAAAGAGAAACCTGCTAAATTGTTATTAGTAACTGATACTACTTGTCTGGGTCTTGGAAAAACTTCATGGGAAGGGGTTTACAACCTACTAGAGGCAGAAGATCCAACTATAATATCAGAAGAAGAAGCGACAACAGATTCATATAAAAAATCAGAAAGCACTTTGAAGGAATTGGCGAGTTCCTATCTTCAAAAAATAGCAGCTCGCGCGAATGTGTTCCCGTATAATGATTTGGTGAGATGGGTGATAGAAAGTATAAACATAAGAGATAGGGCGTTCTTTACATCAGACAGAAGGATGTTCGGGTCTTTCAAAGTAGAAGACATCAAGAAGATGTATCACCTACCAGACCCTCAGAAAATCTACAATAAAGCATTTTTGGAAGACTTTGCCAAAGAAAATGAAGTGGAGTCAGATCCTATCAAAGACTGGAGGCATTTTCCAGAAAATTACAAGCACGAATCTTCAGGTATGTACTCTATAGAATCCTTGGCGTCTCCTTATTGCTATGTTGCAGCTATGATGTGTAGATTGTTTAGAACTGCCAGCTCTGAAAAATTTTCTATTGAGATGGTACCTTTAATTGAAGCCATTGTTAACTCTTACATCATGGATTGGCCAACCATTCTATCTGATAAAATGGCAAGCAAAATCCTCGATTATAGGAGAAACAGGCACGTGACTACCCGGATAATACCTCCATTTTACATGAGTGCTTATATTATTGACACCATATGCTTCAACTCTGAATTCCCTATCTTAGGATGGAAGTGGACTCCTATCCAAATTTATCACAAGTATCTGTGGAAGGCCTATTACAAAGACCATATATATAGAATTTGTCATGGGTTTATCTTGCCAGTTTATCGAGCTATATTCAACAAAGCCGCTCCAAGGTTATCCGATGAGGCCAGAATTGGCCTAACCTCAATCGAAAGTTGGTTTGGAGAGGAAAAATTCACCTATATCCGGATATTCGGAAGCATCACTGATCCCCATGTTCTACCCTTGTACATTCTGGATAAATTGCTAGCCCGAGAAATAGCCTATAAAATAACAGAGAAAGGGATGTCTAGAAACCTAAAAAATTCAAAGAAGTAGATGTGGCCTACATTTCCCCTTCGATGTGGATCTTTCTCTCTACATGATTTCAAACATGCAGAGAAAGAAGCCAAAAAAATAAAAGAGCTCAGATTAGTGACCATCCCCAAAAGACAGTATGATCCAAAGTAAGTTGCCTATAAATTTACATCTATGGTATAGGTCGGTAAATTTGAACATGAAGATGCTGATTTTGACGATCTATTTGCCTCGACCGAGGTATTTTCACAAGTTAAACATCTGGCAAAATTAAAATTTGGAGCAAGTGACATGGAGAAATTCCTGCAATTCAGAACCAAGAGACTTCTAACAATACCTCTTGATCATTTGAGAACTACTCCCCTACTGCAACAGGAAGGAAAAGAGTGATAAAAAGAACACCGAAATAGAGCAGGAAAAGAAGAATACAGGAAATAAGGCTGATACTCAAACTGAACTGGAAAAAACAGGTAAAAAAGATGTCGGTTCCTCCGACATTGATATACATATTCATTCAAATCTATTGAAGGAATGGGAACAGTTTGATCAAAAAATCAAGTGCCAGAATGATTCCTAGAATATGGCTACAACACAATCGCCCGCAACACAACGGCCCATGGTAACTAATGTTACGGTTGAAGGAGCAGTCGGCAATACTAATACCCAAGATGTTGAGATCATCCCAGAAAACCCTTCTAAGGAAATTTTATTAAAAGCTGAAGATATACTGCCCTTGGATATCTTCTACAGTCCAAAGCATAGGGTTGTAGTTAGAAAAAAAAGGAAGAAAAGAAAAATCGATCAGGGTTTATTTTCATCTCCCAGGTCAAATTAATGAATGTTGTCTCGAAGGACTCTGAAGTTAATCCTTTAGAGGATTTAACTAAATTATCCCAGTATGCATGGGCTTATACATCAATGAAAATGGACAAAGCCTTCGAAGTCAGTGAATTGTTAAAATAAAAAGATCAAAAAATAGCGCTGCTGGAAGAAAATGCAACAGTGGATAATCAAAAAATAGCATAGCTAGAACATCAGCTAATTGAAGAAAGACAAAATATTGAGCAACTTAAAGAGCAGTTGAACCTTGAGAAACAAAATCTTGACCATCAAGCTTTACATAAGCAACAACAGCTGTCTCAAGAGCTGAAAAATTGCAAGTAATGCTTCAACAGGAGAAAATGGCCAAAGAAGAACAGAGTGCTGCGCTACAAGCACATATACAAAAATTCAAGGACTATCCTGAGATTGATCAGTTCAAAATAGAGGCTCTCAAATCAAGTAAAGCATTGTCACAACAGCTTGATATTTTATGTCATAAAATATCAATGGCTGATCCTCTATGTGTAATAGCTTCATCACTCATAGAAAAGGTAGTAAACACAAGGCTTGAATTTGAAGATGCCGATGAGAAAATTTCGGGGTTCCTCACATGGCAAGACATAGACTAAGGCATGGTTGCCAATCTTCCCAAGATCCAAGAATCACAGAAAGAAATTTTGTTTGCAGAATGGGAAATGTAGTTGATTAAGGAAGAATATGTTGCCTCCAAGGCAAGAGCTGTAATGAACAGTTTAGTGGAGTTAATCAACGAAATTTTTTTATACGGCCATTTTAATTTCTGATTGCATCTTAGGAAAACTCCCAAAATTCAAATAATTAGAGAAACAGTGGAAGGAGGATTTAGACAACAAAGCCCAACAGATCAGCGCAATGCAAGGACTCACATGGGACACATTTTGGTTATATTTGGTTAAACCGCACAGTCAGCAGATGACTACAAAATGCCTCTCTCATGCCATCAGTTATATGATTCCAGAACTTTCGGATGCCACATATACTAGTCAGCTACATTCCTGATTGAGTCATCCTTCCGAAGTAAAAGAAATGTTATCAATCTTCCAGTTGCATGTACCAAAGGTGAAATATATACAATGAACATGTTCTTATGGAGATCACAATTCTATTTTTATGAAATCGGATCACCGATTTCCATGTTTTGTCAGTTTCAGCAGCATTCAAGCGATGTTTTAGATAGTTTGTTTTAATTTTTATTATTATTGAAACCCCTTTCATGTATTTAGAATTGGGTCCTCAATTTGTATTAATTTTTTACTTGGGAAAATACACTTCTGTACTTCCGAATATATTATTTTTATTAATGGTGGATCAATATTCTGCAATTTTATGAGAAAATTATTTCCAAGAATTTGCACTTTTGTTTTTTCTGGAGGTTTTTCTAAATAAGAAAGAAGGATCAGAGCGTTATTTGCATCAGAGGATTACAAATGTGTCTGGTATTTTTATCGTTACCATATTCTTCAATTTTCCTTATGCAATGAAACATTCTCTTTGAAAATTGCTATTGTTTACATATACATGCTTATAAAACAATCCTTTAGTTATATCTTTATGAAAACTTAGAATTGTTATCTTTCAGAATATATGTAAGCAATATAAATGAATGCAATATGTTATCATCATTACTTTGTTTAATTTCTTAAACAAGTAATTATTATATGTAAATGCATCTTTTGGATGAATAAGCCATCTATATTATTATTCATCTAATTAGAACAAATCCAAAATCGCATTTATCAAAAGATACCCGGGTTAAAATATAGAGTTATTTGCATTTATTAAGTCATCGATTAGATTAATTATCATTTCCATTATCTGTTATACAAACAACCAATCATAAACCCTATATCATTGGGAAATTGGTCACATATTATCCAGTCGATGCCACTATCCCAAATGGAAAATGAGTTGTACTAAGGTCTGGACTGGGTGGTTTTCCCCAATGTTGAAGTTAGGATTTTAGGGGCTTCAACAGTACCTTGAGAGCCATTGCCATTATTGGTGGTATCTGTCGCGCTTGTTAACAACTTCCATCATTGGCTGGTAATTAGGTGATTTTTCTGCATGTTTGACTTCAGCTCATTTATTCACATGCTTGAAATTGTACTTGATCAGGTCGTAATGGAGCGCAAGACCCTAGATGTTATTATCTAGAGTCCAGGTTACGAGGTGATATGATTTGTACATTATTTGATACATGTTTCTTTCAGATGGATGGTTGCGACCATACCATGAGTCTATATGTGATCCTTCTCAAATGAATGTCTACGACCATACCATGGTCTCTTTTACAGATGGCTGTGTCCATACCTTGATTCATGTATTTTCATCAGAGATTTTAGTTATGTATATGTGCTTGATTTACAGGTCTCCTGACAGTAGTGTCTGGTTCCTTGCATGTACTTATAAAGCATTTCACCCCTCACTCATGTTCAGACTTCATACTTTAGGGGGCATCTGTTACACATCAATTTTTCACCGTCACTGTACTCCCCATTCCTTGATCCTGGAGGACCCATAAAGTGACCCTTGTGTACTTTCCAAGCATGGAATACATACCCCTGAACCAAATTTTGTCTGCCAATTCATCTCCATTTACAACTTTTCTGGAATATCTCTATAAAAGCCTGGTTTTCAAGGTCGGTGCTTTGTCTCAGTGTCTGACCCACACCGATAGCAGATATTTGCACTGAGACTCGTGCCAATCGGCGCTCTGTCTTAATGTTGGACCCACGCTGATCCCCTTTTGGAAAGTTTTTAAAAATAGAAACGGAGTTTCCACAACTAGAAGCTTCACGAGGTGGTGAGCTGGAAGTTTTTTTTGAGGATATGGTCGAGGAATTCGCCTTTGGGCTTCTTGTTCCCAAGAAATAGGAACTACTCCAAAGGATAAGTTCTTTTCCCATTATTTGAGGGCCCATATCCTCCTCCTCCATTGTTATATAATGAGACCTCTTTCACCTCTACTACCTTGGTTAAAGAGTTAGATCTAGCTGGTTAGAGGCAGCAATCATAGAGAGGAGAAGCAATTCTAGCTTCGGGAGGATAGTGCACAGTGTGATTGTTTTTCTGTGTTAAGAACATAGTGAGATCTTATACCTTTGTGTGAGGGTGTTGCAAACATGCTCGGATATAGATATGCCTAAGGAGAGCCTGAACATCAAGGCTTGGTTGTAAACTCCCCTTGTCTTTATCATAATAAAATGCAGCTAATGTTTATCTTCCACTCATGTTTACATTTATAATGATATTTCTATAATTCCTTGATCATTTAGATAGGTTTTAATTGTTTTATGTTTGTCATTATTTTACGGTTTTTGTGGCATCTTGACTGTCTGTACAGGTAATCGAACGTTGGTAGAAGCGTGTATCAAGCTTGAGAAGAGCGATGGATCAAGAACCTTCGATGGAAGACGACAACATAGCATCAGAATAAGGTAGGTCATCTTCCTTTCTCTGAATTTCATTTACAATCTAGGAAGGTTGATGTTAGTATGTTCCTGTAGTTTCGAGACCCACCCTGGGGCTGGAGGGATCGCCTTTGCCTGCAGAGGGGATTTACTTGCACAACACCTTTGGTAGGACTTTGTGTTTAACAATATATTTCACATCTCTAAAAACCACATCTCGGCTGTACACAACCTTCATTGTTTATGGGTTCCAAAGCTTATAACCTTTTAAACCATCCTTATACCCAATAAAGATGCACCTTCATATTTATTATCCAACTTGGTCCTTTTCTCCTTTGGAACGTGTACATATGTATCATATCCAAATACCGTTAGATGTGAAAGACAGGGTTTCTTACCAGTCCATACCTCATGTGGATTCTTTTCCTCCCATGTTGATGAAGGTGATCTGTTAATAAGGTAACATGTAGTCTCGATTGCCTCTTCCCATATTTCTAGTCCTAACCTGATACCACTGAGTATGCTTCTTGCCTTTTTCCATCAATGTCATGCTCATTCTTTCTAGAACTCTATTTTGCTGAGGTGTGTATGGAGTAGTCTTCTGCCATGCTATATCACACTTCTTACAAAAATCTTCAAATTCCTTCTTGCAGAACTCTCCACCATTATCTGTACTAAACATAATTATCTTCTTATTTTTTTGTTTTTCCACCAAAGCCTGAAATTATTTAAGCCTGTGAAAAGCTTCATATTTTTTCTCGAGGAAATATATCCATGTATTCCTTGAGAATTCATATATAAATGAAAAATAGTACACAATCTTACCCAATGATGGAATCGAAATAGGTCCAAACACATCACTTTGCACAAGCTCTAATATCTTGTTCACCCTCTTAGCACCAGATGGGAAACTCACCCGATTCTGCTTCCCATACACATGATTTTCAAAGAAATCGAAATCAAGAGAGAAATTAGACATACCTTCTACCATACCATTAGCATGTATTATTCAAAGGCCCTTCTCTCCAATATGTCCAAGTCTTTGATGCATTAGCATGGTCTTTTCTCTAGAGACCACTAGGCTTTCTTCTCCACTTTCAAGAACCAAAGAACTGTTGCACCCTTCAATTACAATGCTACCTAGAAGATTGTACAGAGTTACAATAAAAAATCCCCAAATCAATACCAATGATCCCTGAACCATCTTGCAGGTATATTTCTCGAACAATTTTTTTACACTTGAATCATCCATATTGCTTACAGAAATAAGATTTCTAGCGAATGGAGGAATATGAAGAGCACTAGGAAGTGTTCTAATCCTTCGACCTTTTAGCTTCAACTTGAATTTTCCGCGTCCGAATATTCTGGCCTTCCCATCATCCCCTAGGAAGACATCACCACCATCATATTTCTCATACTCACAGAACCACTCCCTATGGGGAGTGAAGTGAAAGTATGAACCTGAGTCAATCGACCCTGCCTTGAGATCTACATGTGTATTTGAAGAAGAAGCAAGATACGCATCCCCACATTCATATGAGGTGGTTTTCTCCTTTAGAGAAGGAGCATCATCAGATCCCTTTCCTTTCTCAGGAGCTTTAGAGTTGCAGTCCTTTTTTAAGTGCCCTTCCTTTCCGCATTTCCAACACACCTTTCCAGGATTTCCTAGAGATTTAGATCTCCCACTTGAGAATATTTGTTTTGGGATTGTCCTCATAAAGACAAGACATTTCCATTATGCCCTCCATATTTTTCTGTCTCATTTCCTCTGACAACAAGTCTAAGAAAATTTCATCAAAATTCAAGGTAGTTGTATTTCTACCTATTGCAATAACCATACAATCCCACGAATCTAGTAGAGAACAAAGAAAATTGATGCACTTATCTTCATCTGAGATTTTAATATCAAAAAATTACAACTGACTTACAATGGTGTTGAAGGAGTTCATATGTTCTGTCACCGAGTCTCAATCCTTCATCCTCAGGTTATACATCTTTTTTTGCAGGAATAACTTATGCACTAGATACTTAGATTGATACAAAGTCCCTAATTTGTCCGACAAATCCTTTGTTGTATCTTCCCCGGATACATTCAACAATACCAAATATGAGATACACAACCATATTTTTCTCTTTGCCTTCTAATCCAACTTCGCCTAGTCTTCATCTGATATTGTTGTTAGTTTATTACCTGGATCTACTGCGATCCATTGATCTTTATCCACCATTAGATCCTCCATCTTGAGATTCTACAACTCAAAACTATGACCATTATATTTCTCCATCTCTATCTTTCCATTTCTTGCCATATTCTTTCACTGCAAGAATTGATCCTGTAGATCTCTGACTAAAAAATGTTTACCACAGGCTTGAGAAAAAAACCCCTTAGCAGCAAAGGCATCCCCTTGAAGCCGAAACAACTCTGATACCAAATGTAGGTTTTAACCTGTATAGAAATTATCTTCAAACAAACTATTTAAACAGAAAATAAACAATAGCAAGAGAATAAAACATAAAACATATATACACAGATATTTTCCCCTGGATCCCGAAACCGAGACTACTAGCTTGATTTTTCGTTATATTCCTTTCAATGTTACAATACACATATATAATTGTTGAATAATTCATATACCCTAATCCATTAAGCTTTTATTAAAACATAACTGTAGTTCCTGTTAGACTCCTATACCAATAGGTTTCATCTTTGATCAAATCTACAAAATACCATGGGTAGAAAACCATCATGCCCAAAACAATGTGCAAACGCATGCACAAAACCATAGGACGGTCCACCATGTGCTTGGAGCTAGTCATGGAAATAATATAACACACACCCAACAATATCTCCCAACATGTTTAGTCCAATTAACACCCCGTTCATTGGATCACTGTAAAGAACCTCAAATGGAATCATCCTCAAGGACTCTTAATGCCCATTATTACATGAAGATACTTCTCCAACTTCTGATGACAAATTGACTAAATTGAGAGGGGGGGGGGGGTGGGTCAATTTAGTCCATTCACAGACATTAAAATTCTTTTCATCAATCTCATTAACTAAACCATTACTTGAGAATCTTAACAAATAATGACCAGCAAATTGAATATGTGAACAACAAGTAATAATCAGACAATAGATCACATCATCACATAGTAACAATGCATATGGAAACCAGATATAAGTGTAAACCCATAAGGGAGAAAAACACAATTTTATTATTTTTGTGATCCAAAGGCAATCTCCTACTCCTTATTACATCTGATTTTTTGTATGCTCCAACCTATAAGAGGTTGCTACCTCAATTTTCAGCAAGATGCAATATGCAAGGAAGCTCCAACTCCCATGTGTTTTTTGTAGGCTACAACCCACAGGAGGATCCTACCTCAATAGGCTCCAACTTGATGTTTATCAATCCACTACTTGAAAGGAGACTACAATCCCCTGATACAAACAAGGAACAATAATGTGTACCTGGTCATAATTTTGCATATATCCATCTTCATTTCTGCCTCTTCTTCCCTTCAAATCTACTTCAAATAAGCTTTATATGTGCCAAGTCATGAATGCATATCATCTCAATCATCTTTCCCACATTCTCCAACTCTCTAACCACTTTATTTTCCATCCAAATTCATATCTTTTATAAAGATAATTTTCTGGCTGTTTGTATTCCACATAAGAATATGAAGTGAACAAGCTTGACTCTTTGCGTTCCACTCATTCGTTTCCAAACTCTTCATATTAGAACATAAAAATAAAAAATCCATCCAATACTAATTTCAGCCACATGTAATGATTAAATGCATCAACGTAATGGCAACAAAAAATAACAATATTGATCATTAATGAATTACAACACTCTTTGCAACATCTTTTCCTTTTCCTTGGAGTCTTATCCAAGCATCAAGCCATCAACATTCCAACATCAATGTTCTACCAAATCATCAATGTATCTGCTGCTCATTTTCTTGTTGTTCCTTGTGCTGCTCCTTCTCCATGCTTCAGTATAACCTGTTGTTTCTCCTTTGTATATCATCTTTTGCTACTTCCATCTCCTTTTCCTGCTTTTGCTGCTTCTCTTGTATACCTTACTTCTCATGTTTCTCATTTGCCATTAATGAAAATATTGCCAACAATACCCCCCTTTGGCATTGATGACAACACCTTTGTCCTCCCCCTTTCATTCTGACAAGTATCTTCCTTCCTCTTATTACCTCCCCCTTTGAAATTAATGACAAGGGGTAAAAAAAAATTCTCCTCATATTTTACATCACAAGATCATTTCTACTCTTGAGAATATGATCAATTCTTTAGTACTAAAGATCTCATTCACTGTGAAACTTGGAATCAAATCCATTGCATCATAAGAAACTATTAAATTCGTGGTTCTAGTTTTATGGATGCCAATAAACATATTTAACGATTTTTACTCTAATACCTATATCTCATTATATCACCATTAGAAACAATTTAAGTGAACCTAATGGAATGCAATATTAGAACATATTTCAATATGCTCAAATCAGTTGATAATTGAATTAAAAGTTTGTCTGGTAGTATGTGGAGTTTTTATTCTCCATCGATATCCTTGAACATATAATACTTTTGAAAGTGATAACCTTCTATATGTTCCATTGTGCAGGTCAAACATTTTTATATAATGTACACCATTTTCACCTTGCTCTCTTCTCCAGCTTCTTGAGTTGCCACCTCCATTTTAGTTCCTTATGATTTATTTAGGGACTTTTATCCTGTAAATGTTACTTCAATGCTTCTTTAATGTACCAAATGCTACTTATCCAATGATTTACCAAAGAATTCCCTATAATATTAAATTTCGTTTGAATTTTGAGGCTATTCTCCATACAAGTTCTCCATATTCTATTTATCAAATGCACTGTAATACATTACCGATGTTTATATTGCTACATTAAATTAGAGACTCCATGTTGACATTTATACATCAAAATCAAGTAATTTCTTGAAAGTTGCTACACTACATGAGCTGGGTAATTGTCATGAACCTAGGGTACAAAACTCTAATTCCAACATAACACACCATATAATGAACACATGACACTCGCATCAATGAAAATATCACTGTTACAATATGTTAGTGTCAGTTTTTGCATCCTGCCACCAGTGATAAAAAAATATCTTTTCATATCATATAAGGGTCTCATTCTGAAAATTTTGTCATTCCATTAGGTCATCATGCAAAAATTTGGTCACTGATTAGAGTATTGAGATCATTACTAATACTTTCACCTACGTGGTCAATGGAAATCATAATGTTTAGGTCATTCATTGTTGAAAGAGTACCATAGTCATCATGGTCATCATTCAACTCATTGTTCCATGTTGTGCCATCATTAGTTCATAGGGTCAAAATCATGAAAATTGGTCATTTCACCATCAGATTAATATTTTGAAGGAGTAGTAATAGTCAAAGGTATTCAACAATTTTAGGTTCCAAACTATCATTTCCAAGTAATTGGCTTTGTGTTTACCATATTTGTCTCTCAGTTGTGCTTGGAAAGCTCATTTCCCTCTCCTAGGGTTTTGAGGGCATTTTTCTTGGTTTCATGACTTCCACGGTTAAATAATAAAAAAGACTTGTATCCTAATGCTCTTACACATTACCCTATCCTTAAAATACCTTCCTAAACACTTCACATCACTCATATCCCTCAAAATCATCATCTCTCCTACAAACCCTAGCTTATTGCTAAACTTTTGACACCTTCCTAGGTTGGGTTCTATTTTTCCCTTTTGGACCCCTTCCCATTACTCATTTCTATAAATTCCACCTCTCTACACTCTCCAATATCTATCCCTATCCCCCAAAATTTCCCCAAGCATTTAGACAACCCCTAACCCCTTCATTACCCTCCCTCTACAAGACAGTCCTAAATCCCCTGTTTTCCCTACATTTCTCGAGTAGTGTTGGGAAAATAACTTTTTATCCCCGAGGGAGTGTAAAAATGACTTGTTTGATAATTCAATTGATAACTATAATGGAATATCTTTCAAATGAGCTATTATGATATCAATTTGAAGTTCAAGACGACCTCCAAAAGTGGTCTGCAAGAGAATGCTGCGTTTTTTACACCCCCATTCTGGACTTTTTGACCAGTCTTGGATGAATTGATTTTTGAGGGGCTTTACTTGATCCTTTTCAGTGCTTGATAGGTCCATTGTATGTTATACAAAAATATATTTTCAAAAATCTATCATGCGACCAATTTTGACTTTAGGAAGTCATCCAAAAGTAGGTTTGAAGGTGGCACTGCGCTCCTGCCAGACTCTCACAAATCCTCCCAAGCTCTTTTGAGAGTGATCCAACCTATAATTAAAAGTCTCCTTGCCTCCAAACAAGTAAGTGACACCCTTTTATTCCCTCCTCTCATTTCACAATTGCAAGTTTATGGCATAAATTCTCTTCACTTACCATCAAAAGTGTTGAGCTAAGAAACCCTAATTATCACCACTACATGCCTAAATTATTTCCCTAGACCCTATTTCTTCCTTCCTTACACCCAATTCATGCCCCTTTCCCTTCCCTATGGTTTCAAACTAAAACACTATGGAGGAGGAAGACAAAGATTACATGGAGGAAGAGGAGGACAGAGAGGGAAGGAGACCTCAAAAGGGAGGACGAATTTTGAGGCTTGAGCCCACCAACAACAGAGAACTAATGGCCTCTCCTATGAAAGTATCTTGCTTTGAATAAGTTGGTTTCCTTGATTTCTGAAAAATGATCCAAATAGTTCAACACCACCCTGTTTTGAGCAGAGTTTTCATTGAAAAACTCAAAGACAATCATGTGACCCTTACAGGTGTGACTTTCACCATATCCACACCTATCATTGTTGCTGCCATAGGGATACCAAACATGGGTGAGAAGTGGTTTAAAGAAAAAGACTTGGATAACCAATATTATGAACCATTCATCAAACCAAGGTACATAAATGAGAGAAAGAGGGTCTTCCCTTTTAGTTACCTTCTTGATAGATATACCCCCATGATGAAAATCATCATGAAGTACTTCTATTATGAAGGAAGGTTCTCCAGACTTTACAATTATCATATTAGACTTCTCATGCACTTCAAAAGAGTCATGTTTCTTAATATCCCATACTATTTGTTCAGGAGCATAGAAAAAATGACCTATATAGTACGAAAAAGAGCATATGATCAGAAAATGAACAAACTCTTTCATCACTCCTTGAACAAAATCATTGCACGCCATCATCTTGAGCAGTTGCACATTTCATGGGATACCTTCATTGTCAATGATGTTTTCACTACTCCACAAGCTTAGCATGCTGAAAACATACCTCCTTCATCTTAGCCCTCTGCATCTATTCCTCCATCAACTCATCCCACTAGACCCATACCATCACCATCATCAGTATTTCAGAGTCATATTGGGTCATCCAGCAGAGTTTTGGTCAAAGAGCCTACAAAGACCAAAGAGGCTGAGAAAGACGCATTGGCCAAAACATATCAGAGAGGGCATAAGAAAGTTTTTTCTCGACAGATTGTGGGAGGGGCCCTGCCTTTTTCATCAACAAAGTAGGTACAAAAGGGAAAGTAAAGGCAGAAAGAGGCAGTTGTGCATGAGGAAGTCATGCAAGAGGATGAGGACCCTCATGATGAGGAAACAAATTTTGACCTAGTTGACTTGGATCAGAAGGATGATCATGAGGCCTCCAGTTTTATTTTCAAAGAGAAGGATGCCCAAATTAGAGAGTTGAAAAGTAATTTGGATAGAGCTCAATTTGTCATTTCATTTCTTGAGCAGGAGAATAAGCAGCTGAAAGACTAGCAAGTGCTTATGGAGCTAGAGCTGCTCAAAACAAAGAGAGGTAAAGCCAAAATGCCACTTGATGATCCTAAACAAGATGAAATCCAAAGAAGCAGAACAAGACCAAAGATAAGGGGTCTTAATAGGGTTTTACAACAACAAAAGATTGAAGATGAAAAACTCACTTTTGAGGAGATGATTGCCAAGGAGGTTGAATATGACAGATAGATATGGCTTGATAGGTTCAACCTCCACCTTGAGAAACTCCTCCACAAGGCAAACAAAGACAACAAAATGCTCAGAAACTTGTCCAACAGGTATATCACAAGAATCAAGTTTTGTAGCATGAAACTCAAGCAATTGCAGGAGAAACATAAGCAAACCCTAGCCAAGAAAAAATAAGGTGACAATATTGACATCCTTTATGAGGCATCCCTAATTGCTTAACAAACTTCATCATGATTCCATAGGACAATTTTGGATAAATTTTGAGCAAGGTTTGAATTTTTTTGGGTTTTTGCAAATTTTGGCAGTTTTAGCACAGTTAGACTGCAAGGAGCGCCACGCCCTAGGTGTTGCGCTTCTTCTAGGAGGATATAAATGTAGAAATTAAGGTACCATTGGATTCATAATGCCAAATACCATTAGGGTAGGCAAGTTTCTAAGAATTTTTTTGAAAATTGGTAGGTGAAAAGGTCAAAAAACACTCAAAAAATCATGTTTCTGCCCTCTTTTTCAGCTAGGCGCTGCGCTCCTAACCAATATTGGGAGATTAAACTTTTTGAGGGTTAAACTCATAGTTTTTGGAAACTAAGGAAAGTTTTGGAAACTAGAAAAGACATGATTTCCAATGAGCTATCCTGAGCTCAATTTGGAAATTAGAAACCCCTTCAAAAGTTGAGCTGAAGTTGGCACTACGCTCCTGACACTAGCATTGCGCTCCTGACCTTTCTCTATTTTTCCTGATTTTTTCCACTTTTCTCAGTTTCACCATGGAAAAATCATGTTTTTACCAATGTAATTGATAGATGTAAATGTAATTATGATGTTTTTAAGTTACCTAGGGGTAAATACATTAGGTAAAACTCTTTGAGAGGATTGATGAATGAGTTTCACTAAAGTTAGGGATGAGTCAGTTTGACCTCCCTACACTCTAGGTTTGTAGTTCAGAATTTTGTGGACCAACTCCACAACTCAGGGATTCGACCCTTGAGGTTGGGAGAAGTTGTTTAATACCTATATCTTTCATTTCTAGACTCATTTCGTAGGTTGGATGTTGTTGTATTGATCAGAGACACTAGTGTATTCGTATTTTGCTAGGAATATATTGGATGAGTTGCAGCTATTCTTTTGGGATTCATGTGGTACTGTACTTTGGCATAGTTTCTTCTTCTATTTCATATGTATGAATGTATTTTACTTTCCATGTTCATTCAAGTTATATGATATGTTTGATTCTCAAGTTTGATAAGTAGAATACATCTTTTATGCTCTGTTTTGGGAGAATCACCATAATTTGTTTCAGTTTCTTCAGTTTAAAAAGAATTCATGTAATTTCATGCTCTTTTTAGCACCTCACCAGTCTGATCCATCTCACCTAAGAACCCTAAAGTGTTAAAGTAACTACCTACCTTGCCCCATTAGATGTCTACAATTCTAATCTTATTTTCCCTGACCTATTTACCTCTTTGACCTAATTCACTCATCTAGCACACAAATCAACCAATCAAAACCCCTGTGCTACTATACCTAGCCTAGAACCTAATTGATCCAACCCTCTTGGCTATGATCCCTTGGATAGATCCCTCTCCTTCCTAGTAGGGCTAGCTACTTGGCGAGAGATTGGTCTGTAATTACCTTTGCTGGTTTCTTCTCAACCTCGAAGATCCGGTGGAGTGCTAACACAATAAATCTGTCCCAATATATAATATGGAAACCAATAAATTGAAAATAAGCAACCCATATAATATGAACATAGGGGCATTATCCATGGTGACTTTGGTAACATGATATTAGAGGTGAAACATATCATCCAATATCATCGTCTGTGGTGAGCCCTGGTATTGCACCAAGAGTGCTGCGACTCCCAGGGGCTCCCCTACTTTACTTTATCAACTTGGGGTTTGTACAAACTTTGAGGTGACAATGCTATATACACAACAGATGCAGTTTTTTCATGTCATACTCTTCTGCTTTACAAAAGGGTGCTACTTCTAGATGTTCTCAGTGAATTATGTCACACTTCAATGAAACTAAACTAAATTGTAGAAAGGAAATGATAGAAATGGAACTAATTTAATGTGCAGGAAGGAAATGACTATAAGAAACTAAAGTAAATTGTTGAAAAGAAATGACAGGAAGGAAATCAATTTAATTTGCAGAAAAAAAAAGCAGAAAGGAAACTAATCCTAAACCACACTTAACTTGGCGAAACGGATAAATGCACTCTACTTTTCCTATGAACTATCTACCATGATTCTATCCATGCAACTTGGCTATCCATGACTTAATTGTAACTAAAAATAGTTAATTTGCATTTTGGAGGAAGAAAACGGGCTAAAAGAGGCTAATGGGAGGTTCAACACATGAAATGAGGTTTGGAAGTGGAATGAGGGGGCTAAAAACTTAGAAAAATTGATTATAATGTGAGAAATGACTTTGGAGTGGAGATAATTTAAAAAGGCTTAGAAGCAGAAAGAGGGGGTTTAAAACCTTATAAAACCTTAGAATATGGTGCAAATGTCTTTGGAGCAGAAGTAATTGAAAAACGCGATGGCAGAGATGCGATGGAGGAAAAAGTTGTGATGTGCGATGTCGTAATCGCAACTTCGCAAGTTTAGATGGATAGCAATAAGGATTTAACAGGAATAAACTAAAATGTGCGAAGTGCGATGTGCGTTGTGGTAAAGGTTGAGGGAGGTGATTTGTGATGGGGAAGACGTGGCAGTGAAAAAGAAAAAGGAAAAATTTGTGGGCTATGATGTGCGATATGGTAAGTTCAGCGAAGTGCGATTTGCAATACGGTAAAGTTTGCGGGCTGCGATTTGCGATGCAGATGATGTGGAGGTGAAAGGAAGAAAGGGAAAAGTTGTGATTTACGATTTGCGATTTCGCAATATCAAAATCACAACGAATGAGTGGTAAGTGTTAAAGTAAATGTTAAATGTTGCGATTGCGAAGTGCGATGTATAGTGGTGAGAGTCTCGAGGAGAAAACTTGGAGGTTGGGATTTCGAGGGTTTTCAAGCATTTTTGCATTAAAACGAATCCAACGACGGTGACCTATAGAATGAAGGAATAAGGTAGGAAATCGACGAAGGAGAGAGGTAAGTCTTCAAGGAAAAAGGTAAGAGGTGCGAAGTGTGATTTGCGATTTTGCAATATTGCAATCGCAAGGAACAAGCGGTAAGTGTTAAAGCTAAACGTTAAATGTTGCAATTGCGAAGTGTCATGTACGGTGGCAGGAGTCTCGAGGAGCAAAGGCGGAGGTTGGGTTTGTGGTGGTTCTATATGGTTTTTCACGTGTTTCTGCATAAAAAGGGTAAGGCAGCAGTGAACGAAGAAAACATAGAAATAAGGCTAAAGGGCTTAAGGGCATTCGGAAAAAAAGGTAAGTGCAACGTTAAAGTGAGAATTAAAGGAGGCAAATGGAAGCGTAAGAGCAGTGCTCAGAAGTGAAGCACACCTGCAGATTTATGCACGGGAAATAAACAAAAATGCAGGGTGAAACAGTGAAGGAAAGGCTTGGACTTAGTAAATACAAATTATTCCCTGAACTCGAACAAAAAGCAATTTTGGCCCGTGGGAAGGTCTTCCCTACTTGAACTCTATTGATAGAGATGAGAGGGGAGAGACTTGACCACAGTTTTGGAGTTTTTCCTCTATTTTACTATGCATAAGCAATTAAAACTAAAACAACACAAAAAAATAAATAGAAATGAAACTTATCATAAGTAGATCTATCTTTAATGGCAAAAGAAAAACTAGCTAAATGACAGAAAAAAGAATGAAAACATCAACGAATCTAAGGCACATGGGTTGGGCCCTAACTCCTGAGCCCAAATATCTGGAACTAGATCAATAAAATGGCATCTCTATACTCATTTCATAAAAAAGAACAGTCTGTTACATCCTTAAAAGTTTTAACAGAGCCTAATGGCCTTACAACAGAAATTCGAATCTATTAGAATGGAATGGAAGTGGGATGGAATGGAAGTCAACCAGAATGGGATTGAATAATCAACCCTCATTAGCTCTTGATCAACTTTATTTATACTAAAGGGAATTTACAAACAACTCCCTAGAAAATAGGTAATGAGTCCACTTAAATCCAAGTAAACCATTGATTGAGTGCACTTCATATTAGTTGCTTGGCTACCTTTGGAATTTGAATTGCTGGAGGGGATCTCATGAGGATCCTTTGGCTGCCTTTGGAGTTAAGGAGGGTGGAAAAACCCCTTGAATTTGTCCAATATTTCTCCCTAATTTCCTGATACTGTGCTCATTTATTCTTCAATCTTGATCTTCTATTGGCAGGGAGCAAGTCCTTAAATCATCTCCTTCTCCAAATATGTATAATCTACCAAATATTCTCACAATATTCTACAAAAATAACCAATATTAGGCAAAAATATGCAACTACCTTTATTCCTTCATAAGAAAATATTGAAGCATAAGAAAACATTATTAAGTGCAAAAGGAGATATTTTAATATATCTTTTCATGTACATAAGTAGGTAGATGGGCTTAAGAAAGGTTAGATGGGCCTTATTTTATGTCTAATTTAGAGGCCCATCATCACCCCCCTACTGAAACTGTTTCTCATCCTCTGAGAAACCTATTCATCTTGCCTGCCTTATGGTTCTTCCTTCATGCTAGCTTATTTTATTTTTTGTTTATTTTCCCATGCGCTGCTCCTCCGGCTGATATTCCCGCTATTCTTCTTGCATTTCTTCTCGTATGTGCTTGTTACACAACATTTTGTCACCGTCCTTGCAATCCCCAACTTGCACATTGGAGGGTCATTTCTGTGACTAATAAGCAGTGTCATGCTTTGCAAATAATATCATTGCATCCCTTTACATGAGGGAAATATTCCTTCTATTGAAAATTCCCTGAGCAGAGCTGTAAAAACCCCTATTTTTTCCTTGGCGCGAGTATCCAGTTACACCCTCGCGCCGACCCAAAAATTTAACACTGAGCCCATGCCAGTTGGCTCTCTGTGCCAGTTTTCCACCTGCGCCAAGCTATTTATGGAATGCTTTTTAAAAATAGAGGCGGAAATTCCACTCTAACCACCTCGAGGATGAGTCATTGGGAGTGGTTGAACTGAAACAACCACAAACTCCTTCCTTTAGTTAGTAGTTTCCACCGCCTTTGGAAATCTCCTAAGGGATAGGACTCCCTCCCACCTTTGTAGGGATCCCAACCTCCTCCTTTTCCTCTATAAAAGAAACTATCTCTCTTAGTACAAGCTAGCTAAACTTGGAGAATTAGACATAGTATAGCTGAATTACTAGAGAAGATAGAATAAGAAGGAATTACGTTGAGGAAGCTCGAGTCCATGACTTCTAAGAGAGCTTGAGTCCATGCCTTCATCCCATCTGAATTCCCTAACTAAAATTTGAGACATGCTTCGCCTGAACCCCGCTGGAAGATACTGCGACGTCAAAGCATCAGTCGTACTCTTCCTTCTATTCATTTATATACATGACTACTGTTTGGTTCCACTATTGTGTTATGATGTTTATTTGATGCGATATGTTTAGCCCTCTTTGACTGGCTAATAGTTGTTATCACCCAAAAATTCTCAAAAAATCATTGTCTCAAGTCTATTTTTGGTCATGATTTCAAGTAGGTCTAAAAGTCATTTTAAGTCTTGGTAAAGGGTAGGTCATATTTTTATAAGTTTTAAAGGTCATATTTCAAGTTCAAATAAAGTCTTTTAGGTCCATTCCATGATCAAAGATCCATAATTTCCATTTGTGAGTCATTTCCTAAAGCTTCGTATCAAAACTTGTCAAATTAGCCAAGAAATCTTACTTTCGTAGCGCAGCTAGTTCAAAAAAGCTGATTTACGCTATGAAACTGCTGAAAGTCATGAAGAAAAAAATCTGTTTTCTGGTTTTAGTAGTCAACTTCCAAGGGGGTTTCTGGGTAACTAAAAATGAATTTTTGAAAACAAAAAGAGGTTTTTCTTCATAACATACCTAAATATAAAAACCTCTCTCAGTTTCTTCAAATTCATTATTAAGTGGGAGAAATTGATAACGTAACTTGCGCTACGAAACTACTGTTACAAAATGTCATGTACATGACCGTTTATCAATCAAATTCAAGATCGTTTTCTGGCCACATTCAAAAGTATTTTGGAATTATGAAAGAATTTTGTCTTCATCACATACCCAGATAGAATAACCTCTCTCAATTTTCTCACAAGTGCTATCAGTTGGGAGAGACAAGGCTTTCTTTGAAGCCCTATTTTCAGAAAACAGAGTTTTCCTATTTTACACATGTTTTTCAAAGCCAGTTTCTGGACAGCAGGAGAAGTATTTCAAACAAAAAAGAGAGGTTTTTACTCAAGACAGAATGACATACAAAAAAATCCTTCAGTGTTTCAAAATAAATCATGGATGAAGAGATATAGGCTCTGTCCCAAGACCTAATTTGCAGAAAAAAAAACAGGAATAATTTGCAAATGCAAAGCTTTTTCGCCCTTTCCTTATCAATTTTTGAAGGGAAGTCTTGTGTGTTTTGACCTGAAAATTATAGTAAAGAAATGTGAAGTGAATATTAAAACCATCCTAAAGGAAATAATCCAAAACATTGAAGGAAAATGAGTTAAAACGCTGCGCTACGAAGCTGTGCTGCTTTCGTAGCGCAGGTCTATTTTCAATCTTTTGCATAATTCGAAGTTAAATATTGTATAGCTGGCACAAGGAGATGATTTAAGACATATGGTTGAGTATTTGATAGTAAATGGCATCTAAAAATGGTTCATAAATGGTCATGATGTACTAAGGAGTTAAAGGAATCAAAGGCCTAAAATCAGGTAGACAGTTTCCTAGGTTTTAGGAGAACAACATCATCAGCTTCATGGTCACAACAAGCTTCGACCTCATGGAAATGAAAGAGACATGTGATGTAATTAATTTTTAGATAAGGTTGTTAGGAGTTAAGTCAAATATTTTTAGTCCTATTTGAAATAGGACTGCTCATTAGGTTTGCAATTGTCATTTGTAATAAAGACCATGTTTATGGTTGGAAAAGGTGTCAAACAATAGGATTTTGAGGTGTCTAGTGGAGGATAATCTTATCCTATATTTTAAATCATCTATAAAAGTGAAGAGGTCGAAATGATAAGGGTTGGAAAATTTTATTAGCAAAGACTGTGTTTTGTATGGAAGGGTTTTTCAACTTAATGTAGAGTTCTGTTTAGACAACTCAAGATTCATGAGGAGTTCTTGTGTATTATTGTTCTAATGGAATTCTTCAATATTTCTATTTTTAGTGGTGCTTGTTTATGATACTTAGAATTCATCCATGATGCTCTAACTTCCTTCATAAATAAACTGACTATGTGTTTCACTGTTCTACATGTTTTACTCCTTGACTTGAACTCCAAATGCCTTGACTTCCATGCTAGATAGACTGTGATGTTTTTGCTGAAGTTATCTTGACTCCATGGCCCAATGAATGTTTGCTAATGTGATTTACAACCAATTATATCATCTATCTATTTTCCATATAGAGTTAGTCATCTATCCATTAATCAAAAATAATAATCCCTTGAGAGAGCCCTCTCAAGTTGAGGAGACTAAGCCTCAGCTAAAAGATTGGTCTGAAATAGTTACATAAGGTTTACTGGATGAGCAGCCCATTAGGCCTAATTTTGTGATAACATTTTGGTGCGTCTGCCGGGAGCCTGAATATTAATCATTCCCAAAAATTTTAAGCTGAACTTCTGAAGGTAGCAGGATCTCAGGAAGCTTTTTGAGGCTGCATCTACCTTGATGACTCCACACATAAAATAATAAAATTGGAAGGTGACTGCACTTCTTAAAGATCAGTAGCTTGATGAAGTTTCAAGATGAGTTCCATTGCAAGAATAAATGCCAGGTATGCCCCTATGAATTGGTCTCATATCCTTGGTTTTCCAAATCCTATGCCAAAGGTTGAATGGTTAGATGATCTTCCAATATTTAAAGATGAGAAGAAAGACAATGCTGCTCTTCATTTGGTTAGGTTCCATATGCATGTACACAGTCTTAAGGTTCAGTTCCCTTAGAAGGAAAAACATGGTCTTGGTATGAAATCTTGCCAAATGGTTCATTATATTCTCTTGCTGACTTCCATGTTGCATTTTATGAGATGTATAAAGAGTGTCATCCCTCCTTATTGCTGGTTAAAGACTGTTGTAAACACTCTGTGAGTTTTATTGAATATTTGGAGAATCGTTATGAAGATGATGAGTTTATGGATGAGGAAATTTTAGAGGCCCTTCATGACAATACCTTTCATCAACAAGAATAACGCCAAGAAGAAAGGATAACATCTCCCTTGGATGAAAATGAAACCCAACAGGAGTTTACTTATGAAAATCATGTTACATCCTCTGATTTTGATGTAAAGTTGCAGCAAACTTGTTAGTGTTTTGATCATCAGGAGTATGAGAATCATTGCAAACAACAAGAGGAAATTCTGGGAGATATTTTCTATAACCCTCAGGGTGAGGAAAGGGTTGATTTTTTATGTCATTCTTTGCAGCAGATTACATCAAAAAATGATCATATTAATGAGGAAGAATACATTGTTTGTGGGAATCATTTTGAACAACAGTTGGATAGCATACAAAATAAATCTTGTGTGGCTAAGAATCAGTTGTCTGAAGTTACAGAATGTTATGAGGATCATCAAACTGATCATGTATTCTTTCACCCTATAGCTGAATACATGGAAGAACTTTGCACTCCAATGTTTCAGTTTCATTTTCATTATGAAGATCAGATACATTCTAATCTGCCTTGGTCATCACAGTATCATGGATATTTTTGGTCCAAGTGCAGTCAAGAGCTTCAAATATCAAATAAGACAAATGATTGGCTTCATTGGAAAATTCATTTTGTTTGAGTTAAAATGGAGATTGCAACTGCTAGGGTAGGTAGGAGTGTGTGAAAAAGCTCAAAGTTGACTGAGCAATTTTTTTTTTAGTAGGTACAGTTTGGGTGCTTCTTACAATGATCATCAAGCTTGAGCCCGAGGTGAAGGCCATTAGAGCTTGAGGAGGAAGCTTGGAAATTCAAAAGTTTTTCTATTTTTTGTCAAGAAAATGGATAGCAGCACTGGAACTATTGGTTCTTAGTGTACCACAGGGGCACACTATCCCAAGTGGAGCCACTATTATCACCCAAAAATTCTCAAAACATCATTGTGTCAAGTCTGTTTTTGGTCATGATTTCAAGTAGGTCTAAAAGTCATTTTAAGTCTTGGTAAAGGGTAGGTCATAGTTTTATAAGTTTTAAAGGTCATATTTCAAGTTCAAATAAAGTCTTTTAGGTCCATTCCATGATCAAAGATCCATAATTTCCATTTGTGAGCCATTTATTAAAGCTTCATGTCAAAAATTGTCAAATTAGCCAAGAAAATTTACTTTTGTAGCGCAGCTAGTTCAAAAAAGCTGATTTGCACTACGTAACTGCTGAAAGTCATGAAGAAAAAACTTTGTTTTCTGGTTTTAGTAGTCAACTTCCAAGGGGGTTTCTGGGAAACTGAAAACGAAGTTTTGAACACTGAAAGAGGGTTTTATTCCTAACATACCTACATAAAACAACCTCTCTTATTTTCTTCAAATTCATTATGAAGTGGGAGAAATTGATAACTTAACTTGCGCTACGAAACTGTTGTTACAAAATGTCCTATACATGACTGTTTAGTAGTCAACTTCAAGTTCATTTTCTGGCCACATGCCAAAGTATTTTGGAATTATGAAAGAGTTTTGTCTTCATCACATCCCTAGCTACAATAACCTCTCTCACGTTTCTCACAAGTGTTATCTGTTGGGAGAGACAAGGCTTTCTTTGAAGCCCTATTTTTAGAAAACAAAGTTTTCCTGTTTTACACATGTTTTTCAAAGACAGTTTCTGGACAGCAGGAGAGGTATTTCAAAAAACCAAGAGAGGTTATTACTCAAGAAAGAATGGCCTACTAAAAATGCCTTCATTTTCTCAAAATACATCATGGATGAAGAGATATAGGCTCTGTCCCAAGACCTAATTTGCAGAAAAAAAAACAGGAATAATTTGCAAATGGAAAGCTTTTTTGCCCTTTCCTTATCAATTTTTGAAGGGAAGTTTTGTGTGTTTTGACCTGAAACTTCTAGGAAAGAAATTTAAAGTGAATATGAAAACTATCCACAAGGAAATAATCCAAAATATTGAAGGAAAATTAGTTAAAACGCTGCGCTACGAAATTGTGTTGCTTTCGTAGCGCAGGTCTATTTTCAATCTTTTGCACAATTCAAAGTTAAATCTTGTATAGCTGGCACAAGGAGATGATTTAAGACACATGGTTGAGTATTTTACATTAAAATACATCTAAAAATGGTTCATAAATGGTCAGGATGTACTAAGGAGTTAAAGGAATCAAAGGCCTAAAATCAGGGATACAGTTTCCTAGGTTTCAGGAGAACATCATCATCAGCTTCATGGTCACAACAAGTTGAAGGTCATCATTAGAATTCAACCTCATGGAAATGAAAGAGGCATGTGATGTAATTAATTTTTAGATAAGGTTGTTAGGAGTTAGTTCAAAGATTTTTAGTCCTATTTGAAATAGTACTGCTCATTAGGTTTGCAACTGTCATTTGTAATAAAGACCATGTTTATGGTTGGAAAAGGTGTCAAACAATAGGATTTCGAGGTGTCTAGTGGAGGATAAGATTATACTATATTTTAAATCATCTATAAAAGTGAAGAGGTCGAAATGCTAAGGGTTGGACAATTTTATTAGCAAAGACTGTGTTTTGTATGGAAGGGTTTTTCAACTTAATGCAGAGTTTTGTTTAGACAACTCAAGATTCATGAGGAGTTCTTGTGTATTATTGTTCTAATGGCATTCTTAAATATTTCTATTTGTAGTGGTGTTTGTTTATTATACTTATAATTCATCCATAATTCTCTAAATTCCTTCATAAATAAACTAACTGTGTGTTTCACTATTCTACATGTTTTACTCCTTGACTTGAACTCCAAATGACTTGACTTCCATGCTATATAGGCTATGATGTTTTTGCTAAAGTTATATTGAATCCATGGCCCAATGAATGTTTTCTAATTTTATTTACAACCAGTTATATCATCTATCTATTTTCCATATAGATTTAGTCATCTATCCATTAATAAAAAATCATAAACCCTTAAGAGAGCCCTCTCAGGTTGAGGAGACTAAGCCTTAGCTAAAAGATTGGTCTGAAACATTTACATAAGGTTTACTTGATGAGCAGCCCATCAGGCCTAATTTTGTGATAACAATAGTTATGAGTGAAACTATTGTGTCATATGTTGTTCTTGTTCTTTGTCCTATGTGCAGGTATCTGAGCGCAACAACGAACAGATTGTGATTTTCCAAGGCAGGAGCGGGAGGGCACTACTCTTTCTGCAACGACGACAGCATTAGATTCCAGGTAGGTCATCTACCATGTCTTTTGTTCATTAATTAACTAGGAAGAAACACTTTAGCTTGTCCTTTTTTTTCTAGACCAACCCTAGGGCTAGAGGGATCGTCTCTGTCCGTAGAGAGGATTTCCAAGGAAGAGCCAAGATCCCTCTTGTCATTTTAAGTCATTTCTTACTATCTGCAATTTCCAATTTTGAATTCTGGGGGAGGAAATGTAAATATTAGGGCATGGCGGTTGGTGCAGGTTTCGGGCACGGAGTCGCACCAACCGCCCAATTTTTTACACTAGGGCGCGCCCATTGGCGCGACTATTTGGGAAACAATCATGCCAATGGGGAAAACCATTTTCATGCAAAATGTTAATCAAATACTCCAATCATTCACAAATTTAAGGTTCAAAAATGACTAATACCACTCATATGAATGTGTTTGCAGGTAGAAAGAGGAAAAATGGTCATCGAATGGAAAGAATGAGAACATAGCGAAGAAGACAAGCTGGCCATGGAAAATGAGAGAGAGTCATGGAAGCTCTCAGAAAATGTGGTCTGAAAAATTTCTTCCTAACACCATGTCTCCAAGCCCAACCAGAGTTATTACAGTATCTAGTCAGCATATGGGATGAAAATCAAGAGAAGTTCATCCTTCGGGATCAAGAACTTGAGATTGAAGTCTCGGACGTGTATTTCATAACAGGATTATCGCAGAGGGGAGCAGCACCAATCCTAACTGGCACCCAGCCTTACATGGAAAACATGACCATGGTGATAGATAGGGTATGTCCAGGAGCACAGAAGGGATCGGGCAGTGGGAAAGTTGATATCCAGACTATCCCGGATTTGACACTAACAGTGGTGCTACATACCATCACACGAGCTGTTGGGTCACAAGCACCACACGAAGCAACAAAGACACAATTGCTTCTTACTGTAGAATTCTTGGCACTGACCATATACAACTAGGAAGAGGCCGTGACAATAAACATGAAGCGCTAGCTAAAAAAATGCAAGAAGACCAAACTGAAACAATTTGGTTATGGATCTATTCTGGTATCGTTCTTCTTGGAATGACTACCCATTTTCTAGCGAAAGGAGGTCATAGTCTCGATACAACCAGTGAGAGAACCACCGAATTTGATCTAGAGACACCCTTCTGGTACCTTGGAGCCTGGATGCCTCAATGGCAGGTTTTTCGCATTCGACGCAAGGTTCACATCATTGGCCTTCGATTGAGTGATTCTATGGATGTTCGACGTCAGATCATTGTTTACATTCTGTAGATTGTACCTTTTTGTCCCTTGAGGACCATCGTCATCATTGGTGGCTTCTCTCGTGTTTGTTAACGAATTTCATCATTGGCTGGTAATCAGATGATTTTCTTGCATGTTCGACTTCAGCTCATATATTCGCATGCTCGAAATTGTAATTATTGGGGTCGAGATGGAGCACAAGACCCTGGGTTTTGTCTGATAAAATCCAGGTTGCGGATTGTTGTGGGATATCATGACTTATTGCATGAATCTTTTGATTGGATGGCTGTGACCATACCTGAGTCTATTTATTAATCCTTACTGCTGGATGGTTGCATCCGTACCTCAGATCTCAATTTTTATATACTCTATTATGGATGGCTACGCCCATGCCACATGATTCAAGTATCACAGATATCAGTTTTATTTGTAATTACAGGTCTTTCGACATCAGTGTTTGGTTTGAACGCATTCTCATAAATAATTTCACCCCTCCCTCTCCCTTGGAGTTCATGCTTTAGGGGGCATCTGTTATACAACATTTTGTCACTGTCCCTGCAATCCCCAACTCACACATTGGAGGGTCATTTCTGTGACCAATAAGCAGTGTCATGCTTTTAAAATTCTATCATTGCATCCATTTACATGAGGGAAATATTCCTTTTATTGACAATTCCCTGAGAAGAGTTGTAAAAACCCCAATTTTTTCCTTGGCGCGAGTAGCCAGTTACACCCTCGCGCTGGCCCGAAAATTTAACACTGAGCCCGCGTCAGTTGGCACTCTGTGCCAGTTTTCCACCCGCGCCAAGCTGTTTATGGAATGTTTTTAAAAAATAGAGGTGGAGATTCCACTCCAATCACCTCGAGGATGAGTCATTGGGAGTGGTTGAACTGAAATAACCATGGAATCCTTCCTTTAGTTAGTAGTTTCCACCTCCCTTGGAACTCTCCTAAAGGATATGACTCCCTCCCACCTTTGTAGGGATCCAAACCTCCTCCTTTTTCTCTATAAAAGAAACTATCTCTCTTAGTACAAGCTAGCTGAACTTGGAGAATTAGACATACTATAGCTGAATTACTAGAGAAGATAGAATAAGAAGGAATTACGTTGAGGAAGCTTGAGTCCATGACTTCTAAGAGGTCTTGAGTCCATGCCTTCATCCCGTCCGAATTCCCTAATGAACATTTGAGACGCACTTAGCCTGAACCTTGCTAGAAGAGACTACGACGTCAAAGCATCGGTCGTACTCTTCTATTCATTTATATACATGACTACTGTTTGGTTACACTATTGTGTTATGATGTTTATTTGATGTGATATGTTTAGCCCTATTTGACTAGATAATAGTTATGAGTGAAACTATTGTGTCGTATGTTGTTCTTGCTCTTTGTCCTATGTGCACGTATCTAAGCGCAACATCGAACAGATTATGATTTGCTAAGGCAGGAGCAAGAGGCCACTACTCTTTCTGCAATGACGAAAGAGTTGGATTCCAGGTAGGTCAATATACCGTGTCTTTTGTTCATTCATTAACTAGGAAGAAACACTTTATCTTGTCCTTTTGTTTCTAGACCCACCCTAGGGCTAGAGGTATCATCTCTGTCCGCAGAGAGGATTTACCTTCATAACAATGCTTCATGGAGGCCCTCAGATGCATTAAGCAATTTTGTTTTGCATGCCAAGGGGTGGTTGTTGATTTTTTTTGTCTTTTTATTTATTTTTCCCTTTTTAATTGCATGCAAAGTAAACTCACAGTTCTTTTTTCTATGAACTGAGTTCACCCTTGGTTACCCCTTGGCACTCCTTGTCTTCTATTATAATTAACTTCTTACTGCCCACTTTCTCAAGTCCTTCTATTTTTTCTTGTTCCTTTTCTTGGTGGAAAATGTGAGGCTAGTTGATAGATAAGGCTGAGGTTTCTCTGCACTGATTTTGGCTATATAAAAAAACTTTCCTTCTCACACTTTTTAATGTTTTATTAAGCTAAAATAGATTCGAAGAAAGGATTAGATGATTGCATACTTGAGCCTTACCATTCATTTGTTTTTTCTTATGATATTGAAGCTGATGATATGGCTGTTGAAGTTGTTCTAAAGCTGCATATGATAATCTACTTGAGGTCCTTTTGGAGCTTCTGAGGATAGGAGGAGGAAGTCCAAGTTTGACTACCTTTGACTAAAGTGTTGACCAAATTTTATTTTTGTGTCAACTTGTTGTTTTTTTCTTGCAAAGGTTGGAGAGCACCTGCATTCATTAGAGAGAGATACATGGAGAAATACATTTTCTTTTAAGCCCTATTAGCTGCCTCAATGAGGTTTTCAATTAGAAGGTCTGCCTAGGCGCCTCAAAGGAGGTTTTCACCTAGGATATTTTAGTTTCCTTTTTTTATTCAACCAATGACCGCCTCATGGAGGTTTTCAATTAGTGAGCCAATCTCAGATGCCTCAAAAGCAGTTTTGCACCTGAGATTTTTTTTTTCCCTTTTTTTTGTTTTCAGTTTCCTACTCTACTTGAAAAAAAAAAAACCTTTTTCAAGTATAGGAATACTTCCAATGGAGCCATGTGCACATCAAGATGATAGATAAAATTGGGTGCATACTTGGAATACATGTTCTGACATGTACCTGAATATAAGAGATGAATTGCTTTGACTGGGATTGTATCAAGTACTGTTGGAGAAGAGTGTGTGGCTACAACTTAATGACTATTTGGAACCATATGTCAATATATTTTTGATGCCCCTGGTTCACTTGATGAGTTGGATCACCTTGGATGTCTCTTCTATTATGGCAGTCAAATATTCCTCTTTTTGTTGATTGTTCTCTTGAACAAATGGAGGAAATGATGGTAAACTTGAGGGAACTCTCACAACATCTGAATTTGATATCTGCTCTTCATCAAGTGCAACACTTGATTCTTTGATCTCCTCATTCGAATCTCTTTCTTCTTGAGGTCGTCCTGCAATGACATTAAGAAGGTCTCTTCTTTGCAATACCTTTCTTGAACTAAAATGCAGACCATTTAGATCAAGAGGATATGTTGGGTAGTGTTGTACCTCAACATTGTAAGTGGGCTGAGATACTTCATGGTGTGGGTTTGGAAATGGTGGTATAGGTAGTTGAGTGGGGGTGGATATATGAGATGGATATGGTTGAAGCTATGGTTGTGGTGGAGGTGGATGGTAGGGATAGCATGGAGTTGGGTATGGAGGATATGGAGGGAAATATTGAGGATATTGATGATTTTCCCAATAAGGACCTTGCCAACCATGTTGCTAAGATTTGTTTTGGGGTTGATATGGCCAAGGTTTCCAAGGAGGGAGTGTGTCCCAATTAGTTTGAGATGGATGTGAATAAGCCTGAAATTGTGAAGTAGGTCCTTGCATCATATCAAGTTGACTAGGATGCCAGGGTATCCTTGGAGCTACATAACATAGATTCTTTGGTGATTGCCTTCCTCCATCGTCCTCCTCGTAAACTTCTTTAAACCTAGGGAATGATGAAAAAAAATTAGTAGCATATGATTCTGCATGGATAAAAAAATATCAACATCTTCTTTTTTCTCATTTTCCATTCTTAACATTTCTACTTGTTCACCTACATTGTTAAGAATTTTTTTTTAAAAGTTATCAAGCAAATTTCCAAGTTAATCTTGCCTTACCAATGTTGATGCTAGCTTACTTACTCTTTCCCTTCCTCTTGATATGCGCTTGCATGTTTCAAAATTTTATTCAAATGATAGTTGATATACATCTCCTTTTCTCATGATATTAAGGAGATCAATCCACTCATCCCTAATTGTTCTAAGTAAGAGGGTTTTTAGTGTGTCAAATCCTAGATGATGCGATTTTTCCCTCTTAACATTATACATGAAACTCTCTGTTAGATCCTCCAGGCTCTCATCCTCTTCTTGGTTCATTGTAAAAATTTCTTCTCTAAGATCACGATCTTTATATTTTTTCTAGAAATATATTTTACATATCATTCCATGATCTTATTGAATTAGTACCTAGACTCATGAACCATTTAAGAGCTATATCCTTCAATGTTGTAGGAAACAATCTCAGTTTTTGAGTGTGTGATAAGTAGCCATAATACCTACAAATTATCTCAAAATCAAAGAGAAATGTTTCCGGATCCTTTGTCCTCATACCATGGAAGTTGGGAAGGAAAGATGGAGGGATGTTCTTCATAGGTACATTGATGTCCATATCTTGAATGGGAAACCCAATAAGATCTTCATTGTTGTCATCATATCCATCCATATTTTCTTCCTTAAAAAGTGTATGGTTATGTGGTTCTTACTGCACCACGTGGTGAAGTGGGGGGGTTGGTATTGGATAATTTTTATTTTTCTGAGTATCCCTACTCCTATGAGGCATGAAAATCCAAATTTTTTCATATTTTTCAATATTTTAGAAACAAAATGAAAAAGGAAAGAAGAAAATAATGCTAGAACAGAATCAAAGCATCTACTAGACACCTCCCCGGCAACGACGCCAAAAAGTAGTGAGCCCTGGTATTGCACCAAGAGTGCTCCAACTCCCAGGGGCTGCCCTACTTTACTTTATCAACTCGGGGTTTGTACAAAATTTGAGGTGACAGTGCTATATACATAGCAGATGCATTTTGTTCATGTCATCCTCTTATGCTTTACGAAGGGGTGGTACTTCTAGGGGTTATCAATGAATTTTTTCACACTTCAACGAAACTAAATTAAATTGCAGAAAGGAAATGACAGAAATGGAACTAATTTAATGTGCAGGAAGGAAATGACTGTAAGAAGCTAAAGTAAATTGCTGAAAATAAATGACAGGAAGGAAACTAATTTAATTTGCAGAAAACAAATAACAGAAAGGAAACTAATCCTAAACCACACTTAACTTGTCCAAACGGCTAAATGCACTATACTTATCATATGAGCTATCTACCATGCTTCTATCCATGAAACTCAGCTATCCATGACTTAATTCTAACCAAAAAGAGTTAATTTACAATTTGGAGGAAGAAAAAGGGCTAAAAGAGGCTAATGGGAGGTTCAACACATGAAACGAGGTTTGGAAGCGGAATGAGGCGGCTAAAAACTTAGAAAACTTGATTATAACGTGAGAAATGACTTTGGAGAGGAAAGGATTGAAAAAGGCGATGGCGGAGACACGATGGAGGCAAAAGTTGCAATGTGCGATGTTGCAATTGCAACTTCAAAAGTTTAGATGGATAGAAGTAAGGATTTAACGGGAGTAAACTAAAATGTGCGAAGTGCGATATGCGCTTCGATAAAGGATGTGGGAGGAAATTTGTGATGGGGATGACGTGGCGGTGAAAAAGAAAAAGGAAAAAGTTGCGGGTTGCGATGTGCGATATCCTAAGTTCAATGAAGTGTGATTTGCGATATGGTAAAGGTTGCAGGCTGCGATTTGAGATGCAGATGATGTGGAAATGAAAGGAAGAAAGGGAAAAGTTGCAATTTACGATTTTCCATTTCGCAATATCGCAATCACAACGAACAAGTGGTAAGTGTTAAAGTAAACGCTAAATGTTGCGATTACGAAGTGTGATGTACGGTGGTGGGAGTCTCGAGGAGAAAAGGCCGAGGTTCGGTTTTCGATGGTTTTCAAGCATTTTTACGTTAAAATGAGTCCGGTGATGTTGATCGATAGAACGAAGGAATAATGCGGGCAATCAGTGAAGGAGAGTGGTAAGTCTTCAAGGCAAAAGGTAAGTGGTGCGAAGTGTGATTTCGCAATATCGGAATCGCAAGGAACGAGCGGTAAGTGTTAAAGGTAAACTTTAAATGTTGCTATTGCGAAGTGCGATGTACGGTCGCGGGAGTCTCAAGGAGCAAAGGCAGAGGTTGGGTTTGCGGTGGTTTTTTATGGTCTTTCACGTGTTTCTGCATAGAAAGGGTAAGGCGGTCATGAACGAAGAAAACATAGAAATAAGGCTGAAGGGATTAAGGGCATTCAAAAAAAAAGTTAAGTGCAACGTTAAAGTGAAAAGTAAAGGAGGGAAATGGAAGCGTAAGAGCAGTGCTTAGAAGTGAAGAAAATGTGCAGATTTATGCATAAGAAACAAACATAGATGCGGGGTGAAACAGTGAAGGAAAGGCTTGGAATTGGTAAATAAAAATTCTTCCCCGAACTCATACAGAAAGAAATTTTGGCCTGTGGGAAGGTTTGCCCTACTCGAACTCTATTGACAGAGATGAGAGGGGAGAGACTTGACCACAATTTTGGAGTTTTTCCTCTATTTCACTATGCATAAGCAATTAAAACTATAACAACATAAAAAAATAAATAGCATTGAAACTTATTAGAATAAGATCTAACTTTAATGGTAGAAGAAAAACTAGCTAAATGACAAAAAAAAGAATGAAAACAATAGAGAATCTAAGGCAAATTTTTTGGGCCCTAACCCATGAGCCCAACTCTCTGGAACTAGATAAATAAAATGGAATCTCTCTACTCATTTCATAAAAAAGAGCAGTCTGTTACATCCTTAAAAGTTTTAACAGAGCCTAATGTCTTTACAGAAGAAATTCGAATCTAATGAAATGGAATGGAATTGGGATGGAATGGAAGTCGACCAGAATGGGATTGAAGAATCTACCCTCATTAGCTCTTGATCAACTTTATTTATACTAAAGGGTAGCTACGAAAAACTCCCTAGAAAATAAGTAATGAGTCCACTTGACTCCAAGTAAAAACCATAGATTGAGTGCACTTTGTCTTCAGTTGCTTGGCTGCCTTTGGAATTCGAATTGCTGGAGGGGATCTCATGAGGATCCTTCAGCTGCCTTTGGAGTTAAAGAGGGTGGACAACCCACTTGAATTTCTCCAAGATTTCTCCCTAATTTCCTGATATTGTGCTCATTTATTCTTCAATCTTGATCTTCTAGTGGGAGGGAGAAAGTCCCTAAATCATCTCCTTCTCCAAATCTGTATAATCTGCCAAATATTCTCACAATATTCTACAAAAATAACCAATATTAGGAAAAAATATGCAACTACCTTTAGTCCTTCCTAAGAAAATATTGAAGCATAATAAAACATTATTAAGTGCATAAGGAGAGGTTTTAATATATCTTTTCATGTACATAAGGAAGGTAGATGGGCTTAAGAAAGGTTATATGGGCCTTATGTTATGTCTAATTCAGAGGCCCATCAGTATGCGGCATATATACGTTTATATGCCATTCTCATCCTCTAATAGAAAAATACTATGCCGTAGATCATCTGAAAGCCACACCAACTCCATTTGGAGAACGTTGTCAACACTAAAACCTTTTGTTTGGCGACCATGTACTTTCTAGATACAATGATAGATCATCTCACACATCTGATGCACGTATTACAATATATAACATTTGATACAGGTCTATATTATCATTTGGCGCTCGTGCTTACCATATCACACCTCTTTATGCAGTTTGTATTTTTCGCATCCAACACTGTTGAAGATATTACTGCAAAAAATGTTGTGGGAATATATTGATGTGAATATATATCTGGCTTTCCATAATATTATTCCTTCGTTGTTAGCAAATTTCACACCAGCCCCTTTCAATGTAAAGTCAGTAGATTGCAAAAAGGATACATATTCATTAGCTTTTTCTTAGTTGAAGGTTTTATTGTATCATAAGTTTTATTCCACTTGCATGGACAAATATATAACCACTCCCACAACCACCATAGACTGCATTCATTTGACTGCTATAAAAAAGCTAAAAGCTACCCCAAACACTGTCCCAAAAGCTGACCCAAGCCTTCAGAACCACCAAAATACTTGTAGCACCAATGTAACGCAAAAAATCCTATATACCTTCAATATAAACCAAAACATGCATAAATGATATCCACCTTTAAGAGATTATCATCATCCAAGGCTAGTAGGAGTGACAACACAGATATATTCCAAAATGGAATGGAATAACCCGTTGAGGAGTTTTTTAACCCGACGTTTCATGTAGAAATTTATTAATAATGATAGTATTACCAGATTCTCCTTATATAACAAATTAATATTATGTTAAATACATAATCCTCGCCAATTGCAAACACGTGAAAAAAATCAATCGCACATAAACACAGTTGTTTAATGGGAAAAAATAAAGTTGAAAACCCCAACTATCATCAATGGAATCATGTAACAATCTCATACAAAGCTTAGTACATCAAGCTCTCAGTACAATATAGAATCATCACACACTGTCATGCAAAAATTTTCATATCTATGCACCAATTTCTTGCCTCCTGACACCCTGCCTCCACTGTGCAATCCCTGTTGAAGAAGACCCTTGAATGAATTTGAATTAGCCTTGCCTTGACTACGTAATCCTCATTGGCATCTCCAATGTGTGTCAGATGCATTGAATGCATCACTATAGTCACAACATATAGTCCATCTCACCCTTTCACCTATCTCTCCACTGGGTCTCCACTAGAACTGACATGCAAGTAGTTAACTGTTCTATTTGTTCAGTTGCAAGTGAGTTATTAGTTGTGAATTAATTAACTAATTAATTCACTAAACTCTCACTAGTGTATCTTCATTTAGAACTAGATACAACTAACACAACTGAGTTTAACTCAGTTAACTGAGTTAAACTAAATAACAACTCCCATAACTACTCTTCCAACTCTGCCACTTCAGTTCTAACTGAGTCCTCCATGCATGAGTCACCAACCACCCTAGGAATTGCGTAATTCCTTCAACCCACTGATTTTCCAAATCTGTTCACTGAAATAAAGTTCTCCAAGAGAATAAGTTGATATTTAGTGTCTGATTATTATTAAGAGCTAATAATAATCGACATGTATCTATTTTTAGATTAAAGTATCTATAAATAGATCATTTCAATCTTCTAAAAATAGAATCTCATCTATTTTTCCAACTTGATAAACCATCTACAAATAGCATCCTGCAACTTATAGAATATGCTCACCATGTCTAAAAATAGACATACACCTAAAAATAGTCGGTGGGCCCCACTTAGTGAAGGTGCTTAATTTTCACTAAGCTCATCATCTTGTTGAATCTCAACATTTCAGACAAATGAAATGAGTCCATCTTCAGGGGAGCGCCAACTTCTTGAGAAGGTTGAAAAGTTTTAGAGAGCCAAGATCACATTATAAATATATGAGAAAGATAAAAGTAATGAAAAAAATAGGTCAGTTAATTCTATCAATTTATTTATTTTTAATTTGTTTATTTTATGAATAAATTATTAAATTATTAATCTAAAATTATTTGATTAATTTATGTAAACCAAATTAGAAAATAACCTAATTAGTTATAAATCATTCAAAATGTAATTAATAATGATGCTGAATTAGTTAAGTTTATGCTTTTAATTATTACTAGTTTAATAATGAAGTAATAATTATATTATTACTGGTTTGAAAATAAATTATTAATCTAAAATTATTTGATTTAATTATATAAACCAAATTAGCAAATAACCTAATTAGTTATTAGTCATTCAAAATGTAATTAATAATGATGTTGAAGTTTAAGGTCATAATAAATTAATTTTTAAATTAATTTAATACTTAATTATTAAAGTAAAATAGATTTGCCAGAATTATAAAAACACATAATTTTGTAAAATGTTTTAATAAACAATGTGTTTAGTTATTTAAATTAATTTTAAATTATTGAATGTAAAACTTTAGAATAATCATATAATATTTTGTTTATTGAAATACATTGATATTATATTAAGTTAATAATTACGTTGTAAAGCGTCTTTCTTTGAAAATAACTCCCCTCTACCACTTGTATCGTTGTACACCATTGATTTTGATGTTAGACGATTGAAATATTGTCTACCTTCAGATTAAACACTATTATTATTCAGTTGCAAAAATAATCCAATAAAGAAAACAATTTTAGAAATAATCCATGCCCGCTGCAACTTTTTCAACACTTCTCTATTAGGGTTAGCCTTTGTTTCTTCATTTTTTCTTTCTCGTATTGCAGGGTTTTATTTGGTTGCAGGATTCTGAATTTCCGTAAAGCACACCACGAATGTGAAGGAGTTGCTTCACTGTCTTACTCTTAACCATTTTTTAATTTATATGTTGTTCCAGGGTGGTAAATGACGGAATCCTGGAAGGGTGGGGACTCACTGTGACAGAACCTTTGCGTAACGACGATCGAAAGCAAAAAGCGAAGCAGGATCAGGAATTGTCTGTTCCTCACGTCAAAGTCCGGTGGGAAACTTATGGTTTTCTGTGCTGTCGAGAGTCGAATGGGTGAAGCTTTGGTCTGTAGAGATTAAAAATGCTAGGTCCAAGCCACTACCTCTGTCTTGTTCTCTGTGTCGGCCTCTCCGAGTTTAATAAATAATTCCGCGTTCTTCCCTCAATGATCCCGACGAGTAAACCTAAAATTTAAGCAAAAAAATATCACGCTCATCAAATTTCTCATGACTCCTTCTTGAAATTTATGCAGAAATCTTCGCTAATCAAAATATTCATTATTACTTCAGACCGGAGGAAGAGTTTATGTGATATATTCAAAATGATCCAGGGGGCAGCAATTCTTTAGAAGACCACCTGAACTGGAAGGCAGTGCTTCAGTTCACAGAAAACGGCTCCGTCAATTGGTCAACGGTGACATCCATTTCATATGACAACGCTTTTATTCTTTAGACTTATCATTCCACAGTCTACATGACTGAAAATTTTGAAATTCCAACAATTTATTCGCAGATAAAACTCGTGGCATATTGCTAATAGAAATTATAAAGAAAAACACATGTTATCAGACTTTGGTTGCAAAAAAGGCATGAGGCTAGAAACTACAGGTTTCTCAAGCGCAGCAGAGAGGATGGGTAGATAAGGAGGTAAATCTTTCTGATTAACAGGGCTGGAACCCATTGTGAGCATCACGTCCTTGCTTATGATGGTTTTTGAAGAATATCATAGCTGGAACTCAAAGTCGACAGTCTGACGTCGTTTTTTGGTGGCTAATGAAGCTTTCTTGCAAACTGGTACCCATGTATGAACAATGTTATGTTGCCTATGGTGGCTACTTTTGCATCAGGAATGGTTTACGAGGTAGGGATACAGGAGTGTTCGTAGAAAGTGTTCTACTTTTCCTACAGGGCTGGAACCCAAAGTGAACAGTTGACTGTTGCTGCTGGTGGTTATTGTCGATTTTGTTTAAGCTGGAACCCATTGCTGACAGTTACATGTTGTCATTGGTGGCTATGATGAAAGCCAATAGCTGGAACCCGGGTGGGACAACGAGCTGCTGCCTCTGGTGGTTTTTGTAGGTCTAGTGGGCTGCTGTTTTATGGATGCTTTGTGTAGTGGAGTCAGAGTATGTTGCAGCGGAAATAGATGATACTCTACAGGATTATATCAATGATAATGTTCTCACTGTTTGGTTGGTGGTGATTGGTATGAAGAACAAAATTAAATTGATACTAAGTGGTAATCAGAGGGTGGAATCATTGGGACCAATTCAATCTCTGGAAATACAGCAGGAGTCCGGACCCCTTTACAATTGGTGGAATGATATATGGCAGTGTTGGATAGAATCATTCTACATAACACAGCCGTGTAAGAGTTGCGGATTTCGCCTTTGCAGGAGATGGTGGGAAATCCCTGGTTTTCATTGTTGTTGCTGTTGCCAGTTCTGAAAGTGAATGAACTTTCCGACTAGCCGTTATCACAAAATTCGGCTACAGCTCATCACATCTCAACGGTGAGTTTCTTCAGGGGATGAACAGACAAAAGTACTCTGTTTTGTCTAAGGTGTCATTAATTCAATTGATGATCGAATATAGTGTCCACATAAAAGAGACTACAAGAGAGTAGGTTGCATAAGATTGCAGGGCATAGTCCTCTTGATTACTTGGGTACAAGGAACAGGGCTTTGGCGGTGCAAATTGAATTGCATTGGATGGTCCCATTGAAGATCTACAGCTACCACTTGCTGACTGTCCTTCTTCAGGCGATCTTCCAGATCTGCTCATAAAAGACTCTTCCGTCTATCAGAGACATGTGTAGGGGGTAAGGTGTGATTTTTCAAATATAGCAGTTTTATAAGATTCATAGGAGGACCCAAATAAAGCAAGTTGAGATACGTTGTAAGGAAATATCATTTCACTAGTAAAGGTCTATATCTTTTCAGTACTCATAGCTGCAGTAGTCAGGATCTTTCTACACTCCGCCACCTACTAGTGTCAGGGTAAAAGAGGGTCCCTACCCCCTACGATGGACTCCGGGATTCCCGAGATGACAATCCAGCATGATTTGAACACAAGTCTAGACTAGGAGATTGACGAACTTATTATTAAACATGCTTTATCATCTATGCCCGATCCAGTATCAAAAGATATAGCAGGAAAACGCAGGAAAAACAGGGGTGGTCATCGTAAAAGAGTGAACGAGGTGTTTAAACACAACATGGAAATCAAGGAAGTCTATCTGGACGTAGAAGACCTCAGCACTCGGGTGGTGAGTTTGTAGAGGAGGGCCGTCATTGGTCGATGGATTTTTCCAGATGGTAATGATTTCAATTCAGCGTCTTGGATTGGCAAAATGTGGAAGCCGATCATTAGATATTGCCCAAAGTTCAGTAATTTGATAAATGGATGGTTCTGCGTCCATTTTATGGACGATAATGATGTCTTTAAGATCACCGGTCGAACCTAGGTTCGGGGCAGGAGCTTCGTGCAACTCGTCCCTTGGTTCCTCGGATTCAACCCAGTATTAGAGGCTCCACGTAATAAGGTGGTGTGGGTTAAATTGCCGGGACTGCCTCTGGAATTCTGGACCCTGAAGGCTCTCAAGGCGATTGGAGACACTATAGGCAGTACAAAATATATTGATCCCAGTATTCTTGGTGCGGGGGATAAGAGAATAGCTTGGATTCTCGTGGAAGTCGACTTTACAGGGGGCCTGCCTGGGGACATTGACCTGGTTTGGGATCTTAGAAGACACCGTCAGCGAGTGGACTTCTGGGGCATACCATTTTGTTGCCTTATATGCCACAGAACTGGACATCTGAGGGAGAATTGTCCCTTTCGATCGCGTATGGAAAGAGCTGGAGGAGGGAATGTGGGAGTGTCTATGGGGCGATTCAATCGCATTGCAGCCTCACATCTCGTGGAATCCCAACCAGGTAATCCATTCTCCCCTAAATCAGTAGAAGAAGATATTTTTTCAGAAGATAGGGATCCTTATTTCAACAGGAATTCCATCCATAACAGTAGGGTCCTGGAGCCTGAATCCCATATGATTCCTCCCGATGATCCCAACATTCTGTTTTCTAAAGGGGATGACTTTGTTAGACCAGGCCAGACGTTCCCAAATCAGTCAAGTGAAATACCCATGGATAATAACCCTAGTGTCCAAAGCCCAGACGGTACACCTTTTCATAATCACATCATGCATAGGGACAAGGGTAAGGGCGCTATCGAAGTAGGTCCGTCTAATGGGAAACATAGTACTAAATCAAACATGGGTCATTTATCCTTGGATATCCAATATGCTCAGAGTGAAACTTTGGAACAGGAGTCAACTCCAAAAAATACTATAGGCAGTGATCTTGACTCAATACTAGCTAATCCAAACATAGATTTAGCCGCCCTAACAGTCTTTGACAAACCGCCGGAATCATCTGTAAAGGCCTCCACAAAAGATAGCAGCTTCAGAGGGAGAAGTAAACTGACGAAGGATAAGTTTAGGTCGATTTCACTGCTGGACGGAAATGAGAACAACTTGGCAGACATTCCTATTTCTATCAGCGATGGAAACTGGACAGCATCCAGGGTGCTTAGAGCACGCTCCCCTGCAGCGGACCTGCAATGACTCACATCCTCTCTTTGAATATCAGAGGTCTGGGCAAAGCCTCTAAAATTCTTTGCCTACGGGACTTAATTCTGTCAGAGAACCCAGCAATATTTCTGGGCCAAGAGACGATGTGTAGTAAAGGGAAAGCAATCAAGGAACTATTAACCATTAAAAAAGGCTGGAAGGCGGTTGCAATGGATTCAGAGGGACTTTCTGGCGGGTTGATTGCCATATGGGATCCCTATAGGGAAACTTTTAAGGCATATAGTTTCTTTGGGGGTATCCTGCTGGAAGGCTATATCAGGGGTAAGTCTGAACAGCTATATATAATTAATTTGTACGCGCCATATGTGTATCGACAGGATTTTTGGCACAGAATGGAGGCATCTAAAATATTAACGCTGCCAAATCTCATCCTCATGGGGGATCTTAACATCACTCTAAAGGCATATGAAATATGGGGTCACAAGGCCCGCTTGGATCCGATTTCACAGAGTCTGTCGGATATGTTTCATGAATCAGAGCTTATGGATATTAGACCGATGCCAATGTTGCCCACATGGACAAACAACAGGATGGCGGAGGCCTACATCGGCAAACGCTTGGACAGAGCACTAGTCAAGGTAAATCTGGTGGACGCGTGGGGAGTGCCTCGTTCAGGTGTCATCGTGTCCGATATTTCGGACCACATGCCGATCAATTTGATCTGGAACGAATTGCAGAAAGAGAAGGGTAAACCATTTAAGTTCAACCGTATATGGTTGGAGGACTTGGCATATAATAATTTGGTCCGATCAGAGTGGGCAAGTGTACAGGCCGAGGACATAACATGTAAATGGTCTCGCTTTCAGTATAAATTACAGCACATCAAGAGAAAGACTAAGAACTGGGAGATTGAAAAGAAAGAGGCACTTAAAAAAGAACTTGAAGAGATCAACAGGCAGATGGAGCGTCTATTCATATCTTACTCACAAGCAGGTCCGGGGAAACTCTCTATGGAACTCATGGCCAATCTTAGTAGGCGCAAAAGAGAAATTCTGAATGTAGAAGAGGTCACATGGAAGCTGAAAAGTCGTATTGCATGGCTAAAAGAAGGGGACCTCAATACACAGTTTTTTCATAAGACTGCAAATGATCGCCGATGCAGGAACGCCATATGGAGGATTAATAGACAGGATAACAGTGTCGCCCTATCTACAGAGGAGATACAGATGGAGGCCTTCTTATATTTTTCTGAATTCTATAAAAAAGACCCTTCCATTGATCCACATCAGCAAGCATGGGTTTTGGAACATGTGGAGCGGTATTTTGAGGCAGAAGACATTGCTGGGATGGATAAGAATATCGACAGAGAGGAGGTGCTTGAAGTGCTTAAATCCATCCCACATGACAAGTGCCTTGGTCCGGACGGGTGGCCGGCTGAATTTTTCATTCACTTTTTTGATCTATTGGGCAATGACCTCACTGTCCTCACGGAGGGTTTCAGAACTCAGGGCCACATCCCTCCAAATCTCAATTCCACCTTCATAGTCCTCATTCCTAAAATTTCAGATCCAAAAAACTTCTCAGAGTTCAGACCCATTTCACTTTGCAACTTGATCTACAAGGTGACATCGAAGATTATAGCTAACAGGATGAAGGGCTGCCTGTCGAGGAATATCTCTCCGGAACAATATGGTTTTCTAGAAGGACGTTCTATACACGATGCCATCGCAATAGCACAGGAGGTGCTCCACTCTATGCACTCGGTGAAGAAGGAGGCGTTGATGATGAAAGTGGACATTCACAAGGCATACGACTCGATCGACTGGTCTTTCATAAGAAAAATTCTGCTCAAAATAGGACTGCCTATCAGGATTATTCGTTGGATCATGTCCTGTATCACTTCCGTTCGGTTCGCAATAATAGTAAACGGCTTGCCCACTAAATTTTTTGAAGATGGCCGTGGCCTCCGACAGGGATGTGCCTTATCGCCGCTCATCTTCATCCTGGTAATATATGGTTTCAGCAAGATTATCCACAGGGCAGAACAGAGGGGAATACTTAAGGGATTTGCTTTCTCTAGCACGATATCTACTACACATTCCCTTTTTGTTGATGATTTACTAATTTTTGGGTACCTCATAAGGAATTATTGGTTCTATTTTCACATCATATTCACACGTTTTGAATCTGCTACTGGACTACACATTAATAAGGGTAAGTCTTTTATCATATATGATCATGGTGATTTAACGGAGATACAGTTTATATCAGAGTTCCTAGGGGTGGAATATAGGCAGGCTGATGCAGGTTTCAAATATTTGGGTTATACCCTCAAACCATGTGGATACAGGAACAGAGACTGGTACTGGCTGGTGGACAACATTAGAACCCGCATTGAGCGATGGACACACATATGGCTAACTATGGGTGGGAGACTCATAATGATCCAAGCAGTTCTGTCTCAGATGGTTGTTTATTGGGGACACCTCTTATTTTTTCCAGTAGCCATCATTAAGAAAATCAACCAAATCATATCTAAGTTTCTGTGGGGAGGTGTAAAAATGGAGGAGAAATTTCATCTTTGCTGTCTTCAGACCCTCAGTCGACCAAAAGATTTGAATGGGTGGGGCATCCTCAACGCCCGGGTGTTTAACATGGCTCTTCTCATGAAAGCGTTTTGGAGAGCCATCACGGGAGAAAACATATGGTCGTCCATCATAAGGGCCAAATACGTTCATGGAGACATACTATACAATCTCAGTTGCCAAGCGATACAGCTTCCCAAAAAATTGTCTATTATATGGTCAAGTTTCAAGAGGATTATGCCGCAGGTTGAACAGAGACTAATATGGCTCTTCAGAGACGGGAACAGAATTCCAGTGGGCTGTAGCGGCTCCATAAATCACCAACGAGGACAGGGGCCATCGATTCAATTGATCCATTCAATGGCGCATAGAGGAATTCACTTCCTTGCACAATTAATACGGGAATGGGAATTCTCTGCCCCCATCTTTAAAACGGCTGATCAAATAGATTTACAGGGAGTGGCGGCAGGAGAATGGGAAGCTGTCAGGGACGCGCTCAGAGGTGTAGGTCTTAGCTATGAAACAGGTGGAGATTGTATAGTATGGAACAGACCTATGATCAATAATTCGATCATTGTTAAAGAGGTATATCGAGACATCATAAGAAGACAAGCAGGTGCAATTTCAACGGATTTCCATCCATTCTGGGGGTGGAAAATCCCCACAAAAATCACCATTTTTGGATGGCTCGTTTGGATGAGAAAAGTCCTCACCTGGGAGAACTTGATTAAGAGAGGCTTTCAGGGCCCTGGCATATGTGCTTTATGCTGTTGTGAGGAGGAAAATATCAGTCATCTATTCTTCCTATGTCCTGTCACAAGAAGTCTATGGCGTTTTTTCAGTGATTTCCACATGGATCCCCAATGGATTCCCAAAGACTTTATCACAACGGTCATTGAATGGGGTAAGCTGAATTCCAATTATTATGTACTTCCTTTCTTCCTTATCTGGGAGGTTTGGGTGGCTCAGAACCGACTGATTTTTGAAGGGGTCCCTTTTAGACTAGACAAGATATACACTAACATTAAAAGATGGATAGATGAATGCCCTCAGAAGATGGTGATGGAGACTGACTATTCAATTCGTCTCAGACCTCATGACATGTCCATCCCGGCAATCTTTTTTGATGGGGCATCTGTGGATAACTCTACTGGGTGCGGGGTTTGGATAAAACTATCCGCAAATGAACGTATCCACTGCTATTGGAACGGAGGGCCCGGTTCAAACAATAAAGCATAGTTAATGGCACTTTGGGGGGGTCTATGGGTTGCCTCGGACCTATCCCTACAGGATTTTCACATATACGGGGACTCGAAGATTGTTATAGGATGGGTTTCAAATAGTTATCACCTGCTTTCTCCTCATCTTCGTGGATGGCTGGACCGCACACAGAGATTATGGAAAAGGATGCTATGTCCTAAGATCAATCACATATACAGAGAGAACAACACACGAGCAGAAGGATTATCTAAGAAAGGTCTCCAGGCGGATTATGGGGTCATTCAGTTCTCTAAGTACAGGGATGGAAGAGTGTTTCAGGAACTAAAAATTCCCATTCCCTGAATTGGATGGATCTGTTCCCTTTTTTGTATTCGGAATGCTGTTATTATGTTTTTTTGGATCTCTTTTTGGGATCAAAGGTATATAGCCATAGATTTAGCTGTTTCATCCAGTTTTGAAGGAGCAGAGGAAAGGAAAGAATCACCTAGTACATTGTCTCCAGAGGTTATACTTCCCCAACACACCCGACTTCAAGCGAGCCTGAAATCTAAAGAACCGGTTAGTACAGTGGACTGGTCAATTTAACGGCCACCATAGTAGATACACAGTGGCAACAACTCTCTCGTGATGGAAGGGAGGCAGAGTTATTGTCCTTTCAGCAGAACATTTGATACAACACAGACTTTCCACTAAGCATCTCGGATTTACACAAGCGAGGCAGAGTTCAGGTCCTTCCAGCATAACATAAGAAACAACAGATCCAACATACTAAAGGGGGTTCAGATTTTACTGTCATTTATATTCTGATGCATATAATATAGGGAACAGAGAGATCTCTGTAAAGGCACAGTCTGGATGTACACAGGAGCGCAAAGGATGTCAAGCGAGCCAGTCTTTACCTACAACGAGGCTGAATCCTATCAAGCGAGCTGGATATTACTATATACAGGAATGTTGGTATATTATAACCAGTCTAATCCCGTTTTCATCAAAATCTTTCCTTTCTACATATCTGCATAAACGTTTTTCACTGTCTAATAGGAATGTTTTATTACTTAGGCTACTGTTAAGGAATGCTAGGTTATTAGTGGATCAAGTTGTCTAAAAGACCTGTCTTTTTGCACATGATCTTATATGAATTGTAATGAATATGTCGCAAGGGGTTGATTATATCCCCCTCTATTGAGGTGCCTGTCAGTTCTCCGAATGCTAATTCCTATCAGCAGTTGGCAGGCCGACGATGCAATGATGAACACTCATAGAACTAGTTTCTTATTGAGTATGTAAAGAACATGATCTGATATATATAAATATATGCAGCGTTTTTTTTCTTCT
>CM076584.1:1491561492-1491730123 GCA_034641835.2 Pinus albicaulis
ATCGGCCATAGCCCCTTTTAGGTGGGCTTGGGATTCCAGCCACTATGTCCCATTGACGTAGCCATGCCATTTGCAGCTGCTCAAGCCAATTCAGCTCATGTCCAGTCTGAAGTTGACAAAGCCAGTAGCTTCATCGAGCGCATTCAACACATCCGCCAACAGGTTCATGATATATTGGACAGAGCCAATGCCAAGTACAAGCAACGCCATGATCCACACCGGGTGCCACACAACTTCCAGGTGGGTGACAAAGTATGGCTACATTTGCAGAAGGAGCGCCTCACTGGACCCCACCGCAAGCTTCGCCCGCTCCGATACGGGTCGTACACCATCACCAAGGCTGTAGGGAACAATGCATTCGAGCTCGGTATTCCACCATTCCTTGGTCTGCACCCAGTCTTCAATGTGGATCGCCTTCGTCCTTACTTCCCACCTCTACTGGACACCTCGGACATTGCAGAACAACTCACACCAGCTGAGTTAAATCCAGACTGCATGGAACAGGCCACCACAGATTGCATCATGGACATGCAAATCAAGAACACTCGCCAGCAGAAGATCCAACTATATCGGGTTGTGAAAGCTGGCCAACTCCTGCACCAAGGAAAGTGGTTCACCAGGGACCAAGTTCAGCAGAAATTTCCTCATCTCATGGAGGAACTTAACGCAATGGGGACCATTGCTTCCTAAGGGGGGAGGAATGATCCAGGTGGATATTGGTGGTCACCCGCCTATTCCACTTGGGTCTCCACCATTGTCTATTTCAGTTTTTCAGTTTCGGCACAGTTTACTATTTTTAGCAGTTTTTCGGGTCCTAAACTTCCGGAGCCGTTTTGAGGCCCTAAACGACGTTTTTTGGGAAAACGGAGAGCAACATTGGTCCATGGACCGATGTTGCTTGTTCCAAATTTGTAGTCCTCGGATAGATCTTTCTAACGAGGTATGGTACGCGTCAAACAGAGATCGTATGTCAAACTTACGCCCCTGGGAAGTTGAAACACCAATTTACCCAAACGGGGCCCATAGTTTTGGCGCTTCATCTCCTAGGGTTAGGGTTTTGGCTGTTTAGGATTTCCCATTGTTTCTAAATGATAAATAGGCCCTCGAGCCTCATTGTAACTCAGTTCAGAGGCCTCTAGCCACCACATCTCTTCTCAGAGATAGCTACCAGCGCCCTAGCTAGTTTTATTTCCATTCTGTCTGTAAGCAAATTTCAGTTCTTTGATATTAATGAAATGAAGTGTTATTTCCACTGCATATCTTTCTTTATGTTTATATGTTTATTCTATTGTGTTCCTGCATAAATCTGGATCATCAAATCAAGAACACTCGCCAGCAGAAGATCCAACTATATCGGGTTGTCAAAGCTGGCCAACTCCTGCACCAAGGAAAGTGGTTCACCAGGGACCAAGTTCAGCAGAAATTTCCTCATCTCATGGAGGAACTTAACGCAATGGGGACCATTGCTTCCTAAGTGGGGAGGAATGATCCAGGTGGATATTGGTGGTCACCCGCCTATTCCACTTGGGGCTCCACCATTGTCTATTTCAGTTTTTCAGTTTCGGCACAATTTACTATTTTTAGCAGTTTTTCGGGTCCTAAACTTCCGGAGCCGTTTTGAGGCCCTAAACGACGTTTTTTGGGAAAACGGAGGGCAACATGGGTCCATGGACCGATGTTGCCCGTTCCAAATTTGTAGTCCTCGGATAGATCTTTCTAACGAGGCATGGTACGCGTCAAACGGAGATCGTATGCCAAAGTTACGCCCCTGGGAAGTTGAAACACCAATTTACCCAAACGGGGCCCATAGTTTTGGCGCTTCATCTCCTAGGGTTAGGGTTTTGGCTGTTTAGGATTTCCCATTGTTTCTAAATGACAAATAGGCCCTCGAGCCTCATTGTAACACAGTTCAGAGGCCTGTAGCCGCCACATCTCTTCTCAGAGATAGCTACCAGTGCCCTAGCTAGTTTTATTTCCATTCTGTCTGTAAGCAAATTTCAGTTCTTTGATATTAATGAAATGAAGTTTTATTTCCGCTGCATCTCTGTATTTATGGTTATATGTTTATTCTTTTGCGTTCCTGCATAAATCCGGATCACTCTCTGATGATAAGATCCTCAAGGGAAACATTCTCTGTCATTTAAAAAAAAAAATTATAAGGACAACCATCAAGGTATAATTAGAAAAAATTATAAGTGGAAATTAATTACCGTCACGGCCCTCACTGATAGTAGCATTGTCGCCCTGGTCCCCACTACAATGATCAGGTTGCACGTGAGGATCATCTACATCTGGCTCTAAAACTGGGTTATTTGCCTCGTCGGTAGTGTTGCTCCCCTGATTTAAACAAAGTTGTTATACATTAAATTTATGGATGAAAACAAACATATTGAAAGGTTAATGTTTTACCTTATCAGGCATTCTGGATCTTGGGACCTGCCCCAAGCTTCTGCGACGTTCAACTACAGCTTGATAGCCGAAATGGAAAGCGATATTTTTATCTTCCTCTGTAGTTTATGTTCCGAATTCATCACCCTACATTACATATGATTGTGTATTTTTAATCATATTTGATAGGATTACAAAAACGTTGGAAGGCGATACAATGAATTATAAGATGTTTAGCTACTTAATTACAATTCTTGCGGCTAATTTCAAGTAGTCGCCTTGGCCTAGCTTGTGATGGCCCTTTTTTTCAATCCTAGCTTTGGTTGCCTTTGAGGTGTCAGGCAACCTAGCATCAAAATATTGAAGTCAGATATGACGTAGCACACTTTTATTTTAGACATAGAGAAAATTAAAGCTATTGAATTAAAGTTGTAATTTACCTTGTGGGTCCAATTGGCATTTTTCCTTCTTTCTTTTCCCTTTTCTCTTTTCCGTCATGGATGAGTGCTCTCCACTCACTCTCTGGAACTGTGAGAGGACGCTCATATCTAGGGTTAAATTGCAATTGTGTCCTATAGGTGTCCCTGGTATATTTCAAATATTTGCCGGCTACCCGAGCCACCGCTGTTCTATCAAATGTTCCGACCCCAAAAAGGGCTTCTAGATAATCTAGAAGTTCTTTTTTCAGGTCGGAATTCTGGAAATTCCACCCTGTGCGTATGGTTGGGCCAAAAATTACCAACACATGGCTCTCCAGAAACCTGTAGAACTCATTGTTTCCTACACACAAAAAAAGAAGATATTATCATTAATTTAAAAATAAAAATCATGATAAATATGTTTTAGATAAAGTACATGAAATAGTTAAAATATTAAAATTTACCTAGGAGTTGTACATTCTTTATAGGGACACCTTAATCGTTCACCAAAAACGTGCCATTAATGGTCCCTATGGAGTTGACACGTGTAGCTCCACGAAACGCAATAATGTAGTTGGCCATATTAGCCTCATCATTGCCAACACGTTCAGCGGTTAGCTGGGTGTCTGCTTGGGCAGGGTGTGTTTCTTGGATGGCACCTAAAGGAGTAGAAGGTGTACGAGAGGGTTGTTGGGAAATATCTTGCCCTTGTGTCCCACTACCACCAACACCGGGTTCAGCAAGTGCTAGAAAACGCTACATACAAAAGAACTTTTTGTTAGTTTAGTCAATGTAAAAATTAAAAATCAAACTATCACAATTCATCTCAAGCAGAACAAAAAAAATATCCTTTTGACTTTTTATTATTACCTGATATGTTTCTAGCTGGCTCATAAGTTGTTTTATCCTCTCTTCTGTTTCAGGTGTTTGAGGCGCGTCTATCAAAGTATTAAATTCTGACCTTGCATCTCATGCATTTTTTCACAACAAGAACACTAGAGATAGGGATGAAGAAAGCTCTTCCTCAAAGAGGGAATCATCAGGTGTACCATGGCTAGGTGTCTGCATATTTGAACAAAATTAATATTATTTCAATTATTTAAATAACTAAAATACCTGAAGATAGAGCAATGATGTCACTTTACATGTTCTTATGCTGGCCTCTTTCCGCGATCATCCCATCTCGGGGTTGTTCCTGCACTGCTCTGATCAGTCTGCCACATTGCAATAAAATTATAAATGTAAAAACTTGAAAACAATATCTAACTTGAAAACACAAAATGAAAACTGAAATAATTTCTAATAAGACACCGGAAGATAGAGTTAGAGTTTCAAATATGCCTTACATTGAATTCAGTCCTGGAAACATGTCATTGCACATTAAGGCACCCAAACAAGAGACGAGTTGACAATGAAGACCTTATTGAATATATTGTTGGAGAAAATTCTAGTAAACTTGTTGTGAAGACCTTGAGGACATTTTTGGAGCAACATTGTTGAAGCCGATGGTATAGCATTGTTGGAGACGATCTTGAAGGGCCTTGAAGTGAAGCTTTTGGAGCAACTATTGAAAAATCCTTAGAGAATTTAAGTAAGGCACTTTCTATCTTCCATCACCTTTTTCCTTTCAATATCCTTTAAACGATTTTGCTGATATTTAATGTTTGAAATCATGTTATAATTCCTTGATTATATGTGTTTGGGGACTTTCCCTTTGAAATTACCCAAAAATACCCTGGCAATTTTATCTTCAGGATGCATGTCCGACCCTATTGTTCAATATTTTGATTGATAGTAGTAAAAATAGAGAGTTAGGGGGCTCTTGACTTGGTTTGGTTGGGCCATTAGATCCCTAACATCTACTAGGGAGAACCCCCCTTGAGTTGGAGGAGAGCCAGCTCGAAGTGAAAAGAGGTTGGTGAGGTGACAATGGGGCTATTGAATTACACATGGTATCACACTTTAGCTTTAGGACTTTATCTTGAGAAGTGCGAGATTTTGCTATATCAATTCTCAAATTGTTTACAACACTATTGTTAAGAACTAATAAGAAGTGATTTTGAGGGGTTTTGGGGTATAAGAAACAATACCATTTAAAAACTAGGGTTCTCAATCCTTGGCATTCCTTCACCTGGGCCTAGGGGCACACTAGAATAATTTCACACTAAACCATGAAAACTTAAAAGTAACTTAACAGATCCATAAAGTAATAATAATCATAATTCCTAATTTCCTATTGTACGATATGATGCAAATTATTCAAACGTGAAGCAATGAAGACATGCAATGTCTGAATTTCAAGATTGATGAACCAATACAAGAAGTTAGAAACTACAACTTTGATTCAATACTATGTGTCCTAACTCCAGGAAGGAATCTAGTTTGTAGTAAAAAACATGCATCGTGTATTATCAATTCTTAATTGACAACAACTAAAGGTCATCTACCTCATCAATTCCTTCCCATTTTGTGTTTTTATGTTATATTCCTTATAAAAGTGTCAAATTTCTCTCAAAGTAAGCAACCACCGAATAAAATAAAAAATAGTTGAGATATGATTGAGAAATGGTCATTTATTTCTTGAAAGGATCTTCACAATTTCTTTGGTTGTTTTTCATCTCAAGAAACAAGAAATGACCTAAGAAACTATCGTGATGTAATATAAGAAACAACACGGTGCAATGGCCATTTTCAAAGCCAAATGATGTCCATTGAGTACATGGCCTTTATTTGGTTCTTGTTTCATAGGAGTTTTGGGTAGAAATGGAACTTTTTTATACCATTTCCAGTAGTAAAAAGGGAAAACCTTCTTTTTCCATGGGAAATAATTTACCTTTCCTTTTTCAAGATAATCTAAATCACAAAAAATATGAACTATACTGCACACATTATTGGATAATGTGAAAGTGGAAAATGAATACCCTACACAAGTGATGCACACATGTACATTTGAACACTAATAGATTTTTGTAGTTGAAATGCAATGCTTGTTTTCATTTAAATGTAGGTTTTTTAAAGCAGGGAGAAATAATGGCTGCCAAATTAATAAGCGTTTCTTTGGGAAAAATTTAAATCTTGTATTGGGTGATGAAGATAATAGAGGGTATTGAATCTTGATTATTGACATCTAGAGAGAACCCTACAGCCTAGCACAATCCAATGGAATTTACCAAAAAAACCCAAATAGAGTCAACCCTACTATAGGAGGAAGGGCCTGCGGTAAGAACTTACCATTTTGCAAGAGATGAGGGCAAATGTTGTTCTGCAAGAGCTGAGGGCGAATGTTGTTATAGAAGAGCTGCGGGTGAATGCAGGGAAAATTTTGTTCTGCAAGAGCTGAGGGTGAATGCAGGGCGAATGTTGTTCTGCAAGAGCTCAGGGCAAATGCTGAGGGCGAATGTTATTCTGCAAGAGCTCAGGGCGAATGCTGTTCTGCAAGAGATGAGGGCGAATGCTGAGGGCGAATGCTGTTCTACAAGAGAACAGGGGGAATGCACGTGTGATATCAGATGTTAATGTAGCACACAAGTACATTTGAAAACTAATAGATTTTTGTAGTTTAAATGCAATGCTTGTTTTCATTTAAATGTAGGGTTTTTAAAGCAGGGAGAAATAATGGTTGCCAAATTTATAAGCGTTTCTTTGGGAAAAATTTAAATCTTGTATTGGGTGATGAAGATAATAGAGGGTATTGAATCTTTATTCTTGACATCTAGAGAGAACCCTACAGCCTAACACAATCCAATGGAATTGACCAGAAAAACCCCAATAGAGTCAACCCTACTATAGGAGGAAGGGCCTGTAGTAAGAACTTACCATTTTGCAAGAGCTGAGGGCGAATGTTGTTCTGCAAGAGCTGAGGGCGAACGCTGAGGGAAAATGTTGTTCTACAAGAGCTGAGGGAGAATGCTGAGGGCAAATGTTGTTCTGCAAGAGCGGAGGGCAAATGCGCGCGTGATATCAGACGTTAATGTAGCTATTGCGACGGATACGAAACAATAGAATAATTTTTATGTAGCGCGCATATAAGTTTCATATTTTTATGTAGCACGCATATAAGTGTCGTTATATCGACGGCGGACAAAGCGTCGCTATTGCGACGGGTGCCTCCAAACGTCGCAATTGCGACACTTAGACATTGTGTCACACTTGCGACGTTTGGAGGCAATCGTCGCAATAGCGACGCTTTGGGCCATAGTGTCGCAATTGCGACGTCTTCCTCCAAACGTCACAATTGCGACACTTTTCTAAGTGTCGGTATTGCGACACTTTTCTATAAATGTCGGTATAACGATGGTTTCGGGCGGGATGGAAAAAATTTGGGGAAATTTCCGACATTTGGTCAAAAGCATCGGAACCAAGTGTAGGAATTTCCGCCAAATGTAGTAGTGTTGGCTTATTATCAAGGCATTGATCTATCTATTCTTGTGTTTTTTTTTCATTTTGATCTCGATACATAACATTTCACATCATAGCTCTAAATATTAGGGTTTTGTTGCTTGAAACATGACATCTTGGAATTTTCCTATGACTTTTTTCTGCATGGCTTAAAAAGGTGAAAATTTAACCATGTGGAGTAGAAATATTGATGAAAATTGTATCAAAATTCCAGATCTTGGTTTGCTATATTTCCAGAGATATGTTCCAAGGAAGTTATGGTTTCAGAATGCTCTTAAATTATGTCTCAAACAGGTGTCATATGGAAAATCATCATAACTTTCTCTTTGAGCCTCGGATTTGAATTCATTAAAAATTGAGTGAATTTCATGGATTTTGGTTTTTCAAGTACGATTTTCATGGCCGAAGTTTAAAACAGTGACATGTGGCAGCTTGTACAAGTTTTTAATACTGAACAAGTCCATAATCAAGTCATTGCGGGAGTTTTGGCATAAATTTATCTTGAAGAATCAAATCTTGTTCTAAATTGTGGAGTTGGAAAAAGGACATATAGAGATGCCTTAGGACAAAAAATTTAGACCTTGGGAGGCCAAAATCATAGAGATACAATAGTTTCAAGGTTAGCCATAGCAACAAGCTCAAAATCAAGCTCTTAAAAACAAAAAAGGTGTGAATTCTTAAAATTTCATAACTTTTGTTTGAAAAATTAGTTTGAAGTGATTCAAAGGGAATAGTGAAGCATACATATCATTAATTGGTTCTGAAATTCCTCCCCAAAAAAAAAAAAAATTATAAACCCATTAAGCCCCCAGAAATCTCTACTATGACACATGAAGAAGAGGAAGAAATGCAACATGATATATCAAAATTGCAATACCAAGTGCAACAAATATCTCTCTCACAAAGATAAACCAATAATGAACTAGAAGTGATGATGAATGGTACAAAATCAAACATTAAATAAAATACAAAAGTGGACATGGAAGGTTTAAAAGCATACATAGAAGGTTGGTAGGAAGGTCTGACAAAGTTGCTACAATAAAAGCTTCCAAGTGGTGGCAAGGTATTCCATGAAACTCATGATGAGAGAAAAAGGAATATGAATCATGATTTTAGATACTCTAACTTTAGGTTGAATTCCAACAACATTCTAATGATCAATATGAGGAATTTTGATGGCAAGGATTCAGTAATATGGATACTATAGATGGTGCATTTATTTGATCTACATGATGTACAACACACACAAGAGGTATAAATTGCATATTTATATTTAGAATCGAATCAATTTGTGTGGTATTGATGGATTTGTTCTTGTAAATCACTTGTCACTTGGAAAATTTTTACCGGGAGGAATAAATAGCACACTATTAGCATACAAAAAGTAATACCTTCTTTAGCCAATTGATAAATTTCAAACAAAGGAGTTCAGTTGCAGAGCACATAGAGAACTTCCAAAGATTCAATATCAAGGTAAATCATATTCCAAAGGAGCATCTAACTAATGTATTAAAAAGGAATATTGTACCTTATTTTTTCCTCTTGGATTTGGACCAGGAACAATGAGTGATCCAGGTGGATATTGGTGGTCACCCACCTATTCCACTTGGGGCTCCACCATTGTCTATTTCAGTTTTTCAGTTTCGGCACAGTTTACTATTTTTAGCAGTTTTTCGGGTCCTAAACTTCCAGAGCCGTTTTGAGGCCCTAAACGACGTTTTTTGGGAAAACGGAGAGCAACATGGAGCCATGGACCAATGTTGCTTGTTCCAAATTTGTAGTCCTCGGATAGATCTTTCTAACGAGGTATGGTACGCGTCAAACGGAGATCGTATGCCAAAGTTACGCCCCTGGGAAGTTGAAACACCAATTTACCCAAACGAGGCCCATAGTTTTGGCGCTTCATCTCCTAGGGTTAGGGTTTTGGCTGTTTAGGATTTCCCATTGTTTCTAAATGATAAATAGGCCTCGAGCCTCATTGTAACACAGTTCAGAGGCCTGTAGCCGCCACATCTCTTCTCAGAGATAGCTACCAGCGCCCTAGCTAGTTTTATTTCCATTCTGTCTGTAAGCAAAATTCAGTTCGTTGATATTAATGAAATGAAGTGTTATTTCCGCTGCATCTCTGTATTTATGTTTATATGTTTATTCTATTGCGTTCCTGCATAAATCCGGATCAGTGGTATCAGAGCGGTCTGCTTTTTCTCGATCCTTCTATGCATGTCCCCAACGAGGTCGGGGTATAAGGAGCTAGGGCTCGATCTGGTGGAACCTTTGCAAGATCAGCCTCGCAAACCTCGACGGACGCTCATGGGGGATGAAAAGAAAGATGAGGGAGCAGGAGATCCTATCAAAATATTGCTCGAGGAGGCCCTCGAAAGACAAAGGAACGTGATGATGGATAACTTTGCTCAGATCCTTCAACGGCTACCCACCAGTGGCGCATCTGCATCCAGCAGCCACTCTGGAGGTGCGACTCCTTTTAAGGTACAAGTAAATTTTGACATTCCCATATTTGAGGGTAAAATAGACGCAGATGCCGTAGATAGATGGTTGAATCTATTAGAAGGATATTTCTCTGTTCATGACTTTTCAGACCGGGAGAAGATTATTTTTGCACTCCTCAAAGCTACCCCCATGTTAAGGACTGGTGGGAAACCTACTGTGAGAACAAGGACCAGACAGAACCCTCTCTGTTCTCGGCCGTACCAACTTGGAATTCTTTCCGAGACGCCATCAAGGAACAGTACTATCCCGTGGGGAGCTATGAGGACAAGTACATACAATGGACCACGCCGCGACAACAAAGGGATCAAGATGTGCATGAGCTGACGAATCTGTTCCATACCCTGCGCACAAAGTTGGGTATCAAAGATTCAGAGAAACATCTGGTGCTAAAGTATCGCAGCTGTCTGCACAAATACATTCAGGAGGAAATGGAGTTCATTGACATCTCCTCGCTTGGTACGGCATACCGGTATGCTGCCAAGATTGAGTAAAAATTCAAGCAGAAGAAGCGAGACTTTGGATCTGAGAATCAAAAGCAAGGGAAAGGTGCTTCCAAACCACAGAACAAAGGACCGAGCCAAGGCATGGCGGCTAAAGATAACTCATCGAAGCCACAAGAAAAGAACAGCACCGCAAAGCCAAAGAAGGCCACGGGAAAGTGGTGTGAGTTCCATAAGAGCTCCACTCACAACACAAGTGAGTGTCGGGCCAAGCAGTCGCTAGTGGCCGAGATGAGGGCTTCTGAGTCAGATGCATGCTCTGACTCCGAATCAGAACGTGAAAAGGTGAATGAAAAAGGGAAACAGATTATTGATGCGGAGCCCAACGCCACTGTTGCCACTGCAAAGATCCAAAAGGAGGAACCGGAAGATCCAGAGGAGGAAGAACGTCTCTTCCACTCCCAGATGTGGGTAAAGGGCTCCCCGGTACAGTTCATTGTCGACAATGGGAGCCAAAAGAACCTCATTTCAGCAGACGTCGTGAAGCGTTTGGGCTTGCCGACCACAGCTCACCCACATCCATACACCATCGGGTGGCTTCACCAAGGACGAGATCTCCGCGTCAGCCAGCAGTGCCGCCTTCCCTATAGCATCAAGCCCTTTGCGGATGAGGTATTATGTGACGTTGCTCCTATTGATGTTTCTGATGTATTATTAGGACAACCATACTTGTGGAAGCGTCATGCTGTGTATGAGTCTCGACCTCGTGCTATTATTGTTACTTTGGGAAATAAGTTGTACAGGATACCAGAGGTATCACCTCATGCCGCTATCTCTTTGGTTACTGCAAAACAATGCAGTAAGCTCATTTCCCAAACCAGGAAATTCATTTTCCTGATGATGCGCCCCCAGGGCAAGAAGAAGACTGTGGCCACGACCTCCAGACAGGGCTCCTCTACACAACAACAACAAATGGATAAGGTTGTGGAGGAGTACGGGGACATATTCACCTCACCCACAGGGGTTCCTCTGCACTGTCAGGTCAAGCACCCGATTGATCTGACCCCCGATGCGCCGCTACCTAATGGACCGATCTATCGGCGCTCTGTTCTGGAGAATGATGAAATCAAGAGGCAGATTCAGGAGCTGTTGCAGAAAGGTCACATCAGACCAAGTTCATCGCCCCGTGGGAGCCCGATCGTGTTGGTACAGAAGAAGGATGGGACGTGGAGACTCGCTATTGACTATCGGGCGCCGAACAAGATCACTGTCCGGAATAGGTACTCAATCCCACGGATTGATGACCTTCTAGACCAACTCCAAGGTGCAAAATATTTCAGTAAGATCGACCTGAAGTCTGGGTATCACCAGGTACCAATTGAACCCTCTGATGTGTGGAAGACTGCCTTCAAAGCTAAGGAAGGCCTTTTTGAATGGCCGGTCATGCCTTTCGGGTTGACGAATGCTCCCGCAACCTTCATGAGGATGATGGACGACATCTTGCGGCCATTCACCAACTCATTCGTAGTGGTGTACTTGGATGACATTCTGATCTTCAGCAAGACTTGGGAAGAGTACCTTCATCACATCCGACAAGTCCTCCAAACACTGCGGCAACACAAGTTGTGTGCCAATTTGGAGAAGTGCACGTTTGGCATGACCCAGGTTCAATATCTGGGATACATTATTGATGAAAGGGGGTGCATGTGGATCCAGCCAAGATCCAAGTCATTCGGGATTGGCCAGCCCCAACCACTATAACAGAGCTTCACAGCTTTCTGGGTCTTGCTAATTTCTACCGGAGGTTCATGTTGGGATTCTCTCATATCACTTGGCCCTTGAGTCAAGTCACCAAGGGAGGAGCGAGAGCAAATTTTTTTTGGTCGGAACCTCAACAGAAGGCGTTCACAGAATTGAAAAATCGCCTCTGTTCTGCCCCAGTGCTCACTTTACCAGACTTACAACAGCCATTTGAGATCGAGACAGATGCCTTTGACTATGCTATTGGGGCAGTTCTTACTCAACAGGGACATCCAGTGGCATTTCACAGTGAGACATTGTCTGACACAGTTCGCAAGTACCCCACATATGACAAAGAAATGTACTCCATTGTGCAAGCTTGTCGACAATGGAAGCATTACATTTTGGGGAAGGAAACAATCATCCACACAGACTACAGGCCCCTGCAGTTCATACAGACACAAGGGAAGTTGCAGAATGATCGCCATCAGAAGTGGTCTACATATCTGCAACAGTTTCATTTGAACATCAAGTATAAGAAGGGTAGCACCAATCATGTTGCATACTGCCTCAGCCGACCACCGATCGTGGCGCTCACCACTGTGCTCAACTCTTGTGGGCACGAGACTTCTGATTGGCCGCTTCTCTATGAGAGTGACCTAGAATCCGGCCACACTTACAAGGCACTCTTGGGGGGTACGAAAGTTCCAAATTTTCACCTCCAAGATTCACTTTTATGTCACATGGGACACCTTTGTGTTCCTTCAAGCGAGTGTGCCAATATGATATGGGAAGCACACTAAAGTCGAGTCGCTGGGCATTTCGGGGTCGAGAAAACAGTAGCAATACTACAGAAGTATTTCTATTGGCCGAACCTTCGAAAGGATGTCGAGAAGCACATCAGATCCTGCACTGCTTGTGCCATTGCCAAACCGACCATCAAGAAGCAAGGCCTATATAATCCTCTACCCACCCATATTCGACCTTGGGAATCCATCTCCATGGATTACATGTCGGGCCTGCCTTCTACTAAGCAGGGAAATGACTGTGTTTTTGTGGTCGTCGATAGATTCTCGAAGATGGCCATTATGGCGGCCTGTAAGAAGAATATCACAGCAGAAGCCACTGCTAAACTCTTCTTTGAACGAGTGTGGGTGCACTTTGGGATCCCACAGTCTATCATATCAGATCGGGATAGCAGGTTCCTCAGCACATTTTGGTCCAGCCTCTGGTCGATGTTGGATACCAAGCTCACCAAGTCCCCAGCTTTCCATCCCCAAACAGATGGCCAGACAGAGGTCGTCAACAGAATGATTGTACACATTCTGCGCATGTACAATTCAAAGCATCCACGCACATGGGACGAGAGCCTCCCTTATGTACAACATAGTTATAACTGGGCTCTCCACAGTTCAATTGGCCATATCCCCTTTCAGGTGGGCTTGGGATTCCAGCCACTATGTCCCATTGACGTAGCCATGCCATTTGCAGCTGCTCAGGCCGATTCAGCGCACGTCCAGTCTGAAGTTGACAAAGCAAGTAGCTTCATCGAGCGCATTCAACACATCTGCCAATAGGTTCATGATATATTGGACAGAGCCAATGCCAAGTACAAGCAACGCCATGATCAACACCGGGTGCCACACAACTTCCAGGTGGGTGACAAAGTATGGCTACACTTGCAGAAGGAGCGCCTCACTGGACCCCACCGCAAGCTTCGCCCGCTCCGATACGGGCCATACACCATCACCAAGGCTGTAGGGAACAATGCATTCGAGCTCAGCATTCCACCATTCCTTGGTCTGCACCCAGTCTTCAATGTGGATCGCCTTCGTCCTTACTTCCCACCTCTACTGGACACCTCGGACATTGCAGAACAACTCACACCAACTGAGTTAAATCCAGACTGCATGGAACAGGCCACCACAGATTGCATCATGGACATGCAAATCAAGAACACTTGCCAGTAGAAGATCCAACTATATCGGGTTGTCAAAGCTGGCCAACTCCTGCACCAAGGAAAGTGGTTCACCAGGGACCAAGTTCAGCAGAAATTTCCTCATCTCATGGAGGAACTTAACGCAATGGGGACCATTGCTTCCTAAGGGGGGAGGAATGATCCAGGTGGATATTGGTGGTCACCCGCCTATTCCACTTGGGGCTCCATCGTTGTCTATTTCAGTTTTTCAGTTTCGGCACAGTTTACTATTTTTAGCAGTTTTTCGGGTCCTAAACTTCCGGAGCCGTTTTGAGGCCCTAAACGACGTTTTTTGGGAAAACGGAGAGCAACATGGGTCCATGGACCGATGTTGCTCATTCCAAATTTGTAGTCCTCGGATAGATCTTTCTAACGAGGTATGGTACGCGTCAAATGGAGATCGTATGCCAAAGTTACGCCCCTGGGAAGTTGAAACACCAATTTACCCAAACAGGGCACATAGTTTTGGCGCTTCATCTCCTAGGGTTAGGGTTTTGGCTGTTTAGGATTTCCCATTGTTTCTAAATGATAAATAGGCCCTCGAGCCTCATTGTAACTCATTTCAGAGGCCTGTAGCCGCCACATCTCTTCTCAGAGATAGCTACCAGCGCCCTCGCTAGTTTTATTTCCATTCTGTCTGTAAGCAAATTTCAGTTCTTTGATATTAATGAAATGAAGTGTTATTTCCGCTGCATCTCTGTATTTATGTTTATATGTTTATTCTGTTGCGTTCCTGCATAAATCCGGATCAATGAGGTAGTGAATTCTGCCCCAAGGAGTCTTGCAAGGTTTGACAATGTAAAACCATCATGTAGGGGTTTTTTTTTCATTCAATTCCATTATAAATGCTTTTGCAAATGGATTTTATTCTAAATACAAACTGCATTATTATACTAGGTGTGGCTAAGAAACATCAAATTTTGAGTGCATTGTTTTCCATGCTTCAAATATGCTTACGGTTAGGTAGTGTTAAATTGTGTTCCTGCCCCATGGTGAATAGTGTATATTAGAAGGTTTTAGAGAACTTACTTAAGATTGAAGAAACATGTCCTTTAGACATCCATTTCAGCATTATCAAAAATATGTTGATATATTTTAGTTATGAATGTTAAGATAATTTTGGGGGGTGAAAAGCAAAGGTTTTTGATTGCACAAGAACAAACATGTGGCAGCAAGAAGATGCTTTCTATTTTATTGCAATGTTGCCAATACATCCTATGCAATATATGGAAGGTCATAGTCATCCCATGACTGGAAATGTAAACAAAATTCTTTCTAAAATATGGTTGCAATCTAATTCCAACATTGGGAATTTGCAGTCATTTTTTTCTTTTATGTTCCAGAATTCATATATGTTTTTCTTCTCTTGGACTGTGTATGATGCAATTGGTGCTTTAGTTTATATTTTAATGAATTTACTTAGTTGTACTCATGAAAATTAATCTTGAAACCCTTAATGAAGTTCTCCACATCCAGGAATCTCATTCATATTTTCCTTCTTCATCCATTATTCTCTCTACAGAGTTAAAGCACGAGTTCTTAATTTCCTATGCCAAAAATTTGTCTCCTTCATTTTCTACTATAAACCTTTAATCCAACACCCTGCAACTCTCATTTCCTCTCTGGCCATTCTGCTTTGGAAGGATAGGGTTTCAAGGCTATAAGATTTTCTTGCAAGCCCTCATGGCATGTCCTTTCTTCCATTGGTTTAAGTTTTCTTAATTAATTTCAAGATGTATCGGGCACTGGTTCCCCACAGCGAGGAACTGTATCCTAAGAGATACAATAGGGACTTTAAGGGATAACATCATAATTAGGTTTGTCTTTTGGAACCTAATTCATTGGAGAATGAATTTAGGGTGGCGAGAAATGTTGAAAGAAAATTATGGCAACAAGGAGGTATACAACCCACAACTATAAATATGGAAGTGTTGTCACTCCTAACGTACCACAACCTACAAGGTTGACACCACAACAAATGGAGGAAAAAATAACAAAAGGGATTTGTTACAATTTTGATAGAAAATATAGTAAAGGTCATAAGTGCACTAAGAATATATTATTTTACATATATTTTGAAGAGGAGGAAGAAAAGGAATAAGAAACAACAAAATAAGAAGGATTTACACCAAGAACCACCTTAAGGGATTGAAATAGAAGAAAACAATCTGACCATATATTTTAATGCATTGGCTAGAATTACCACTCCTCAAACTTTCAAGGTAGAAGGATTTATCAAGAGGCAAAAGGTAATGGTATTGATTGATTCAGGTAGCACCCAAAATTATATTCATTGTAAGATAGCCAAGGATTGAATTTATTTATATATCTAGCATCAGAGTTTCAAGTGATGGTTGCACATGGAGGAAATATAAACTTCTCAAGGAAGTGTCATAATACCAATCAAAACATGGGGGAATATGTATTGAATAGTTCAATGATTTCCATTATAATAGGTGGTTTTTACGTTGTATTAGGAGTCCAATGGTTATAATTGTTGGGGACAATAGCTTTTGATTTTCAAGAAATTTTCTATAATTTTTTCAGGGAAGGAAGTAATTTGAATTAAGGGGTATCGCAGGGAAACTTGGGAAGATAATCAGCTCTAATGGCATGACAAGGAATTTCAAAAAAGAACAACATGTTGTAAATTTTAACTAGGTTCGGTCTTCATAATGACATTTTTAATCATGACATTGTATATTTTTGTATAAATAAAGGAAATAAATTTTATTTTATTCAAAACATGGGTTTCATGATCAATTCTACGTCAAAAGCATGTTCTTCGCGCTTCTAGGTATTTCTATTTGTTTCTAGGACAAAGAAGAATTTGTGTCATGTATTATAGTCCCATTTGGACTCTTTATAACAAAAGAAAATATTAATTTTGAGTCAAGAAAATCCATTTAATCCTCTAAGACCAAGTTGTCCCAGGAAAGATGAATTCATCCTAAAGGAGGGCTATTTGACCCCTCAATAAGGCTATAAATAGAAATATCTCGACTCATTTGAACCACTCACTCATCTCAAGTTCAATCTACAATATTGAAGAAGGAGAAAGAGTTAGAAGGATGAAGGAAGGAAGAAGAAGTCAAAGTATATTGGGTTTATATATTTTCTGTACGCATGTGTGAAGTTGCTAGGTTTTTTTGTAGCTTCCAGTTGTAGGAGGCTAGAATTATAGGGTCGAAATTCTTAAGTGTAGCTACAGGGCCGAAATTATAGAGCGAAGCTTTAGAAGGTTGAAGTTTTGAAGTTGCCTTGAAGAATATCTTGTTGGAATGATGACTTGGTTCTTGGGAGGATTTTGGGCTTTGGAATTTGGATCTTGTATGTCTCATTGTAAGAATATTATATAAGAAGAGAAGCATTATTTTTGGGCTTTTCCCCTTAAATGGGTTTTTTCCTAGCTTGGATCCTATATCTTGTGTATTGTGTCTCGTTGTGATCTTCATTGTTTTGGTAATTTCTTGATGAACAAGAAATAGTAAGTAATAAAAGGATATCCAATATCATAAGTAATTATCAAATTAAGGAAAATCATCTATAATCTACAAGTCTCCTAATTTTCCAACATGGTATCAGAGCTTAGGTGCAAGAAGGAGACTAAAGATCACATCTTAGTTGGCATTATGGAAAGGGTTATGAAGAAGGGTTTCAAGTTTCTTGGGAATCTCAGTATATCCATAAAGGGTTACATCTCAAATATCATCTCCAAGCCAACAATAAAAGTGATGGATGGAAGCTTATTTTCCACTTTTTTGGGGACTTTCAAGGACGAAAATGTATGGGTTATTGACAGTGGTTCTTCCATACATATGACAGGCGAATGCAGTCAAATCCAGACTTTGTCAAAATAAAACTCCTCTCATTTGATAAAACTTGGAGACAATAAGAGTTATCCACTGAAATGGATTGGATCTACTTCAAATAAGCTTGAGTCTGTTGGAAGCATTCACCTCAACAATATTCTATATGTTCCATATTTGAATAAAAACTTACTTTCTATTTCTTGTCTAGAGGATAATGGTGATAAAATTTCTTTTTTTGATGGCAATTTTTTGGTTTTGGGTAAGGACTCTATTATTGATCATGCTAGGGTAATTGGGACTTGTGAGGGGACATTATATAGACATTTAACACCTCTCTCTCAAGCCCTAGTTCACTTGGATGTGATCTCTTGTGAACTATGGCATAGAATTTATGGACATCTTCATTAAAGGATTTTTCCATCTCTAAATCAAATGGTCAATGGAATCCCTTAATTAAATGAAGAACATGAAGGGACATGTAAGGTTTGTGCTCTAGGGAAGAACGTAAAGAATCCATTTGCAAAAAGTGACACCAGATCTAAGCAAGTCTTAGATATCATATACTTGGATGTATATTGTCCTATGGTAGTGAAATATCTTAGTGGGAATCAATATTATGTGACCTTCATTGATGATTTCTCAAGAAATACATGGTTATATCTCCTCAAGAAAAAATATCAGGTATTCAAGGAGTTTCAAGAAATCAAGAATGAAATGGAGAATCTGACAAAAAGAAATATAAAGACTTTGAGGTTTGAAAATGGTGGATAATATACCTCCAAGGAACTTATAGCATTTTTCAAGGAATAAGGGATTAATAGGGAGCTAATTTTTCCTTATAATCCCAAACAAAATGGTTTGGTTGAATTAAAGAATAGAACAATTGAAGAATGTGTCAGATCCATGCTACATGATTAAGATCTCCCCCAATTCTTATGGGGAGAAGCATGTGTAACAGTTTTCTACTTGTATAACCAAATTCCTCATAATATTATCAACAACATGACACCAAAATAAGAATTTACAAGAAATAATTCGAGTGTGGATCATCTTCAAATATTTGGATGTCCTATTTATATGCATATTCCATAGGAAAAAAGGAATAAATTGGATCCTACTAGTATGAAGGGCATATTAGTTGGGTATAGTTATTCATCTAAAGCATATAGAATATACATTAAAGAGGATCTTCTTATTGAAGTAAGTCGGGATGTCATCTTTGATGAAAATGTGCTTACAAGAAATAAAAAGATGTTCTAGAGTATTATGATTAAGAATAGGTGCCCATTTTTTAGGATATCTCTAGGGACAATAATGGTCAATATTGTACATCAAATCAAGAAGATGTCGAAGGAACTAGTGAGCCTATTTAGCAAGTTTTTGTTCCTGTAATATGTAAGAGACCTGCTTATTTGAGTACAAATCTACATGAAGCAGAAGGACAACTAGAAAAAGGAAAAATCAGACAAATTAAAATACCTAAAATATATTATGGGTATGCAACATATATGATGAAGCCAATTGAATTTTAACCTTCCTACTATGAAGGTGCAACTAAACATCTAGAGTGGAGGAATGTGATGCAGGAAGAATACTATTCAATTAGGAAGAATGATGTCTGGGAAAATTTTCCTAGATCGAGTGACAAATCGATAGTCACTTCAAAATGGATATACAAAATAAATCATGTTGTTGATGGGACCATTGATAAATACAAGGAAAGGTTTTTAGCAAAGGGCTTCTCATGGTTATGCAACCATCTCACAAAATATAAGAAAATATAGATCAACGACTTAAAAATTATCCTCTTCAAGGTGGAAACCTCCTTTACATTACATAAATGAACAATTATTGGATGATACAAATGAAAATACCTCCTTTCTATATATAAGAGTCTAAGGGGTCACAATATAATCAGAGCCTACATAACAATAATAATGTAAGGGCACAACAATAAAAATAGTGGGATTCTATGGGGCACAATAATAATAATATGGGGACTACATGGGCACAACAATAAAAATAGGGGTCTTCTATGTGACACAATAATAACAATATGGGGACTACATGGGCACAACAATAACAATAAAGGGGCTACATCAACAATAACAATAAGGGGATACACTAGTATTATAGGGACCTAACATGCCCATCTCATTTAAAAAAGTGTTATCTTCAAATCTTGAGTAGCTATGGATTCTTATGTACAAAATTATCATCCTCCCATGTGGAATCTTCAGCAGGTAAGTTCTTCCATCTGATGAGATACTCTGAAATTGATCAATTCCGCAGTTGTCAGGTTCTTTTTTCGTGATTGCTTCTAGTTCCAATATGTTTCTTCCTTCCTCATTAAGTTCTGGCAATATTTTTGAACATAGAGCTTATCACCTATAACATTATTTATGCATGAAAAACGGAAAACTGGGTGCACTCAGGAAGATGCGGGAAGCTCCAGTTTCTATGCCATAGTACCAATATTTTGCAACACCTTACATGGACCATAGTAATTTGGTGATAATTTAATATCCTTATTAGCTTGCTCGAGGGAAATTTGTTATATGGTTATAGCCATAAAAATACCCAGTCGCCTACATCAAGACTTCTTTCATTGTGATGTTGATCTTCCTATTGTTTCATTCAATTTTGTGCCAGAGTGAGGTTATCCTTTAAGAGTTGGATAACTTTTTGTTGATGCTCGATGTGATCTTCTACTGCTTGAAACTTAGAATTTTATCTTAAAGATGATATGATGGATGGTGGATAATATCCATAAAGTGCCATAAATGGGGTCATTTTTGCTACAGTATGGAAGTAAGTGTTATGCCAACATTCAGCCAGAGGTAACCACTTGACCCATTGTGTTTGTTTATCATATACAAATCAAGGAAGATATCCTTCCAAAAATTTGTTAACTATCTCATTTTTCCCATCATATTGAGTATGATAATATGAGCTATGAGCTAATTGAGTACCCAGACAATAAAATAATTCCATCCAAAAATTTCCAGTAAAAATGGGATCTCTGTCGCTTACAATAAACTTTGGGTTTCTATGTATCTTTTGAATTGTTTCCATAAATGCAGTAGCAACTGTATTGGATTTAAATGGATGAGATAATGCACAAAAGTGTGCATACTTGGTCAGTCTATCAACTATCACCATGATGACGCTCTTTCCTTCAGACTAGGGTAAACTTGTGATAAAATCCATTGAAACCTCTTAATTGTCTCCACTTTATTTTGTTTGAATACCAAACATTCTGCCACAAAATTTTGAATTTCATATTTAAGGCCATCCCAAAAAAAACTTTCTTAACCCTGTAGTAAGTTTTTAAAAATCCTAAGTGCCCTCCTAAGGGAGAGGTGTGCAATTCCAAAAGAATATTTTGTTTGAGTTTAGAATTCTTACAAAGATATAAGTGATCTGTGTACAATAATGAATCATTTTTCAAGCTAAATGTATCAGGTGTATTGGGATCTTGTTGCAACTTTTGAATGAGTGTCCACACTTATTTGTCATTCTTCCATGCATCCCTTGCTTTGGTTATCCAATCTGGTTGGATAATAGAAATGGAACAAAGCAATGCTTCCACATCCTCATCCTTTCTTGAGAGTGCATCTGCAACAAAAATTTTCTTCCCTTTTTTTATATGATTTCAAATTCATAACCCAACATATTTGTGATCCATTTTGTTGCTCTTCTAAAGATAATATTTGTTCCAAAAATTATTTAAGACTATCATGATATGCTTTTACCTTTAAGTGTCTTCCCACTAGGTAAGGTATCCATTTCTTTAATGCATGTAGTATTTCCAACATTTCCTTCTCATAAATAAGTTTGTGTAAATAATTTCCTTTGATTGGATGGCTTTCAAAAGCAATGGGTCTTCCTTCTTTCATTAAAATAATTCCAATTCCATTTCCTGAGGCATCACATTCCACAATAAAGGTTTTTGTGAAGTCTGGCATAGCTAAGACTAATGCTTCGGACATTGCCTCTTTAAGATGTTCAAAGCCAATAGTTTATTCTAGAGTCCAAGAAAATGCATCTTTCTTCATTAATGTTTTTAGAGGTGCTACTATTCTCCTGTAATTCTTAACAAACTTGCGATAATACCCTGTCAACCCAAGAAATCCTCGAATATGCTTTATGGTTGTGATGATTTTCCATTCCTTATTGGGTTAAATTTTGTTAGGGTCTACCTTAACACCCTCATGAGATACAATGTGACCCAGATATTCCACATCGTGTACTCCAAAGAAACATTTGGAGGTTTTTGCATATAATTGTTTCTCCTCCAATATTTTGAGTACCCTTTCAACATGTTGAACATGATCCTTCCAAAACTTGTTGTAGATTAGCATATCATAAAAAAATACTAACAAAAAATTTCTAAGCCTAGGGTTTGAAAATGGAAATCATCAAACCTTGAAATTTAGAAGGTGAATTGGTAAGGCCAAAATGCATGACCAAAAATTCAAAATGAACCTCATGAATTCTAAATGTTGTTTTCAGAATGTCTTTAGTATTCATTCTAGTTTGATGATATCCTAAACGCAGATCCAACTTGGTGAAGTAAATTTCTCCATGTAATTCATCCAGCAATTCATCAATGACAGGAATGGGAAATTTAGTTTTAATAGTGAGCTTGTTGAGCTCCCTATAATCCAAAAAAATGTTCCATGATCGATCCTTCTTATGCACTAATACTACTGGAGACGAGAAAAACTTTGACTATGTTGAATTATACCGGCCTCGCATTTCTGCAACCATGTGTTCAATTTCACTCTCTTGGGCATAAGGGTATATGTAAGGCATGATGTTTGGAGGAACACTTCCTAGAATTAAATGAATAGCTTGATCATGATCACGAATAGGTGGAAGGCCTTTGGGAGTCTCAAATACCTTGGAATGATTGTCCAATACTCTTTGGAGATCTAGAAAAATAGATGATTTCGACATTTGAACCTCTAGTGAGCATAATTGTGCAATTATGTCCCGTTTTTCTTTCTTTAGAGGCTTTTTCATGCCATTAGAGTTGATTATATTTCTCGGTTTCCATGTGATACCCCTTAATTCAACTTATTTTCCTTCCCAAAAAAAATTCAAGAAAAGTTCTTGAAAATTAAAAGTTATCGTACCCGAAAATTCTAACCATTGAACTTCTAGTACAACATCAGAACCACCCATTGGAATGGAAATCATTGGACTATTCAATACATATTCCCCCATTCTTAGATTCATATTATGGAAATTTCTAGAGAAATTTATAGTTCATCCATTTGCAACCATCACTTGATACTTTGGTGTTGGATATAGGAAGCAATTTAATTCCTTCGCTATCTTACAATGAATAAAATTATGGGTACTACCCGAATCAATAAACACTATTACATTTTTATTCTTGATATGTCCTTCTATATTGAGAGTTTGAGGAGTGGTAATTCCTTCCAATGCATTACAATATATGGTCGGATTCATTTCTTCTTTCTCTAGGGTTGGTTTCTAGTGTATATCCACTTATTTTGACATTTCTTGTTCCTTTTCTTCCTCCTCTTCACAATCTATGTAAAATAATTTCTTCTCAACATACTTATGACCTTTAGTGTATTTTCTATCAAAATTTTAACAAAGACCTTTTTCTCTTTTTCTTCTAATTTTTGTGGTGTCAACCTTGTAGGTTGTGGAAGGCTAGGAGAAAAAACACTTCCTTCTTTATATTTGTGAGTGGTATACTTCCTTGTTGCCATAATTTTTCTTTCAACTTTTCTTGCTATCCTGAATGCCTTCTCCAATTAATCAGGTTCCCAAAGGCGAACCTCATGTTGAATGTTATCCTTTAAAGTACCTATGAAAAAATCAATCCTATGTTCCTCTCGAATATCATTTACCCTTATATTCAATTTTTGGAAGTCCTCAATGTGCTTCGTTATTAAACCCTTATGTTTGATATTATCAATTGGCTAAAGAAGGTGTTTCTCTTTTTATCCTCATAATGCGTTATCATTTCCTCCATAAAAATTGACCAAATGACAAGTGGTTTACGAGAACAAATCCATCAGTACTATACAAACTGATTTCATTCTAAATATAAAGTTGAAATTTGTACCTTTTTGTGTGTTGCACATTATGGAGATCAAAATATTGTTCCATCTGTAGTATCCATGTTACCGGATCCTTACCATCAAACTTCCTCATGTCTATCTTTGGTATGTGGTGGTTCTTAAACCCCACATTGGAGTCTCTAAAATCATGATTCAAATTCCCTTTTTCCTCATCATGATTTTCATATATTACCTTGTCACCATTGGGAATTCATTTTTCCAACAACTTTGTCAACCTTTCCAACTTGACATTCATCACATCCATGTCTACTTTAAAAAACCCCATGTTTCATTTTATACCATCCATGTCTCCTTTTAATCCATCCATTTCCCCTTTTAATCCATCCATGTCCCCTTTTAATCCTTCCATTTCATCTTTGGTTGCTCTTTGTGAGAACGAAATTTGTTGCACTTCGTCCCTTAACTTCGAGTATCATGTTGCAATTCTTCCTCTTCATGCATCATAGTAGAGATTTCTGAAGGATTAATGGGTGTAGAATTATTTTGTTTGAGAGGCATTTTTGAACCCAATACTAATATATATGCTTCAATATTCCCTTGGAATCACTTCAAACTGATTTTTCAAACAAAATTTATGCAATTAAAAAAAGAAAATACACACATTTTTCTTTCTTTTAGGAGCTAGATCTTGAAACAGTTGTAACTATGTAATTTCAGATCTACAAGTTCTGAGATTTCTTTATGTGGTATCTCTCTAAGCCTTCTTTCCAACTCCACAACTCTGACCTTGATTGGATTCTTCAAGAAATAGTTATGCCAAATATACCATGATGACCTGATTATTTACTGGTTCAGTAGAGCGATGTTGTACGATATGCCACATGTCATTGTTTCAACCTTAGGCACTAAAATTGATATAATAAAAACTACATTCCATTTTATTTCCGCCACTTTTTACATAATTCAAATTTGGTGCCTGAAACTAAATTTATAACGCTTTTCCCTAGGTCACATGTTTGAGACAGAATTATGGATCCTAAAAAAACCCTAATTTCCTCGAATCATATCTCCAAAAATATAGTGATCCAAGCTCTTAAATTTTTACACGAAGTTCATCAAGATTTCAGCTCAACGTGGTAAAAAAATACAGCTTTTGAAGGCTCGTAGGAAAAAATTTATAGTGAGAATTCCAAGATGATCTATTTGAAGAAGAAAAACCCTAGAATCCAAAGCTTTGATACCAAATGCTATGCAACCAGCTCACAAAATAGAAGAAAATATAAATAAAGGAATTAAATTTATCCTCTTCGAGGGGGAAACCTCCTTTACATTACATAAATGAACAATTATTGGATGATACAAATGAAAATACCTCCTTTCTATATATAGGGGTCTAAGGGGTCACAATGCAATCAGAGCCTACATAACAATAATAATGTAAAGGCACAACAATAAAAATATTGGGCTTCTATGGGGCACAATAATAATAATATGGGGACTACATGGTCACAACAATAACAATAAGGGGGCTACACCAAAAATAAAAATAATGGGCTACACTAGTATTAGAGGGACCTAACACTCACAGAAATAAGGTATTGATTACAAAGAAATTTTTTCTCCTACAGCTAGATATATTACAACCAGATCTCTCATCTCTTAGGTTGCTACTATGGGATGGAACATCCATCAAATGGATGTTAAGATGGATTTTTTGAATGGGACTATTGATTAAGAGGTTTACATTGATCAACCTTAAGGATTTGAAATAAATCAGAGGGAGACCCATGTCTGTGGTCTAAAGAAAGCTCCATATGGCTTAAAGCAAGCACCTAGAGCTTGGTATGCAAGAATGGATGCATACTTATTAATATTTGGTTTTTCCAAGAGTTCTACAAATCCTAACCTTTACATCAGGGTGGTCCAGGACAAACCATTCATCATACTATTATATGTGGATGATATACTTGTGACAGGTGTAGAGCATCGAATTTAGGAATGTGAGAAGAAATTAGTAGTTGATTTTTATATTAAGGATCTATGGATTATGCATTATTAGGGACTATAAGTTTAGAAGAACCTGGGTGAAATACACCTTGGTTAAGTAAAATATGTGATCAAGATTCTATAAAATTTGGCATGATGGGAAGCAATCCTATGATGACTCTTATGATTACAAATCTAAAGAAATTGAGGAGTTCGTATTCTAGTCTGGTGGATCCTACTTGATACAAACATTTGATTGGATCCTTGATGTATATGGTCAATACTAGACCTGACATTTTTTTTGTAATAAATGTCCTCAATCAATTTCAAATGGATCCAAAGCATGATCATTAGATTGAAGTTAAGAATATATTAAGACATTTTCATGGAACACTACGTCACTTCCTTCGGTATAATGGTAATGAGATATAACTCATGGGATATACATATTCTAATTGGGGTGGCAGTGAGACAGATGGAAGAAGCACAATAGGTGGATGCTTCAATTTACGTTCTTCCATGTTCTCATGGGTGAGCAGAACGTAGGATATAGTTACTTTTATTAGTGTTGAAGTTGAGTATGTTATTACAAGTGAAGTCTTTCGGGAAGTAGTTTGGCTCAGGAAGTTATTATCATATTTATTTCAAGGACCATTTAGCCCTACACGTATACATTGTGCCAATTAAAGTTGCATAATATTGGCAGAAGACCTGGTGTTTCATGCCAGGACGAAGCATATAAATAATAAGTACCACTACATCAAAATATTGGTAAAACATAGAGTCATGGAGCTTCTTTATTTTCCTACAGATGAACAGGTAGAAAATATTTTAACTAAAGTGTTAGCAAAACACGAAGCTTGATTATTTGAGAGACATATCTTACCTAATTGAGAGGGAGTTATGTTGAATAGTTCTTATCTTTATGTGTCATGCACTAGACCAAGACTAACAACCATAAGTCTTAGTGAAGGCCATAAACAAAAGAATGGATTTAAGAGGATTGGATAAGCATATGAGATTGTAACTTCTTACGGATTATAGGATCTAGAAAATAATTTGTAGACTGATACTCTTTGAGGATGAGGTAGGGGTCCAATATAAGAGTAGTCGAAGAGGACCAGTATTCTTTGATGATTTGGGATTGGAAATCCAAGATCAGAATAGTCCTAAAAGGACATACCCAATGAACATTCAGATGGGGTATGTTCCTTAGAGGTAGTGTTGCATCTCATGTAAACCCTCCTAGCATAATGCTCTTGAATGAAGTATAGATTGTCTAGTTAAGGCCTTCAATGAAACTATTGGTTATGATATAGATGCTTGACAGATGGCTTATCAATTTGAATCTTCTTATGAGAATGATTCAATATTGAGATTCCTTGTATTTTATGATGGGATTATCAATACCTCCCTAATTAAGAGGGAGTGTTGGAAATTGTAACTAGGTTTGATCTTCATAATGACCTTTATGATCATGAAATTGTATATTTTTGTATAAAGAAAAAAAAATTATTCAAAGCATGGGCTTCAAGCCTAATTCTAGGTTAAAATCATGTTCTTCGTGCTTATGATTCTTGCTAGGTCTTTCTAGGACAAAGAATAATTTGTGTCATGTATTATAGTCCCATTTGGACTCTTTGTAACAACATAAAATACGTATTTTGAGTCAATAAAAGCCATTTATTCCTCCAATACCAAGTCAACCTAAGCAAGATAAATTTTACCTAAAGGAGGTTTATTCTGCCCCTAAAGAAGGCTATAAATAGAAGCATCTCAACTCATTTGAAGCAATCACTCATCTCATGTTCAATTTCAATAGTGAAGAAGGAGAAAGAGTTAGAAGGATAAAGGAAGGAAGAAGAATTCAAATTATTTTGAGTTTATATATTTTATATCCACATGTATGAAACTGCTATGCTTTTTATGTCACTGCCAATTACATGAGGAAGAAATTACAGGGCCGAAATTCTAAATCAAAGCTGTAGAAGGTCAATTCTTTGAAGTTTCCTTGAAGAATATCTTTCTGGAAGGTTGACTTGGTGCTTGCGTGGATTTTGGGCTTTGGTATTTGGGTCTTGGAAGTCTCATTGTAAGAATATTATATAAGAAGAGAAACATTATTTCTAGGTTTTTCCCCTTGAAGGGGTTTTTCCCTGGCTTAGAGCCTATATCTTGTGTACTTTGTCTCATTGTGATATTCATTGTTTTCGTAATTGCATGATCAACAATAAATAATAATTAATAAAAGGCTAGTTAATATCACTAGTAATTATCAAGTAAAGGAAAATAATTTATAATCTATGAGTCTCCTAGTTTTCCGACACAACAAGGGGTAATTTCACAATTATTATCACTATATGTTCAAACATTTATATTTTCCATTTCTCCATATCTCCAAAGAGTCCTTGACAATAATTCCAAGTTATTTGAGACTCCCAAAGGTCTCCCACCTATTCACGATCATGATCATGATATTCACTTGATTCCAGGAAGCACTTTATTCCAGGAAGTGTTCCTCTAAACATTAGACCTTACATAGATCCCTATGCCCAGAAGAGTGAAATGGAACATACGTTTGCAATAATTATAGAATCGGGTATAATTCAGCCTAGATATAGTTATTTCTCTTCTCCAGTAGTATTGGTGCATAAGAAGGATGGATCATGGTGTATGTGTATGAATTATAAAGATCTTAATAAGCTCACTATTAAAGATAAATTTCCCATTCCTATCATTGATGAATTTTTGGATGGATTACATGGAGAAATTTACTTCACCAAGTTGCAACTTCATTCAGGATATCATCAAATTATAATGAAGACAGAAGAAATTCCAAAAACACCATTGATAACCCATGAAGGTCATTATGAATTTTTCATCATGCCTTTTGGCCTTACTAATGAACCTTCCACATTTCAAGGTTTTATGAATTCCACTTTCAAACACTTCGTTAGAAAATTTGAACATCTTAAAGGGGAAATGTGTTGAGCTCCAATATTAGCTACACCAAACTTCTCAAAAAACTTTTATATGGAATGTGATGCCTAAGGAAATGGAATTGGTGTTTTTTTAATGCAAGAATTAAGACCCATTGCCATCGAAATTTATCCAAGGGAAATATTTACACAATCCTATTTATGATAAGGGAATGTTGGAAATACTACATGCCTTGAAGCAATGGTCCCCTTACCTAATGGGAAGACACTTCAAGGTAAAAATAGATCATAATAGTATTAAAAAATTCTTATAAAAAATATTATCTTCAAAAGAGCAGCAAAAATGGGTCACAAAGATGTTGGGTTATGACTTTGAAATCATCTACAAAAAAGGTGTTGGAGAGCTAAATCCCCTCTGCGGACAAAGGCGATCCCTACTAGCCCAGATCGGGTCTAGAAACAACCGAGTCATGCTAAGACGCAGGTTCCTAGTTACAAAAGACCAAGATGTGACAAGAGGCCTACTTTAAGTCCCACGCTGTTGTTTCTTGCAGAGAAGATGGTGCTTCCGTCCTTCGATTTGGCAGATCAAAATTCTCCCTCCTAGCAAGTTCGAACACCTGCACGTACACGAAGAAACAACAACACACAAGCGTAAAACTTAATACATGCAACCATATATCAGTCAGAGAAGATACAATTCATAACATAAGTCGTTTATTATTAATCAAAACAAAAGAAAGATACAACCTGAGCTCTGACGCTAGATCTTCCTTTGGCGGGTCAACAACGGAGCATGTCTCAATGGAGCTCGTCGGGAATGGGACAAAGCTCTCTCTCTTTGGCTTTGGCTCTCAGAGGTTGTCTGACGATAGTCTCCTTACTATTGATTCAGCTCTATTCAGGCTAGCTTGCAAAGGAAAAATGGCAAGCTTATATAGATGGTGGAAGGGGAGTTGGGATCCCTACAATGGTGTGATTTTCCCTATCCTCAAGGAAGCTTCCATGATAGGTGGAAAACCACTTCCCCTACATGGAGATCTGGAGCCAAACCTCCCAACTCTTTTTAGAGACTCGTTCAGGAGTTGGTTGGAATCAAACTTCCACCATTTATTTTTTAAAAATAATCCTTTTTAAGCTTTGCGCGGGAAATACACTGGGACAGAGCACTAGTTGGTGTGCCCTCTTTGGTGTATTTCCCCCATTGGCGTGAGGGCTAAACTGGTTGGTCGTGCCAAGGCCAAAAGGTTTATTTTTAGGGCTTTTCACAGGAAACTGTCTTTAGAGGAATGATTTTCCTTGTCAAGGGGGATGCCATGAAAGTGGTTTCAGGTCATGTCACTGCTCACAAGTCACGGAAAAGGCCCTCCAATGTGTGGGACGGGGGATTTCAGGGATGGTGAAAAATTACTGTGTAACAGATGCCCCCTAAAGCATGAGGCCTGAGAGAGAGAGAGAGGGAGGGGTGAAATGCTTTACGAGAACGTATCCAACTGAAAACACTGTCGACGGAAAACCTACATAGACAGGTACAACTAATATCTCAAATACATTATGTGTGGTATGGGCACAGCCATCCATAATAGAGTATACAATAATCAAGATCCGAGGCATGGAAGCAACCATCCAGTGAGGATTGATAAATAGACTTGGGCATGGTCACAACCATCCAATCAATGAGTCATGGTACCAATCATGATAATCCACAAAATCCGCAGCCTGGATTCCAACAGAAAAAATCCAAGGTCATGCACTCCATCTCGACCCGAACAGAGTACAAGTTCGAGCATGTGAATAAATGAACTGAAGTCAAACATGCAAGAACATCGTCTAATTACCAGCTGTTAGACTCCTATACCAATAGGTGTCATATATCATGATTAACTTGATGAGCTATGTAATATGTTCATACCTTTTCTTGTTGCAAAGGTTTTCCATATCGTCAAAAAATAAAAAAAAATAAAAAAATGTAAAGAGGGTATACCCTAAAAGAAAAATCAAAGGGTGAAAAAATAAAAATGGCCAAAAAAGTAAAAAGAAAATGAACCCCACCAAAATAAAGGCCAAGGAAAGTGAGCAAGTCTAAATGCCACTAATTTTTACTTTTATGTAAATAAACAAATTGTGTGCAACTTGTATTTTATGCCACAATTTATGAACAGTCAAACAGTTTAAGCTTGGCTAGTTCATCTTTCAATTTTATGTTTTAGAGATAGAGAATAAAATCTGACCAAACTGTTTAATCTTGGTAGATAAGTAGATAGGTAGAGTAAATAAAAGGAGCTCAACAGTTTAATCTGAGCCCTTGGATGTAATAAGGTTAGAATTAGATAGATTTCTACATGTAAAAGAAAAAAGTGTGATAAGGGTTTGCCAGTCTAAGTGCACCCTAATAAAGAAGAAAAAATGGTAGGGTAAAGTAGGTAGGGTAGGTAGATGTTGTTGCAGAATTACATGTGATGGATAATGACTCTAGATGTGTTAAATCTTTACTTTCATCACAAGTGCAAAGGCAGACACTACACTGGAAGAATTTCAAGCAAAGAAAAGTCAAATTATTAACTTCCCTTCTCATTTTTCCCTAAAAATTTCACTAATTTCCCCTAAGTACTAAGGCATTGGAAAATTAGAGGGGCTCAAGGAATTTCCTTGACTTTTGGAGGGACCAGACCCTCGGCCCAATAATTGGAAAAGCCTAAGTACTTAAAACCATTCATAATGTCATTCATTCAATTCTAAAAATATTTTCCTAAGTAAAATCCTATTTTACTTAGGAAAATTGTGCAATATCTCATAAAAACCCTTTTTAAGGCATAAGTTAAATACATTACCTTGATGTTTTTACACTTAGCGCTTCCATTCATTTTTTTTTTTTATTAATTTCTAACTTTATTATTTAAATCCCTATTAAAATCCACCCATTCCCATATTATTTTAATAAAATTCCAAATTATTATTATCCCGCCCCTTTGGTTGAAAAATACCCATATAATTATATTAATTGTGATTAATTGGTTGAATTTCTGATTAATTAAAAACCCGACACCCCACCATATAAAAAGGGATTAATTAACCCTCATGGTTAATTAATAACCTACTCCACCAATCAAATCGCCCCCAACGTGGGTAAATTATGTTTGATTGCATTGGGCCCGCTCTTTATCTCTCCGTCATCTCCCTTTCCCGACGATCGTTCAATCAACCAATCCACGATCTACAGTTGTCATCCATATCGCTACGTCTCCACGTCCGAACGATAACACACGATGGCTAAGTGGTTTTCTGAACAGTGCTGCGCCACGTGTTGTATATTGTATGGAATCGCTCGCCCTCAGCTGAAAACTGCCCGTCCCCGAAAGCGATGCGATGTATACCGCTTACCACTTACCTCTCATGTCAAAGCAACCATACTTGCTAACGTCATCCACTTAAAAAATAAAAAAAACCCACCAACCTTTGACTTTGCAAATAAAACAAATGAACCCGCATCATTTTCACTATCCCATGCAGTGACCAGTGTCCCATGCAAAAAATTCCAAAATCAACTGTCGAAGATTGTCAACCGTCACCTTGCTGAGGAAAATTGTAGTTGAGCAATCCAGAATTCATCCACCATAGCCAACACCTGTTTCGTCACTGCTTATTTCCCGGAAAACAGGTATTTACCAAAATTCCCGTTGAACTCTACAAAATCCTATTTTTTGTTTTAATTCCACACGAAAGAACTGAAACAGGGTTCAAGATTGGTCTTTATTTCAATCCTCAATTCCCAAAATTGCAATTGTATTCCTAAACCTATGATTGTGTTGATTTTTTTCATCAAAACCCGAATTCATTTCTGAATCCACAAGAACCAGAAATGGAAATTTCCGTGGCTTTGAATGTTGCACCCCTGAATGCCCCTCACAGATATTTAGACTATCTGCCTCTAGCAGATAGGGATTTCCAAATTAAAGACCTCGTCCTCAGTGAAAATCCTCTCCCAATTTTTTTCCACTGCAAAGATAGCTATCTCAACGGCTCTGACATTTTTGGACTATGGGAATCCAATATTCCAATGTATCTTCTCCCCTCAGTCCACATTTTTCCTGAAATAATCTATTACTACCATGCCAATTATGATCCCAATCAACGAGCAGTCATGTCCCCGAGTCAAACTGTCCTTTTCTCAATAACTGCTCAGTCTATCAACGAAATGTTACAGTGTTAGCCTGGTCAAGCCCTGACTCCCCTTTCCATGGGAGATTTACTTGAGAAATTGGCCAATTTATCCTAAGAAGAGTTGAATCACCTCTGCCAAACTTTTATGTTTCCATAACATCAACCCAAATGCCCTCCCCCTTATGGATATACCTTTTTCACTAATGTGGGTAGACTCATTTTGAATATGATATCTTTTGTAATGGGTTTCAATACTAGTGAATATGTTGATCAATTAACCCTAGTATTGTTGTGAATTTTTACCCCTGGACAGCCCCCTGTTGTCAAATATGATTTTGCTTCCTACATTGCTGATAAAATCCATGATCAGTTCATGAGATTGGAAAATGAAAGAGTGTTCAAATATTCCTCTGTTATATACCATCTCATGCTTTACTATCAATCAGAGAGTTTCCCTTTCCATGTCAAGAAACTTGATGCCAAAGGAAATCCTAGGTCTGTAATCTTTTGGTCTGAAATCACTCATAATTCCTCTAATTCTCCTTATTCTTACAATGAGTTCATTGACCTATTTTTGCACCCTGCAACCACTTTATTAATAGGAGTCTCCCCTCCTAGGGTCAATAATGACATGAAGAAAATTCTCCAACTCTCAAAGAAATACAAGATAGGTGATTGGTACCTATACCGGAATCATACAGAAATTAGAATATATGGGTGTGAGCTATGTCCTTTCAAGTTACCAAAATATGTCTCAATGAGGCTCTTTGCCTTAGAGTATTTTAGACAGATGATAAATTCAGACATAGTCCATTTTTGCAATGCAAAGAAAAAAGCTCAACTCAGAATTAAGAGTCAATTAGGTCCTTTTGTCTGCAATTCTAGAGATGTAGGAAAAGAAGCTGAAAGGATCCTAGAAGACTATCTTAAATTGCAAAAAAGTTTCTACTAGGTACCTTATGACCCAAACAGCTTTATTTGTGATAGGAGGATGAAAAACAAATTGTCACCATACCTTCATCATAGGATTCCAGAAATTGAACAATATGCCAATATGGATGAATGGATGGAAGGAACATTGATAGAACAAGATAGTGAACAGGTCAGTGTTGAAAATGTTATGAAATACCTTGAAAAAATACTTGACCTAGACTCTTTTGGATAGGTGCAAAGACCAGGAATTGGTCCTTCTTCTACTAGAACTTCTCAGCAAAATTTACAAGAAATCAGTGCATTAGCTACAGTAGCATCTAAAGGGAAGGAGAGAGAGGCTGATATATAAGTTACAAAAAAATTCACAATGACAGAACAGCCTGAAACTTCTAAGGAACAGGGCCAAATACCAACTTCTCCTACTCAGATTAATGTGGCAGAAATTTCAGTTTTACAAACTCCTCTCAATGTAGAAAAAAGGTAAAAAGAGAGATGAAGAAGAAGCTACCCCTATCAGTGGATCTTCAAAACAACCTGATGTTAAAAGACAAAAATTAAATCCTCTTCCAGAAGTAGAATCTGTTCAATAAATCCCTGATAGTCAGAGGAGAGAAGAATTAGGTAGTCATAAAACATGTACAATTAGTGGGACATCCACTAATTCTTAGAGAAAATAACTACAAAGGCAACAAAGTGTAGAAGTATCTTCTTTCAAGCCACCAGTGAAGGATGCCTGGGATATTAAAAGGACATTTATAAATATAAAGGCCAGAAATGATCCACTAAGACTTCAAGTCTACAATCAATATTTGAAGATGGCTCCTAAAAATCAACAAATATTGATGTCAGCCTATGAAATACAGTAGGGTAAAATGGTAATGAGTCACTTCAAACCCAAAGTGCAGTAGCCTCAAACAACTGCAGATTATATCAGAACCAATTTTGAAGTCATAGCAAAGGATATCCATCCTTTGGATCAGATTGAGCTACATAAACAAACAGGTGAAATGATTTATTCTACTCTGACTGATAAATCAATGATGACCCATAAATTACAGGATTCTTTGGAGAAAACTAATGCACAATTGCATCTTGAAAAATCCTCTTCTCAGGCTAAGGACAACATAATAAATACTTTGGAGGAAATAATTATTGGATTGGGTCATAATCCCAAATATGTCAAGGGTATAGAAGCCTTGATCAAGAAAAAAGATGATGATGTTGTAGCCTTGAGAAAACAACTGAAGTTACCAGCCTCAAGACATCCACAGACTGCAGAAATCATAAAGAAAAACTCTGAAGAAGAATTGATGGATTTGCTTTTGAAACTAAATGAGCAACTTAATGAAACTGAAAAGGAGCTTGAAAAGGCATTAAAAGACAAACAACCTAATATTCCAGCATCTACAGCAGAAGTAATTCCAGGTACAACAACAACAGGTCAGCCAACAGAATTATCACAGGTTAACACTTCCAATTTAAGCACTGAAGAATTAATAAAATCAATGGAAGAATTGAAATTCCAAGTGACAGAGCTCCAGAGAACAAAGGTACAATTCATCACTTTAGAGCAAAAATATGATCTCTCGAAAATAAGTGTTGCAGAAAAAACAAGAGAGGTCAACAGATTAGAAAAATGGTCAAAGCATTGGAGAAGGATCTCACATTGGAGAAGCCTTTAAAGGAAATAAAAGAAATTCTTTGGGACAACATCATTCAGTCAATAGAAGATGTCTGGCCATCAATCCAAATAATGTATGAGCAGAATGTTTTAATTAAATTGGCTCTGGAAGAAATTTTAAAGGCAAGAGAAGAATTAGGAAACATGCATGAAGAAGCCAATGAACTTATACACTTTTTGAATACCAAGAACAGATATTAACTTGAAGAACCAGGCATCCAAGATAGAACAGGAACAATTTTGGAGATTAAAAGAGTTTTTACTAAAAGAACTCTGATGGAGAATCTAGAAAGAAGATGCTCTGATATGCAGGAAGAAGTCAATGCCTTTACAGAGAGATTCAATATTTTACAGAGTAAAGGATTGCCAAGTCCTTTAATTTCAGAGGATAAACTTATGAGCTTGGAAAACTATGTTGAGAAATTGAACAAGCATGCTGACAATTAGGCCATCTCCTCAACTAGTTCATCAGCAGTAGCAGCATTGCCTACAGGCAAAATTCTTCATAACAGTTTGGAAAATTTGTTTTATCTCGAGCATGAGGTAAAGCATTTATTCCCAATTCAGCCTACTTTCTTCAGATATATAGAGACAAATGAAACTCTGAGGAAGCTGCAAAGAACTAGAATACCGGAAGCTAAATGGTGGGAAGAGATGTTAGAACTTTTGTAAATATTATCCTTGCATGAAATTTGATTATTTACTACAGTAAGACATGATAAAAAAGGATAAACAAAGATCGAACAGAAGTCATAAAGTGTATCAGTACAGGTAAAGAGTATCAGTAAAATAGAGAAGCCAGCACAGAATTACTAAAGAGGACAACAGCAAGCCCAATCATAGGGGTTGCCTCCAGCACATTCTCAAAAGAAGGAAACAGCACAACATCGGTTATCCTTTCTCTTATCTACGAGACCATTTGTCTCTATTTTCTTGTAATATATCCATGATTCATCCTAGATTATATCTCATTTTGTTAGGAGATATTTTGTATAATTCTTTGTATAAATACTCCCTCAATTGGAGTATTGGGGGGCTAGAATTCATATATTTTTCTGTAATATTGATTACTTTGGAATAAAGTGTTGTTGGACAATTTTTGCATGGCTAGCTGGATCAGGAATTGATTCAAAGGACTTTTCACAGGATTCTTGAATCAAAAACGGATCAATAAGTCATCTATCTCTTATGTTTTAAAGTTTTATACTTATTTACTATACCATTTATGTTTCATATCTGAATGATTAACGAAAAGGAATAATTCAGAAAGTGCTTAAGTGAAATCTGTTTTCAATCGTTGTTGTTCTTAATGTTTTCTTCTAAACTAGTTTAAACAGTGAATTCTTATTTCTCATGTTTTCTAGTTTTTCCATTCTGATTATTTGATAAAGAACTCTTAATTTCTCTTTTTTAATAATCATTCAGTTTCCCTCTTTCGAAAATATTGAAGGATTCTTAATTGCCCTTCACCCATTTCGAGTCCATTCCATTTATTTTAGGTCTATGATTGTTCCCTATTTGATTACCTTGCCCTGTGAAACCATCCCTTGTTAAGAAACTAAATCCAGTTAAGCCATCTTCTTTGATTCCATTAGTCCAATGGACTAAATTACTCAGTCTTACCCTCTGCTATAGAAGTTCATCACCCAATTTCAATCAAAATCCCTGGACTTTCATAACTAGCCTAATATCTTTCAAAACCAATCTAAATCTTATAGAGAGAGCCCTCTCTGGGTACAGATTGGCTAGATTTTGTACCTAAAAGTTGGTTTGTGGTTACCTCGGACCCCTTTCCTTTTCTAACAACTTCAAGGAAAATCTCAGTGATAACATAGTGGTTGCATCTACTCAGGGACTAATAATTTTATTGTTACTATTCTTTACTTTATAAACCTGCGTATTTGAGCTTGAAGTTAGCTGCAGGGCTTGAGTCGTTTTTACCTCAGAATCGTACAAGCAACAAATGTTGCTTCGCCTATCTCCTGCCTAGTCATAGAACCGAACATTTTGATCGCCTCTAGTCAAATAAATCTTTAAGAGAATTTAAATCCAAATATCAAAATTCTTAAAGAGATTGTCGAAGTTGTATTTTTTATTTCTATTTAGGACAAAAAACCAAAAAATATCACCCAAAACCGCTCGTAAGATGTTGCCACACCAGGGCCAATCCTGACCCAAATCCTCTGCATGTGTTTGAAAATCTGAATCTGATCCCCAGAATTCTTAGGAGACAAGAGAGTCAAGAAAGCTATGGTAGTTCTCGAACTCTCTATAGATCAATATCCTGTCCTGTGAAGTGGATTTATCTTGAAGACAAACCATTTGATGAGCAATTTGAAACCTCTTTATTTGTAAATTTTTCTGAATTTGAGTTGTTCAATTTGGTTCCATACCCAGTATTTCTTGAAGATTTACAATTTGAATTTGTTACTTCACATCTTGATAAACATTTGCGAGATTCCATACAATCTGAGCTTACCTCTGAAGGAACATCAAATATTTTTGTGATCACTTTAGCCTCTCCAAGTTCATCAACATTCCCTCAAACATCTCAACCTCAAACTACCCCTTCTACTCCTCCATCCACTACTCATAGACCAACTTCACCTGTTATTTCATCGCTACCTCCTGCAATGGCAAACAGATATGCTCCTTTGGTATTACCAGCCAATCTAGGGGCTATGCCCCAAGACTACCAAAGTAAAATCACTCCTTTCGATGGTTCTGGAACCTACACTGCACAACAACATACTAAAAAGATGACTAATTATTTTGAAATTTATGAACTAGATGCTGATGATGTGAGAATGAGGATATTTGTCGAAAGTCTTACTGAAGAAGTCAGAACCTAGTTTAGAGCCCTTCCTGCAAACAATGTTACTGACTTACAAGCTCTCTATAGAACATTTTTAAACAGATGGGAAAATAAGAAAGATCATCTTCAAATCTTATCAGACTTTGGAAAACTAAAGAGAGGACCAAATGAGACTGTGCAAGATTACATCACCAGGTTCAATGATGCTTACAATGCTATTCCCCAAAATCTTAGACCTCCTCCAGATTTAGTATTAATCAAATTCCCTGATGGATTTGATTCTGATATGGCGTATCAACTTAGGGAAAGAGCTCCTCAAACTTTAGAAGATATGCAAAGTATAGTTGTTAGTGTTGAAGCCAACTTGATAGAGAAATGAGCTAGAGCCAGAGATGAAAGGAGAATGCCTTTAAATGAAGAACCCACAGCTTTTGAGAAGAAACTGGATGTTATTATTAAAGAAATGGAAAGGCTAGGAGATAGAGTAGAAACAATTGTAAAGAAATCTCCTTGGGATGGTCAACCGAGCAATACTGTGAGAAATCCAAATTCCAGAAGGAACCAAAATCAAAATACTAGAAAAACTGGTCCTGACCAAAATATTAGGCCCCCATTCCAGGAAAATTATATTGAAGCCTCAACTTTTGAGGAACCAACCGAAGATGCTCAAATAAACAACTTGACTGAACGCAAGAACGAACCAGAATTTTTCTTGACCCAATATGATCAAGAAGCTCACATTCTTAAGCAATTTCAAACCCATTCAGGAGAATCATTTGACTTTAAGGAAGGATATGATATAGCTATTTACAAAGTTCACAAGCAATATAATTTGAGGAGCAGAAGAATTGAAGTCCCAGAAACAAGTAAATAGAAAGCCACAAAACAACCCCTCAAAGGTAAACCTAATACTACCCCTGTAAATATTATTTCTAGATCAGATCCTAATCCTGCCAACCCAATAATTGAAGACGTATCCGATAGTCAAATGAATAATAAACAACTTTCCAATACTCTTACTCCCAAAGGAAATGTAGAGGAACCACTAGAAGTTGATTCAGAAACAACTTCAGCCCATAACCCCATTCCTGAGAAGGAGAAAAATACTGAAAACACAAAAGATAAACATAATCCAACTGTTCGAAATACAAGAACTCAGACTGAAAAACCTTTTAATCTGGAAGCTGAAGTAGGCAAATTAAAAATAGTTGTTCCATTGTTTGAATTAGCTAAACATGATGTCTAACGAAGTCAAATCAATAGATCACTTAATATTACTGGAAGTGATGACTTAGTAAATGTTTTTGATGATCAACCTAGATTATTATTTGGCCCTGAAGTAAATGGAAAACCAGGAAGTGGAGGGACTCCTCCATTCTATGTGATTTTGAACATACATGACAAAATAATTCATAATGCCATGCTTGACTCTGGGGCATCTCACAATCTAATGCCCAAGGCTGTAATGGAGAGATTAAAACTAGATATCACCAGACCATACAAAGATCTCTTTTCTTTTGATTCAAATCAAGTGAGATGTTTAGGCTTAATCAAAGACTTGTGTGTTTCACTGGTTCAATACCCTGCAAAAACAATTTTGATGGATATAGTAGTAGCAGATATTCCTCCAAAATATGGTATGCTATTATCCAGATCTTGGGGTGCAAAGCTTGGAGGATCTCTTCAATTGGACATGTCATATGCTACTATTTCAGTGGTCGGCCAACCTAAGAGACTATACAAAGAAACTTTAATGAAATATGTGGTCAGTAGTCAAGAGAAACCTGAAAATTTCCCCATCTACTCAGTACACTCTGATATGGATTCATTTATTCTTTATAACGCCGAAATTGATCATCCCACTGAATTAGAAGTACCAGCAACAGAACCAAAATAAATTGCAAATAAAAAATCTAATGTTCAAATCCAGGAAATATCTAAGGAAAAAGAAACATCAGATACCCAAGAAAAACCAGAAGAAAGTAAAAAACCAGATCTCACTGTTAAGAAAGTTCCTGAAATGCCTGACACCAATTATGAACATGAAATTCTTTGGCACTTAGAATTTGATGATTCCATTAATAAATTAGGATCAGGAGCTAGAATTTGGATACACAACCTTGAAAATGATCATGCTGAAGGCCATTCTTACAGATTAAACTTTAAGTGCACTAATAATATGGCAGAATATGAAGCTCTTTTTCTAGGGCTTAAACTTATCAAAAGATTAGGGGAAATTAGAGTATCTGTCATAGGAGATTCTGATTTAATCATTCAACAGATCAAAGATCAGTTTCTGACAAACGATCCCAGACTGAGAGAATATAGAGGAACAGTTGTAGAGATTCTCAATACTTTTCTGCAGACTCAGCTTGCTAAAATCCCAAAAAAACAAAATTTGCATGCTCATAGTCTTGCAATGTTTGCTAGCACTTGTAAATTACCATTCAAACCTAATCATCAGTTCACAACTGAGATTAGACATAGACAAGCTATACCAGACAATTTTAAGAATTGGAAAGTGTTTGCAAATGACAATCAGATTAACAATTTTTTGACTCTAGAGAATGAATTTTCTAACAGTAACAGAGATGAAGATACAGTAATTGAATCTGATCAAATAAATGAACAAGAAATAGGCATTTCAGAAGAAAGTGCAATTCAAATGCTTCATCCAACAAATTTCACCAAAAAATAAATGCAGGACCTCAAACAAATGGAGGTTGATGAGATTATAGAAGAAGAATCTGAGATCATTAATTTAAAAGATAATCATTTTCCTAAAGGATTAACTCCTTTGGAAGATATTTTTGATTCTAACGATATTCTAAAGAAACCCAAAATGGAACCTTTGAAAGCTGATATTGAGGAATATAATTTGGGAGCTGAAGAAAATCCTAAACTGATAAAGTTATCTAAATCTTTGTCCCCTGATCAAAAACTAAATTATGTTGAACTAATAAGAGAATTCCAGGATGTCTTTGCCTGGAGTTATGAAGACTTGAAATCTTATGACACCTCTATAATTCAGCATACAATACCTCTGAAAGAAAATCAGAAACCATTTAAACAGAAAATTAGAAGAATCAACCCTGTACTGCTACCTTTAATTGAAAAAGAAATCAAACGAATGTATGAAGCTGGGATAATTTCTCCTATTAGATTTTCAGAGTGGGTGTCTAATTTAGTCCCTACTAGGAAGAAAAATGGAGAGATCAGATTATGTGTTGATTTAAGAAATGTAAATAAGGTTTCTTAAGGATAATTACCCTTTGCCTAAAATGGATCACATTTTACAAAGGGTAGTAGGTGCTTCTAGAATTTATCTTCTAGATGGGTTCTCAAGATACAACTAGATTCTGGTTCATCCTGATGATCAAGAAAAAACATCTTTTACAACACCATGGGGCACATTCAAGTACGTTAAAATTCCATTTGGACTTAAAAATGCAGGAGAAACCTTCCAAAGAGCAATGGAAATCACATTTGCAAAAGAAATTCATGACTTTATTGTTATATATCTGGATTATTTAACTGTTTTTTCTAAATCAGATCAACAGCATTTGGACCATCTCAGACAAGTATTCATAAAATGCAGAAAGTATGGTATCTCTTTAAATCCAAAGAATTCCTTGTTTGGTATTGAAGAAGGTAAAATCTTGGGCCATATCATTTCCAAAGATGGTATTAGAATTTATCCTGCTAGAATAGAAGCTATATTGCAGATACCTCACCCTAGAAATGTTAAAGAGCTTCAAGATTTCCTAGGAAAAATCATTTTTTTGAGAAGATTCATATCTAGCTTAGCTGAACTAATTAGATTGCTTACTAACATGTTAAGAAAGGATTCAAGTATTAAATGGATAGTTGAAGCCAACAAAGCATTTGAAGAAATTAAATGGCTTTGACTAGAACACCAGTTCTTACTAGTCCACAATTTGATAAAGATTTCATAATATTTTCATTTGCATCAAAACACACTGTAGCAGTTGTTTTATTACAAAAGGATGATCAAGGATGTGAAAAACCTATAGCCTTTTTTAGTAAATCACTAAGGGATGCATCATTAAAATACAACATCACGGAAAAACAAGCTTTTGCACTTGTAAAAGCCATTAAAGATTTTAGAATCTACATATTGTATTCCCATGTGATAGGCTATATACCAAATGTTGTTGTCAAAGACATATTAACTCAGGATGGAATTGAGGGCAAAAGAGGTAAATGGATTGCTACCATATTAGAGTATGATATTGAAATTAAACCTACAAAGCTGATAAAGGGACAAGGATTGGCTCAACTCACGACAGAAACAAATTGCCAAGCCCTGAATATTAATGAACTAGATGACGAACAAGAGATGGCGACTCCACAAATCAGCCGGGCCTTTTTAGATTCACCATGGTATGCTGATATAATTTATGAATTTTTAAACCTGCAAGCTCCTCCAGGGTTATCTAGAACAAAGAAAAGGTTTTTAAAAATGTCATCTTCAAAATTTTGTATTTTAGATAATGTTCTATTTTGGAAAAATCATGATGGTATTCTATTGAATTGTTTGTTAAAAGATGAAGCTGACAAGGCCCTCAATGAATTCCATGCAGGAGACTGTGGTGGACACCTTTATTGGAAATCAACTATAGACAAGATCCTAAGAGCTGGATTTTATTGGCCAACCTTGTTCTCTGATGTAAAGACATTTGTCACTGCTTTCCATAAATGTCAAATTTTTGAAGGCAAGAGAAAACTATTACCTTTACCCCTGAAACCAATTTCCACTAAAAAACCTTTCCAACAATGGGGCCTGGATTTCATTGGAGAAATCCATCCTCCTTCTGGCCAACACAAATGGATCCTCACTGCCACATACTATTTTACCAAATGGATAGAAGCAATTCCTTCCAGACAAGCCAATGACACTATGATCATAGGATTCCTAGAAACTAATATATTATCAAGATTTGGTTGTCCTAAGAAAATCATAACTGATAATGTTGCTGCCTTCAAATCTAAGAAGATGATAAGTTTCTGTCATAAATATCATATCACCTTAAGCCATTCCATAGCCTATTACCCTCAGGGTAATGGACTGGCTGAATCTTCCGACAAGAGTCTCATTAATATTATTAAGAAATTATTGGAGGAAAACAACAAAAATTGGCACAAGAAACTTACAAATGCACTGTGGGCAGACAGACTCACCACCAAAAAATATATTGGGACTAGTCCTTATGAGTTAGTCTATGGCATTGAGGCTGTATTTCCTTCATCTTTAGGAGTTCTTGTAATGAAATTACTTCAAGAAGCTCAGGTTGAACCTAATGATATTCAAAGGAGAATAAATCAGACTATCAATTTGTAGTAGACCAGAGAGGAAGTTTATCAAATATCCCAAGTATTGCAAGAAAAACTAAAGAAGATATTTGATAAAAGGACCAAGGCAGAAGATTTCCAACTGGGAAACAAAGTTTTAAGATGGGATTCCAGAAGAGAGGATAAGGGAAAACATGGGAAGTTTGACTTCCTATGGAAAGGACCTTATATTATTCATGCTTTACAAAGAAATAATACATATTTTCTGAAAAACTTGGATGGTACAGAAACTGAAGAAGGGCCAGTTAATGGTCAAATGTTGAAACATTACTTTGATCCTATTTATTAGGATATCTTGATTTTTAACATGTACATATTATATACTTTGTAATGTTACAGTTTTGAGTGGATAGTAACTTACTGGAGTTGAAGCCCGAGGAGAAGGCCCTAAGCTTCAGAAGTATTACTGTCATACATAAAATAAAGTAACAAGCAGAAGAAGATTCCATGGCTCAGTCAAAATCATTCTGAGGAAAATTGACTTGTTGTTCTTGACTTTTCACCAGGAAAAGCCATCCCGAAGAGGAGCCAGTGTTAGACTCCTATACCAATAGGTGTCATATATCATGATTAACTTGATGAGCTATGTAATATGTTCATACCTTTTCTTGTTACAAAAGTTTTCCATATTGTCAAAAAATTAAAAAAAATTAAAAAATGTAAAGAGTGTATACCCTAAAAGAAAAATCAAAGGGTGAAAAAATAAAAATGGCCAAAAAAGTGAAAGAAAATGAACCCCACCAAAAGAAAGGCCAAGGAAAGTGCACAAGTCTAAATGCCACTACTTTTTTCTCTTATGTAAATAAACAAATTGTGTGCAACTTGTATTTTATGCCACAATTTATGAACAGTCAAATAGTTTAAGCTTGGCTAGTTCATCTTTCAATTTTATGTTTTAGAGATAGAGAATAAAATCTGACCAAACTGTTTAATCTTGGTAGATAAGTAGATAGATAGAGTAAATAAAAGGAGCTCAACAGCTTAATCTGAGCTCTTGGATGTAATAAGGTTAGAATTAGATAGATTTCCACATGTAAAAGTAAAGGTGTGATAAGGGTTTGCTAGTCTAAGTGCACCCTAATAAAGAAGAAAAATGGTAGGTTAAAGTAGGTAGGGTAGGTAGATGTTGTTGCAGAATTACATGTGATGGATAATGACTCTAGATGTGTTAAACCTTTACTTTCATCACAATTGCAAAAGTAGACACTACACTGGAAGAATTTCAAGCAAAGCAAACTCAAATTTTTAACTTCCTTTCTCATTTTTCCCTTAAAATTTCACTAATTTCTCCTAAGTACTAAGGCATTTGAAAATTAGAGGGGCTCAAGGAATTTTCTTGACTTTTGGAGGGACAGGACCCTCAACCCAATAATTGGAAAAGCCTAAGTACTTAAAAGCATTCATAAATCATTCATCCACTTCCACAAGACAATCTTTTCCTAAGTAAAATCCTATTTTACTTAGGGAAATTTCACAATATTTCATAAAAACCCTTTTCATTCAAGCATAAGTTAATTACATAAACCTAATGTTTTTATACTTAGCGCTTTCATTCCATTTTAATATTAAATTCTAACTTTATTATTTAAATCCTTATACAAATTCCCCTTTTCCCGTATTATTTTAATAAAATTCCCAAATTAATATATTATCCCGCCCCTTTGGTTGAAATATAACCTTAATATGGTGATCAATTAATCAAATCATGAGCCCTTATCCCCGCCGCGTTTAAAATATGTTAATTAACCCTCACGGTTAATTAAAAACACACCTCACCAATAGAATCCCCCCCGATGCGATTAATTCACACTTAATTAAATTGGGCCTGCCCTATTATCTCTCCTTCATCTCCCTTTCCTGACGACCGTTCGATCAATCAATCCAAGATCTACAGTTGTCATCCATATCCTTGCGCATCCACGTCCGAACGATAACGCGCGATGGCTAAGTGGTTTTCTGAACAATGCCACGCCATGTGTCGTATATTGTATGGAATCACTCGCCCTCCGCTGAAAAATGCCCATCCCCAAAAGATGTGCGATGAATACTGCTTACTGCTTGCCTCCCATGATAAAACAACCGTACTTGCTGATGTCATCCACTTAAAAAATAAAAAAACTCCGCCAACCTTTGAATTTGAAAATAAAACAAATGAACCTGCGTTATTTTCACTACCCCGTGCAGTGACTAGTGTCCCATGCAACAAATTCCAAAATCAACTATCAAAGATTGTCAACCGCCACCTTGCTGAGGAAAATTGCAGTTGAACAATCAAGAATTCATCTGCCATGGTCAACACCTATTTTCGTCACTGTTCGTTGCCCAGAAAACAGGTATTTAACCAAATTCCCTTTGAACTCTGCAAAATCCTGGTTTTTGTTTTAATTCCACATGAAAAAACTGAAACAGGGTTCAAGATTGGTCTTTATTTCATTCCTCAATTCCCAAAATTGCAATTATATTCCCAAACCTGTGATTGTGATTGTTTTTTCATCAAAACCCGAATTCATTTCTGAATCCACAAGAACCAATGGAAATTCCCGTGGCTTTGAATGTTGCACCCTGGAATTCCCCTCACAGACATTTAGACTATCTGCCTCTAGTAGATATGGATTTCCAAATTAAAGACCTCGTCCTCAGTGAAAATCCTCTCCGAATTTTTTGCCACTGCAAAGATAGCTACCTCAACAGCTTTGACATTTTTGGACTATGGGAATCCAATATTCTAATGTATCTTCTCCCCTCAGTCCACATTTTTCCTGAAATAATCTATTACTGCCATGCCAATTATGATCCCAGTCAACGAGCAGTATTTTCCCCGAGTCAAACCGTCCTTTTCCCAATAACTACTCAGTCTATCAATGAAATGTTACTGTTTCAGCCTGGTCAAGCCCTGACTCCCCTTTCCATGGGAGAGTTACTTGAGAAATCGGCCAATTTATCCCAAGAAGAGTTGAATCGCCTCTGCCAAAATTTTGAGTTGCCAGAACATCAGCCCAAAGGCCCTCCCCCTTATAGATATAACTTTTTCACTGATGTGGGTAGACTCATTTTGAATATGATATCTTCTGTAATGGGTTTCAATACTAGTGAATATGTTGATCAATTAACCCTAGTATTATTGTCAATTTTTACCCCTGGACAGTCCCCTACTGTCAAATATGATTTTTCTTCCTAAATTGCTGATAAAATCCATGATCAATTCATGAGATTGGAAAATGAAAGAGTGTTCAAATATTCCTCTGTTATATACCATCTCATGCTTTACTATCAATCAGAGAGTTTCCCTTTTCATATCATGAAACTTGATGCCAAAGGAAATCCTAGGTCTGTAATATTTTGGTTTTCAATCACTCATAATTCCTTTGATTCTCCTTATTCTTACAATGAGTTCATTGACCTATTTGTGCACCCTGCAACCACCTTATTAATAGGAGTCTCCCCTCCTAGGGTAAATAGTGATATCAAGAAAATTCTCCAACTCTCAAAGCAATACAGGATAAGTGATTGGTACCTATACCAGAATCATACAGAAATTAGAATATATGGGTGTGAGTTATGTCCTTTCCAATTACCAAAATATGTCCCAATGAGGCTCTTTGCCTTAGAATATTTCAGACAGATGATAAATTCAGACATAGTCTATTTTTGCAATGCCAAGAAAAAAGCTCAGCTCATAATTAAGAGTCAATTAGGTCATTTTGTTTGCAATTCTAGGGATGCTGGAAAAGAAGCTGAAAGAATCCTAGAAGACTATCTCAAATTGTAAAAAAGTTTCTACTAGGTACCTTATGACCCAAACAGCTTTATTTGTGATAGGAGGATGAAAAAAAATTGTCACTATACCTTCATCATAGAATTCCAGAAATTGAACAATATGCCAATATGTATGAATGGATGGAAGGGACGTTGATAGAACAAGATAGTGAACAGGTCAGTGTTGAAAATGTTATGAAAGATCTTGAGAAAATACTTGACCTAGATTCTTTTGGACAGGTGCAAAGACCAGGAATTTGTCCTTCTTCTGTTGGAACTTTTCAGCAAAAATTACAGGAAATCAATGCATTGGCCATAGTAGCATCCAAAGGGAAAGAAAAGGAGGCTGATATACAAGTTAGAGAGAAATTCACAATGACAGAACAACCTGAAACTTCTAAGGAACAGGGCCAAATACAAACTTCCCCCACTCAAATTAATGTGGCAGAAATTTCAATTTTGCAAACTCCTGTCAATGAAGAAAAAGGTAAGAAGAGAGATGCATAAACAACTACCCCTATCAGCGGATCTTCAGAACAATCTAATATCAAAAACAAATATTAAATCCTCTTTCAGAAGTAGAATCTGTTCAAGAAATCCCTGATAGTCATAGGAGAGAAGAATTAGGAAGTCAGCAAACATGTAGAATCAGTGGGACATCCACTAATTCATAGAGAAAAGAGATGCAGAGGCAGCAAAGTGCAGAAGTATCTTCTTTCAAACCACCAGTGAAAGATGCCTGGGATATTAAAAGAAATTTATAAATATAAAGGCTAGAAATGATCCACTAAGACTTCAAGTCTACAATCAATATTTGAAGATGGCTCCTAAAAATCAACAAAGATGGATGTCTGTTAGGAAATATACTGAGAGGGGGGGGGGGGGGTGAATCAGTATTTTTATCTGACTGAAATTTTTTTGTCAGAGATCTTATTTTAATTCTTTACTTAGACTATTGCATCGTTCATTCATAAGAAGTAAGCATGTGCAGAATTAGCCATCACACATAAGCAACACACATGAACACCAGTATTTAAGGTGGAAACCCAATTTGGGAGAAAACCTCTGTCTTCAATATTTATTATAAAGAAAACTTCTTACAATTTTTGTGTTCGTGCAGACTTATACCAACACGCAGGCACCCACCTGCAGAAGGCTACAACCTTCTCTCATTCTCCAGTCACTACTGGAAGGGAGCTCCAACCCCCTGACTTTAACACCAGTTTGTACTGGAAAAAAGCTTCCACTTTCATGCTGAAGACTTCAACCCTCAGATCCACCAAATTTCTTCATCAGAATTGCGTCAGGTCTTCATGATTTCTTTGCAAATCTTCGTGGAGATTCATCATTTCTAGATCTAGAGATCTTGAACCTTCATCGAATCCATAGGTGCATTATAGATTCAGCCTTTTCATAAAACAGATTTCAATCAGCAGATATCTCTTAAAGAGATTTATTCATTAATCACCCCTTGACATGCACACGTCGTACTATAATCCTCTTCTCCTTATATAGTTTTATCCTTTATTAATACTATGAGTCAAAACCACCCAACCACTGATGGTATTCCTGGACGGGATCAATTAGATAATCGAGCGGGGTCTACTCAAGCCCCAAACAATTTCTCATTGATCTATTTTCTTGGTTTTGGCAATTAGATAATCAATCTAAGACTTATTAATATCTGAATCTGAGATTGAGATATTAATCCAAATTTCTTCTTTAGTAAAGACCTTCCTAAGGCATACAAAAATTCTCTTTTAATATCAACCCACGTATTAAAAGATAATCCAAATTGGAACCCCAACCTACATTCTTCCATATACACTAATGCATATTCATAACATGAATCGACCCAAAGGTAATTTTTATCTCCGCCGTATAATATTATAGCCAAGGTTAATAAACATTTGACTCTGGGCCCCACGTATATGATCAATAGTCCAATCAAATTCCCATGCCATACTTTGGTTAACCTTCGCATATCTTCTTCATACGACCACCGTCCGATGGCTTCCCTCCAGATCAACGGCACTCATTAATATCGTGCGGCCTCCTTGATCAATCGTTAACGTGCGATGGCGTGCAGTGATGGCAGTTTTGGAACTTCGCCCGATGCCACGTGTCGACTGTTCTATGGAATCGCTCCTGATTCTCAAATACCACTTTCACTGCAAAGGTGGTGTGCTAAAAACCACTTCCATCCTTAAACCGCGTTCACTATTCATTCGCAAGGTTCCGCCCCTCTACTCCAGGTTCCATCTATGTAATTTCGCCAATTCGTTTCTTCGCGTTATTAGATCATATAACCACAATACTGTTATACAGCTCCAATGATATCCTTACGAACTGTTCGACTCGGTTCTCTGCGTACATTCGATCCACCATTCGAAACATAGATAAACACCTTACTCCTAATACAAAGGGTTGTCATGCGTTGGTTTATTGTCTACCAGTCGGGATACACAATCGACTATATTGACATTGGTACCTCTAACTATATACAGAGCACCATCAAACCCAACACTGGGTTTCTTAACAATCACAGTCATTATCTACGTCCTTTTTCAGAGAGTTTCCATCAAGGACAATACCATGCTCCCCCTGAGATCATGCTACATCTTCAATCATAATATTTAATATAATGAAATAACAGAAATGACTTATACACTCCAGATCACAGATTCTCAAGCATGAGATCAGACTACAACAAATAGTTAGAATGCCAACAATGCATCCTTGCCATATGACCAATGCTCCCCCTTAGCCTATGCATCATGAACACTTTCAACAGGAGTGTATCCAATTTAATCTTCTGAATTTAAGCATATATGATCTTGTGCATGGCAGAGACTACTCCCAGTTTCTGTTTGAGATATTCGAATGCTTCCCTAGGTAAAGGTTTGGTAAATATATCAGCAACTAGCTCTTTGGAGGGAACATACTCCAACTTCACCTTTTTTTCAAGCACTTGTTCTCGTAAAAATTGATACTTGATGGGAATGTGCTTGGTCTTGGAATGCATAACAGGATTCTTTGAGATACTGATGGCACTTGTATTATCACACATAATGGAAATAGGAAGTGAACATTTGATTTGAATGTCTTGTAAGGTTTGCATCATCCAAAGAAGTTGAGTGCAACATGATGCGGCAGCCACATATTCTGCTTCTGCTGTAGATAAGGAAATAGAGCTTTGCTTCTTGCTGAACCAAGATACTAACCGGGGCCCCATATAGAATGCACCACCACTAGTGCTTTTCTGATCATCAACATTTCCAGCCCAATCTGCATCAGTGTAAGCATGAAGAGTAAGATCAGCATTCTTTGGATACCATAGTCCAAAGTCTTGAGTTCCTTGTATATATTTGAATATTCTTTTCACAGCCTGAAGGTGAGACTCTTTTGGATTAGCTTGGAATCGTCCAACAATCCCAACTGCATGCATGATGTCTGGTCTTGTCCCAGTGAGATAAAGTAGACTTCCTATCATAGATCTGTATTCTGGTTGATTCACCGTGGGGGAATCATCATTAGAACCGAGATTACATCCGGTTATCATTGGTGTACTTACAGGTTTGCAATCTTCCATGCCATACTTCTTCAGGATTTGCTTGAGGTATTTTGCTTGTGATAAGAATATGCCATATGTTGCTTGTTGCACTTGCAAGCCAAGAAAGAATGTTAGTTCCCCAAGTAAAGACATTTCAAATTCTTGCTTCATATCAGAGGCAAATTTCTGACTCATAGACTCTTCATTACTTCCAAAAATGATATCATCAACATATACAACCACAATCAATAGTTTGTCATTTTCAGTTTTTGTGTATAAGTTGCTATCAGCAGACCCTTTTGAAAATCCTTGCTGATGAAGATATTTGTCAAGACGATAGTACCATGCCCTTGGAGCTTGTTTGAGACCATATAGAGCCTTTTTAAGTCTACAAACAAGTTTTTCATCATTTCCCAAAATGAATCCTTCTGGTTGTTCTCTATAAACTTCTTCTTCTAGATCACCATTGAGAAAAGCAGATTTAACATCCATTTGATAAACTTTGATTTGTTGGAAGCTTGAAAAAGCAAGAAACATTCTTATGGCTTCAAGTCTAGCTACAGGGGCAAAAGTCTCTTCAAAGTCTATACCTTCTTGTTGAGCATACCCCTTGCAAACAAGTCTAGCTTTATTTCTTATAACATCCCCATTCTCATTTAACTTATTTTTTAATATCCATTTAGTTCCAATGACATTTTTGTCATGAGGTCTTGGTACTAATTCCCAAGTGTGATTCTTTTCAATTTGATCAAGCTCTTCATTCATGGCTTGAATCCAACATTCATCTTTGCTGGCTTGATTGACATTTTGTGGTTCAATAGTGGATAGAAATTCCAGGTAACTAGAAGATCCCACAAGAGTCCTTCTTGTCTGTACACCTGCTCCCTTTTCTCCCAAAATTTGAGATTCTGGATGATTCTTTTGAACATATCTGGATGAAGCCTTTTCAGATAAATCATCTTCTGGTTCTTCATTGGGTTCACTGTCTATATCATTCCTATTTAATGTAGAAGGATATATGTCATCATCATCGTATTCATCTGTTGTTTGTTTTTCTTCTTTTGGAGCTGCAGGAGACTCATCAATAACAACATCTATACATTCAACAATCTTCCGAAGTCTTTTATTGTAACATTTATATGCCCTACTCCTAGAGGAGTAACCAAGAAATATTCCTTCATCTGCTCTGGGTTCAAACTTGCCAAGTTTTTCATCATTATTTTTGATAAAGCACTTGCTCCCAAAAACTCTAAAGTGCTTCACAGTGGGAGGATTGCCATACCATAGTTCATATGGAGTTTTATCACTATTTACACAAACATGTGCCTTGTTAAGAATATTTACCGTTGTATGTGCTGCTTCTCCCCAAAAAGTGTCAGGTGTTCCAGAATCATCAAGCATAGCTCTAGCCATTTGTTGAACTGTTTTATTCATTCTTTCTGCTACGCCATTTTGTTGTGGAGTGCCAGCTACAGAAAACTGTCTTTTTATGCCATGTTGTTCACAAAATTCAAGGAATTCATCTAATGTATATTCTCCTCCTCGATCAGATCTAAGACACTTGATTTTTAGATCTAATTCATTTTCAACCAGTGCTTTGAAGATCTAAAATTTCTCAAATGCTTCATCTTTGTGTTTAATCAACCCAATCCAACACATTCTAGAGAAATCATAAATAAATAAGATATAGTATTGTTCACCACGTGGTGACTTTTTCTTCACAGGTCCACATATGTCAGTATGAATGAGTTCAAGAGGCTTACTTGATGAACCTTCCTTGGCATTAAATTGCACTCTGGTTTGCTTACCGAATTGGCAAGATTTGCATATTATACTTTCAGGTGGTGTAATATTGGGAAGATCACGAACAGCTTTAAGTCTGCTTGATTTGTTGATTTGAGAGAAGCTCAGATGCCCCAACCTTCTATGCCATAGCCAGTTTTCTGAAGATTTACTCATGTAACATTGTTCTTTGCAGTTCTTTAATACATACAGATTGCTTGGAGTTCTATTTCCTTTTATAATTGTTTTACCTGTATCAAGATCACGTACCACACATTATTTTGAACTAAAGACAACTTCAGTTCCTTGATCACACATTTGACTTACACTTAACAGGTTATGCTTTAATCCATCCACATACATGACATTATTAGCTTTCACCTTTTATTTTAGAAAAACAGACCCTTTTCCCTTAATGACAGCAGGAGTATCATTTCCAAATGTAACATTCTTTTCCTTTTCTAGAGCACTATATGCAAGAAGTTTGTTTTTGTCACCCGTCATGTGTTTTGAGCATCCACTATCAATGTACCATTAATTTTCTTCTCCTTCTGCAAATAGAGCTATGCCACAATTTTCAACCTGTAATTCCTTCTTTTTCCATACTTTGGAGCTTGAGGGAAAATGCTCTTTTGGCTGGACTTTGCTCCTGCATTCAGATTCTTCATGGCCAAAGTTATTGCAATAAGCACATTCAACTTCATTTTGAAGAGGAGAAAAGTTTTTATATGTATTCTTCTTTGTTCCAATATCAATCCTTTTCTTTCTTGCTTCTCTTGTCATGATGGTTTTATATGCAACACATTGAACAGATTTATGACCAAAATTGTGACATGAGAAACATTGTCCATTGAAGAAGAAATTTTTGCGATCATGAAACCTTCTACTTGAATTTACCTGTTGATTGGTGTTTCTTTGAAAGGTACTCCTATTAGTGTTATTTGAATTGATATGGTCATGCTTTATCTGTAAAGATTCTTTATTCCCTTGCTAAGGGGAAAAATGTTGTGTATTGGCTGTAGCTGCTTTTAGATAATTTGGTGCTGAAGTCTAAGAAGATTCTTCGATATATCCAAGACCTGTCTTTAGAAGAGGAGAACGTTGTATCTTGATAATCTTATCTAAGGTTTCAGATCCTTTAGAAGATCTAAGATTCAAAGTCTTTACTTTCTCAATTTCTTTTCTTAGACTTACTATTTCACATTCTAATTTCTCATTACGTTTCTCCTTTTCTTGAACCTGTTTTTTTAGAGTCTCTATGGTTATTTTACTTTCTTCTAAGAAAATTTTGAGTTGATTGATTTCATCAACAAAATCACTGTCCTCTAAAGCATCCATAAAAGTATCCTTTTCTTCTCTAGACTCTTTTTCAAATTCCATGAGAAGTCTAAGATCTTGTTCACATTCTTCCTCACTGTCTGATAACCCATCACTGTCTTCATGAGTATAGTAACTTTTTCTAGAGCTAAATCAATTCTTATTCCTTCTTGCTACTTCCTTTCCTTTTTCATGTGTTTCTTTGTGAGGACACTTAGGAGCATAATGAACAACTCTTCCACAAGCAAAAAATTTGAAAGGAAGCTTACCTCTGAACCGTCTTGTACCAAGTTGGAGTTTCTTTACAAAATTTACCTCATCTTATTCTGAGATATACCCTAATCCTTCTATCTCTTGTACTTCTTTCCCTTTTGTAGAAGCTCTAAAGATGGCTTCTTTGACTTCAGATGGTTCTCCTCTTCTCATTTCATATGCAGTTAGTATGCCATGAAGTTGCACCACAGTAAGATTTTGAAGATCCTGCTTTTCTTCAAGAGCAGAGACTTTTGACTCAAATTTTGTCATTAGTGATCTTAAAACTTTCTCAACCAAAGTATATTCAGTTATTGTTTCTCCCAGTCATAAAAAGAAATTAGCAATGCTCTCCTCATTATGCATTTTTAGGTTCTCATATTGAATTCTGAGAGTTTGGAGTTTAGCACTTTTTACCTTTGCATCACCTTCATAGCTTAGAATGATTTTATCCCATATTAACTTTGTTGTATTCAGCTGCATGAATTTGACAAATTCTGATTCAGTTAGACTTCCCAATAGAGCATTAACCGCATTTGCATTTGTTTCATAATTCTTTCTTTCCGTTGGATCTTTTGGTACTGCGAATGGATATTGATATCCTACTTCAACAATAGCCCATATGTATGCACCGAGAGACTGAAGATAGGATCTCATCCTTGTTTTCCAGAAGATTAAATTGTTTCTGTTGGAGAGCGGAGGCCTGATAGATGCTATTCCATCTTGATTTCTCATCTTGATCGATCTTCCTTCTAGCGGCTAAGCTTTTCAGAAGGACCTACTCTGATACCAATTGTTAGGAAAAATACTGAGAGGGGGGGGGGGGTGAATCAGTATTTTTATCTGACTGAATTTTTTTTATCATAGATCTTATTTTAATTCTTTACTTATATCATTGCATCATTCATTCATAAGTAGTAAGCATGTGCAGAATTAGCCATCACACATAAGCAACACACATGAACACCAGTATTTAAGGTGGAAACTCAATTTGGGAGAAAACCACCGTTGTTGTCGTCTCTGTCTTCAATATTTATTATAAATAAAACTTCTTACAGTTTTTGTGCTGGTGCAGACTTATACAAGCACGCAGGAACCCACCTACAGAAGGCTACGACCTTCTCTCATTCTCCAGTCATTACTGGAAGGGAGCTCCAAACCCCTGACTTTAACACCAGTTTGTACTGGCAGAAAGCTTCCACTTTCATGCTGAAGACTTCAACCCTCGAATCCACCAAATTTCTTCATCAGACTTGCGTCAAGTCTTCATGATTTCTTTGCATGAGATATTGAACCTTCATTGAATCCATATGTGCATTATAGATTCAGCCTTTTCAGAAAACAAAGTTCAATCAACAGATATCTCTTAAAGAGATTTATTCATTAATCACCCCTTGACATGCACACGTCGTACTATAATCCTCTTCTCCTTATATAGTTTTATCCTTTATTAATACAATGAGTCAAAACCACCCAACCGCTGATGGTATTCCTGGACAGGCTCAATTAGATAATCCAGCGGGGTCTACTCAAGCCCTAAACAATTTCTCATTGATCTATTTTCTTGGTTTTGGCAATTAGATAATTAATCTAAGACTTATTAATATCTCAATCAGAGATTGAGATATTAATCCAACTTTCTTCTTTAGTAAAGACCTTCCTAAGGCATACAAAAATGCTCTTTTAATATCAACCCACGTATTAAAAAATAATCCAAATTGGAACCCCAACCTACGTTCTTCCATATACACTAATGCATATTCATAACACGAATCAACCCAAAGGTAATTTTTAGCTCCGCCGTATAATATTATAGCCAAGGTTAATAAACATTTGACTATGAGCCCCACGTATATTATCAATAGTCCAATCAAATTCCTGCGTCGTACTTTGGTTAACCTTCGCGCATCTTCTTCATATGGCCGTCGTCCGATGGCTTCCCTCCAGATCAACGGTGCTCATTAGTATCGTGCAACCTCCTTGATCGATCGTTAATGTGCGATGGCACGCAGTGATGGCGGTTTTGGAACTTTGCCCGACGCCACGTGTCGACTGTTCTATGGAATCGCTCCCGATTCTCAAATACCACTTTCGCTACAAAGGTGGTGCGATAAAAACCACTTCCAGCCTTAAATCGCATTCACTGTTCATTCGCAAGGTTCTGCCCTTCTACTCTGGGTTTTTTCTGCATACTTTCTCCAATTCGTTTCTTCGCGTTATTAGATCATATAACCACAATACTGTTATACAGCTCCGATGAGATCCTTACGAAATTTTCGACCCGGTTCTCTGCGTACATTCAATCCACCATTCCAAACATAGATAAAAACCTTACTCCATAATACATAGGGTTATCACGCATTGGTTTATTGTCTACCAGTCATGATACATAGTTGACCGTATTGACATTAGTACCTCTAACTGTATACAGAGCACCATCAAATCCAACACTGGGTTTCTTAACAATAACAGTCATTATCTGTGTCCTTTGTCAGAGATTTTCCATCAAGGACAATCATAGGATGCCAAAAACATATTGCCAACAATGTCAGCCTATGACATCCAGCAAGGTAAAATGGTGATGAGTCATTTTGAACCCAAAATGCAGCAGCCTCAAACAGCTGCAGATTATGTCAGAACTAATTTTGAAGTCATAGAAAAGGATATTCATCCTTTCGATCAGATTTAGTTTCACAAACAGACAGGTGAAATGATTTATTCCACTTTTACTGATAAATCAATGATGACCCAAAAATTACAGGATTCTTTGGAGAATACTAATGCTCAATTAGATCTTGAAAAAGCCTCTTCTCAGGCTAAGGACAACATGATAATGACTTTGGAAGAAATAATTATTGGATTAGGTCATAATCCCAAAGATGTCAAGGGTATAGAAGCCTTGATTAAGAAGAAAGATGATGATATTGCAGCTTTGAGAAAACAATTGAAGTTACCATCCTCAAGGAATCCACAGATTGCATAAATTATAAAACAAAACTCTGAAGAAGAATTCATGGATTTTCTCTTGAAACTGAATGAGCAACTAAATGATACTGAAAAAGAGCTTGAAAAGGCATTAAAGGACAAGAAGGAAAACATTCCAGCATCTACAGCAGAAGTAATTACAGGTCCAACAACAAAAGGTCAGCCAACAGAATTATCACAAGTCAACACTTCCAATTTAAGCACTGAAGAATTAATAAAATCAATGGAGGAATTGAAACTCCAAGTGACAGAGCTCCAAAGAACAAAGGTAAAATTCACAACTTTAGAACAAAAATATGATCTCTTGAAGATAAGTGTTGTAGAGAAAACAAGAGAGGTCAACAGATTAGAAAAATTGGTCAAAGCATTAGAGAAGGATGTCACATTGGAGAAGACTTTGAAGGAAATAAAAGAAATTCTTTGGACCAACATCATTCAGTCAATAAATGATGTCTGGCCATTAATTCAAATAATGTATGAGCAGAATGATTTAGTTAAATTGGCTCTGGAAGAGATTCTAAAAGCAAGAGATGAATTAGGGAACATGCCTGAAGAAGCCAATGAACTTATAAACTTTTTGAATATTAAGAACATATACCAACTTGAATAACTCATCATCTAAGACAGAACAGGAACAATTTTGGAGATAAAAAGAGTTATTACTAAAATAACTATGATGCAGAATCTAGAAAGAAGATGCTCTGATGTGCAGGAAGAAATCAATGCCTTCACAAAAAGATTGGATATTCTATTGAATAAAGGATTTCCAAGTCCTTTCATTTCAGATGATAAACTAATGAACCTTGAAAGTTATGTTGAGAAATTGAACAAGCATGTTGACAATCAAGCCAGTTCCTCAACTAGTCCATTAGTAGAAACAACGTTGCCTACAGGCAAGATTCCTCATGACAAATTGGAAAATTTGTTTTATCTCGAGTATGAGGTAAAGCACTTATTCCCAATTCAGCCTACTTTCTTCAAATATACAGAGACTGATGAAACTCTGAGGAAACTTCAAAGAACCAGAATACCGGAAGCTCAATGGTGGGAAGAAATGTTAAAAATTTTGTAAAAATTATCCTTACATGAATTTTTGATTATTTACTACAGTAAGTCATGATAAGAAGGATAAAAAGGATAAACAAAGGTCAAAGTGTACTAGTACAGATAAAGAGTATCAGCAAAACAGAGCAGCCATCACAGAGTTACTAAAGAGGATAGCAACAAGCCAAATCATAGGGCCTGCCTCTAGCACATTCATTTAAAAAGGGAACAACACAACATCGGTTATCTTTTATCTTATCCACGAGACCATCTGTCTCTAGTTTGTTATAAAATACTCATGAGTCATCCTAGATTTTATGTCAATTTGTTATGAGATATTTTTTATAATTTTTTGTATAAATACTCCCTCAATTGGAGTATTGAGGGGTGGATTCTTAGAATTTTTTGTAAAATTTATTACTTTGGAATAAAGTGTTGCTGGAAAAATTTTGTATGGCTAGCTGGATAAGGAATTGATGCAAAAGACTTTTCACAGGATTCTTGAGTCAAACAACGGATCAATAAGTCATCTATCTCTTATGTTTTAGAGCTTTTATATTTGTTTATTATACCATCTGTGTTTCATATCTGAATAATTAACGAAAAAGAATAAATCAGAAAGTGCTTTAGTGCAATCTTTTTCAATCGTTATTATTCTTAATGTTTTCTTCTAAACTAGTTTAAGCAGTGAATTCTTAATTGCTCCTGTTTTCTAGTTTATTCATTTTGATTATTTAGTAAAGAATTCTTAATTTCCCTTTATTAATAACAATTCATGTTCCCTCTTTCGAATATGTTGAAGGATTCTTAATTTCCCTTCACCCATTTCGAGTACATTTCATTCTATTTAGATTTATGATTGTTCCTTATTTGATTACCTTGCCTTGTGAAACCATCTCTTGTTAAGAAACTTAATTGAGTTAAGCCATCTTTCTTTGACTCCATTAGCCCAATGGCCTAAATTACTCAGTCTTACCCTCTGCTATAGAATTTCATCACCCAATTTCAATCAAAATCCTTACACTTTCATAACTAGCCTAACATCTTTCAAAACAAAGCTAAATCTTATAGAGAGAGCCCTCTCTAGGTACATATTGCCTAGATTCTGTACCTAAAAGTTGGTTTGTGGTTACCTTGGATCCCTTTCCTCTTCCAAAAACATCAAGGAAAATCTGAGTGATAACACAATCGATAAATTTGTCATAATAGTCCATGTTGGTAATATGAAGATACAAAAAATCCATACCCAACAACACACTATATGATCCCAATGGAAAAACATTCAAATGTGTTGATGTAGGCATACCATTCAACTCAATTTCACAATATCTTACTCAATTATGAACTCACTTCTTTGTACCTGTAGCCAACCGCACTAACCAAGATTATGCATGCACTTCCTTACACAAACCACACTTATCCATCGGGTCAATATTAACATAACTATAATTAGATCAAGGTTCAATCAAAATAGAAACAACTGATCACAAATCTTACCATCCATTTCAATAATAGATGCCTGATGATCTGTCTGCCTATTATCCAAAACTACATAGATTTGAGGAACACTTTGTCCAACATCCCCCACTCTATGTGCCTCTTGAGCACTGTAAATTTGTGGTCTACAACCCTAATGCTATGAACAATATATTTGACAATGACCTTTTTGATAAGTGAAACATCCCACAGGCTTCCTATCATCACCCTTATTCTGCTCAGAGAGAAATCCTTGTCCCCTGTTAGATGCATTGGACTCTTATGAAATATTGCATTCTCTTTGTTACTTGTATCATAAGGCCTTGTTTTCTTCTTATCCCTTTTCCCTTTACTCTTATCACTACCTTTCCATTCATTTTTAGTCTCATATATGTGCTTCAATTTTTTATAACAATTCTTTAGCTTCTGGGCAACCTCCTACAATGATTTAGGCTCATCAAACTCAATCCTTTCCTTGAATTCTACCAACAACCCATTGATGAATCTCTAAAGCTTGGCCTTCTCCTCCTTCAGGTAAGGCATATATCTCAAAAACTCCAAAATTATGCTAGTGTACTCCTTATTGGTCATAGATCCCATTTTTAGCTCATAGAACTCACTCTAATTCAACTCCTCTTCGTAAATATATTTGACATTATTTACATCTTCCCACCAAATATCACCTTTACCTTTAAGACTAAATGTAGTTATTATGGCCTTCATGTTCTTTGAGTAATCATGAAATCTAAAGAACTTTTTCATCCCAACAAACCATGCTTCGACATCTTGTGATTTCTTCATTTCCCCATCAAATGTAGGTGGATTTTCTTTATTGAACTCATTCGAAAAATATCTCATATCACTCCTCCTATAATGATCATAACGATGATGACCATGATACCTGTTAGAACCAGAATTAGAATAGTACTTGTGTCCATCGCCTCTCCTATCCGGAGTGTCCAAGAAATTTCCATCTATGATCATGTCATATCTATATAACTTGTTCCCACTATGAGATCTACTACCATATGCCTCATTAGTCCTTTCCCCCTGTCCAATGCTGATACGAAGTGGTCCCTGTCTCTACAATTCTGACAAACTCTGAAGAAATACTATTTTTACTTCTTCTTATTTCTCTTATGCCTACATAATTTTGTCATTATCTTCTTTGAAACTTCTTATTTCTTCCTTCAAGCTACTCAATGTCTTTGCTAAGTCAAAAGAGTGCCAACCATTAGGGGAATTTTGAGGTCTAAAATAGACCTCCTAAGAAAAATTTACAACAAAAATAAACTTTATAAGAACCAATAGGATTCAAGATGATGATGTCAACCGTGGGGGATGATTCACCATTTTTGGAGTAAAAAAGTAAAAATATTAAAAGATAATAAAATAATAAAACTTCTTTTTCAACTCGTATTTTAAACTTATCTCCCTAAGTTTTTACACAAATTTTGAGTGGGAGTACTCGTTGGATGCAAAATTTAATTCCTTATCCAAGGAGTACCCATCTTCCCTACTTTTAATGGACCCTGCTAAGAGAAACATGAGAAATACATGAAAACACGTGATTGCAATCACATTTTTCATGTATTTCTTATTTTTCATTTAGCAGTGTCCTTTGAAAGTATTCAACATGGGTACTCCTTGGATGAGGAATAAAAATATGCATCTAACAAGTGTTTCTGCTTGAAATTTTAGTAAGCCCATAGGGAGATAGGTTGAAAATATGAGTTGAAAAAATAGTTTTTTCTTTTTTCCTTCTAAAATTGGATGATGTAATCTAATCTTATTTTATTATTTTCACTATTATTTTATAATTTCCTTAGAAGGCCTATTTTAGACCTCAAAATTCCCCTAATGACTACGTTGCTCATTTGATCCATAGGGTGAGTATCATGAACTATAGTCTACCACTCTTGCTAGATATCTTTGTTCATCTCTTCCTGCAAGGAATATCATGTCAGCTAAACTGAATCATAAACAACCATCGTACCTTAGTATAATTTAGGGAGGATATCTCATGTGCAAGACTAACCAGATTAGCACAATACATATATAAACATAATCAAGTAAACATATAGTCATCATTTCAACCATTATCTAGTATCACAACCATAACACCAACTAGACATAATGCATGCATAACAACATATGTATGACGTGCATGCATACAAAATACATACAATAACTTACATGTATAACTATTGCATAACTAACATATACTCACGGGAAACACCTACAACATCAACACCATCAACTTTCACATAGCGAAACAAGTGAAACCATGACCAACACCATGCATACAACACAAGTACACAATCCACAAACATAAATAACACATATGCAACTGACATGAATGCATTACCAACACATCATCCATCTAGTCCAATGGTTGAACCATGCTTTGATACCACTCTATAACATCCTCCTCCCACATTTACCAAATATAATGGATCCACTAGGGTAAACATGTGACGAGAGGCCACTATGATGAGATTCAACCTCCTAGGTTTCCTTAAGGAAGTGGAACCAAAAAAATACAATCAAACTGACCATTCACACATCCTACAGAACCTCCAGGAGCCAAAAAAACTTTATAGGTACTTAACTCCTAAAGTAAATTTTATTTTACCAACCAAACACCTCATTCGCTCCCATGAAAAGGAAACAGTGTAACTAGAACCCTCCAGTCGCTCCCACAACAAGGCCATCCTAGCCACTGTGGACTTCTTCAGGTAGTCATGTGCCAATGACTCCAGATTTTGTGCCACTTTTTCAGGGCCAAGACTTAGGCCACTGCCTAGAACTCCATGAGACTTCTAGAAATGATAAATAACACTGAAACAAAGGTAATAATTCAAAAATTTGATCAATGACTTGACTAGACCCCTATCAGCCATGATAGGAATTTCATCAAACATGTCACAAATATGAAATCCATAGGTTTTAAGAACAAATCTAAGCATAGGGGTCTCATACTTATCTAAGAATCACTAAGAAAAATTGATTCCTTATCACATTAGCTACATTATCATATACTAGGTCATATATTCATTGTTAATTCATTTTCGAATCAAAACATGATGAGATCCATACACCATAAAACATACTCATAACCAGCATATAAAAAATAGAAATATTAGGGATATAATAGCCATATAAACAACATAATATAAAGTACATTCACCCATCAAATACACGAGGAGAAAATATCTTATTATCATGTGTAAAATGCAACTAGGTTTTGGACTTCCATGTACCAGCCAACCATAGGCTATGTTGAACCAAATCTCTCTTTCAGACAGTCACCCACGTGCCATATTCCAAGCATGAATGTGGGATCTCATGAAACACATCAAGCACAACCAAACCAGGGCTTCCAAAGGATAACCATGTCAACCCAAAACCAGTGATTCCACCTCATGGTCAGACATCAGTAACCATCACAGGATCGGTCACTACCCAACTTGTTTAGGGCTCTAAAGTGTGTGTTTCAACCAAGATTCCAATACTAGTAAATCAACCCAAAATTGTTGTTGGGATCTAGATTTTTTTTCCAAACAAGGCTCCATGACAGTAACTTAACCCTCCAAGGGCTCCAAATCATTTGTCGAACTAAGGCTCCAAGACTTGTAACTCAACCCAAGCTATTACACGGCTCCAAAGAATTTTTCCAACCAAGGATCCAAGAACTAACAACTGAAACCATATCTAAAGGAACATGAGAACCAACCATAAAAAAAAGTAAAGAAACCCGCAACACCATGGCTATCCAGAAAATGGAAATTCTAGTAAAATCATTTTCCATCTAGGCAATCCTCCATGTGAATGAAAGATCATGAACAAGAGACCACATGCATTCAAAAAATAGCAAGGAAATCATACGTGAAACTTGGTACCTGCAAGAAAAACACATTATATTTGTTGATCCTTATGTCCTCTTATGATTTCTTGCTTCTCCTTTTCCTTCTTGCTCCAAATCCCAAGTATGCCACACTCCTCCAAGAGTGGTCCAAGAAAAATCTAATTGTCCAAGAGTATGAGAGAGAAAATATAATGAGAATGCCAAATACTGAACTGAAAAAATATATGAACTGATCCACAAAAGTCTTTTTATTATGAGAACTCTATTTTCTTCATTTTCCATTATTTTCCTTCATTTTCCTCCTCACATGCAACTTGTGACATTTCACCTTATTTTTCTCCTATTTCTATTATTTCATAAATAAAATGCCAATAAATGTCACTTTTCCTTTCCAAAGCCTTTTTCATTTCCTTTGTTAATTTCCATAGCCATTAATTAATCACAATTGATCACCATCACTATGTTTTTTCCTAACATTAAGCTTAGAATACATATCTCAGGACCAAAATCTTATTTTACCTTTATTAACTTTATTTTATGGATTTTTACCACGAATGTTACAAACACATAAATAAATAATTTTTTTTAATATCTCCATTTGATTAGATAACATAATTAGAAACAATTAATAAATAAATTATTTATAGTGGAGAAAAATAAAATAGTTCAAAATAATTCATAAATAAATGATTTAATAAATTATTTCCATGAGAATAAATATAATGAACAAAAATAATTATACTATCTTCAAATAAATAGGTAAAAGTATAAAAACAATTATAGATCCATCTTAACTACAGATCTATCAAGCGCCGAGAGGGATGAAATCTCTCGAGTTGTAAACCTCTTTTTTTAGTGCAAAACTTGAGGAAAGGTTTGCACCATGAGATATTTGATCCCTCTCGACGCTTGATAGATCTGCAGTTAAGATGGATCTAGGTTGGTTTCAGTTGTGTGATGCCAAGGAAACTATACTGAAGACATGATTAATTTTATCAATAATATGTAAATAAATCTAATATTAATATAATCATTTTAAATATGTTAAATATATTTGAGATTAATATGGTCATCTTAATTTTAAATTTTCTTAGTTAACTCAGGTTGTTGAGATGATAAATATTGTTAATAATTTTAATGATGAAAATGATAAAATGAAAATTTTCAATGCAAAATAACAATGTAATAGTGTTGAATGATAGAAAATATGAATAATAAAAATGTAGTCAATTACAAATAGTCTTCATTGTGATCAATCTCAAATTTGTTTTTCTACTATTCTTATTGTCACCCTTGTTAGTTTTTTCATCTTCTCATATCGATTATATCAAAAGGAAAGTTGAAATTGTAAGTCATTTAAATATTTAGCTTGAGTTATTCTAGTAAACATCATACCTTGTCTCTTTTGATCTCCAATATTAATAGGTTGAATTACTATAACACAAAAATCAATGTACATTGCCAATAATTTTTTGTGCTTACACTGAAATAAATGTGCATTTTTAATCTAATAACTTAAAAATAAATTACCATTATACATCTAATTACATCAAATATAAAATCAACATATGCACTGAAATCAATGCATATATAGACAAATAATTCCATTTAGTGCAATAAATAAAATAGGATTAGAAACCAGCATCTACATTGAAATAAATGCATTTAGTGAAAGCAATCAAATAGGATTAGAAATCACCATCTACACTGAAATGAATTGATTTATTGCAAGCAATCAAATAGTATTAGAAATAGTCTACATTGAAATCAATGCATCTAGTGCAAACAATCAAATATAATTAGAAATCAACATCTACAATAAAATCAATGCATCTAGTGCAAGAAATCAAATAGGATTAGAAATCACCATCTACACTGAAATAAATGCATTTAGTGCAAGCAATCAAACAGTATTACAAATCATCTAGATTTAAATCAATAAATCTAGTGAAAGCAGTCAAATATCATTATAAATCAACATATACAATAAAATCAATGCATCTAGTGGAAGCAATCAAATAGGATTAGGAATCAACATCTACACTAAAATCAATGAATCTAGTGAAAGAAATCTTCTTCACTCTCCCCCCCCCTCCATCTATATATATATATATATATATATATATCTTCCTCCACATATCCTTATTTCTATCTCTGTCTCACTCCCTAAAACACACATGCTCTCTCACCCCATATCTATCAATATTTTTTTCCCTCCCTCCCTCTCTCCATCTCTCTCTTCTTCCCTCTCTTCACCTTCCATAAATATCTCTATCTCCCTTTGTCTCTCTATAACACCTCCAAAACATACACTCTCTTTCTCCAATCTCTCTCTATCTCTCTCTCTATCTCTCTCTCTCTTGCTTCCCCTTCTCTCCCTCTCCCTCTCTCTTTCCTCTTGTTGTCCTCTCTCCCTCTCTCTCCATATTCATGATCACTCCCTATCTCTCTCCACCTTTCTCTCTCTATGTCTTTCTACTTACCTGCCTCTCTCTCCCCCTCCAACTTCATCTCTCCTTCCCTCCCTCTCTTCACTCTCTCACATCCTCTCTCTCCCTTCCTTTCTCTCCCACCTCTCTCTCTCTCTCTCTCTCTCTCTCTCTTCACCGTCCAAATATGTTACTATATCCCTCCCTCTATCCTTATCTCTCCTTCTCTCCCCCTTCTCTCAATCTCTCCTTTGTCTCTTTATCTCACCCCTAAACATACAAACTCTCTCTTCATATCTCCCTTGTAACTCCCTCTCTCTCTCCACTTCTCACACTATATTTATTTCTTAGTAATCCCTCTCTCACCCTCCAAATCCATATCTCTATCCCTCCCTCTCTCCTTCTCTCTCCCTCCCTCTCTCATCCTCTCTCTCAAGTCCTCTCTATCATCCTTCCTCTCTCTCACTTTCTCTCCTACCACCCTCTCTTTCCCCATCACTCTCCTCATCTCTCTCAATTCCTACCTCTCATCCTTCCTCTCTCTCCCTTTCTCTGGATCTAATTCCCTCTCTCTCCCCCCATCACTCTGTCTCTCACTTTTCCCTCCAATCGTCTTTATCTCTCTATTTATTTTCCATCCAATCCTCTCTCTTCCCCCATCTCTCTCTCTCTCTCTCTCTCTCTCTCCAACTATGTTACTATATACATCACTCTCTCCTTCTCTCTCCTTCTCCCCCCCCCTTCTCTCCATCCCTCCTTATTTGTCTCTTTATCTCACCCCTAAACATACACACACTCTCTCCATCTCTCCCTTGTCACTCCCGCTCTCTCTCCACTTCTCACTCTCTATCCATTTATTCTTCCCTCCCTCTTTCCAACTCCAACGCCATATCTCTAACCCTCGCTCTCTCCTCCTCTCTCTCCCTTTCTCTCCTACCCCTCTCTCTCTCTCTCTCTCTCTCTCTCTCTCTCTCTCCCTCTCTCTCTCTCTCTTCATTCCTTCTCTCTCCTCTCCTTCATTTTATCTCCATATCTCCCTTGTGACTCCCCCTATCTCTCCATCTCTATAACTCTATGTCTTTGTTCTTCCTTCCCATATATATCCAGGGTTAACATATATATTGATATATTAATATATATTAAAATATAACAAATTTATCATCATCATCATCGTTTAATATTAATATTAGGGTTAATAATGTTTTTTTTGCATGTGATTTGGCTCATAGGCTTCACCTAGGTAAAACCCTTTTTTTTTAGTGTTCCTAAATATAAAGAGGATTATGGAGTAAATATAAAAAGAGGTTTATTTACTTACCATACCTCTTTTATTTACCATGGTATTTGGCTCATAAACTTGGTAGATAATTAGAACTTCATTTCTAATCCTATTTATTTACCATACATTTAGTTTATTTATATTTATATTTATATTTACCATAGCTCTTAAGTAAGTATAGCAAGAATCTTTATTTATTTACCATACCTATAATAATTAGATTGATTTTTAAATAGGGCGGACATTATATTAAAAATGTTAATAATAATTATATTGATTTTTAAATAGGATTAAAAATTTTAAATGTTAGACATTACGGTTACATTTACATTTATGCTTTCATTTGTTTGCTTTTACATGTTTAGGTTTATATGTTTATGGTTTTAAGTGAGATCTCCCCCATGCTGGTTGAGCCCTCTCGACACAACCAACCTATATCCCTATTAACTACTGATGTATGAAGTGCAGATAATGTATGGAAGATATGACAAATTTTATCAATAATATGTAAATAAATTTAATATTAATATAGTCATTTTAAATGTCCTAAATTTGTAGATTAATCTAGACATTTTAAATTTTGTTAGTTACCTCATTTTGTTGAGATGATAAATAACTAGATGTAGAGAAAATCCAACTATTTGTTAGATTCGAATGGCTAAATTGCTACTAATATTAATGAAATTTTATTATATATAAAAAATAATTTATTCAAAATGAATTAATTATAAATAATAATATTTTTTCTATTTTTTTAAATTAATTATATGTTAGGTTATTCAAAAGAATTGGTAATAAGATTATTATCATTATAAATAATATTCTTAATAAAGAGAATTATAATAATAATATTACTAAAGACTATAACATAGATAAATGTGTAGGATTAATCACATCATAATGATTTGGTTGACATTTTAATCCTTGTCCTGAGGATTAACCACATTATATGGTTCGAAAAGTCCACTAAATCATTATGATTTGATTAATACTAAAGACATTTATCAAAATTATGGATCACAAAATTCTTAGATCTAACAAATATTATAACATCTAATTTGATTAAAAAACCTTTAAAACTAAAAAGAAAATATTCTATAGCAAGAAATAATTGTTAAAAATAAATTTCTTATAAATAATATTTATTTCTAATATTTATAAACCTTATTAAAAATAATTAGTAATAAAAAATATTATTATAAAAATATTGATTATAATAATACTCCAAAATAAGATATATAAAGAAAAGAAACCAATAAAAATTATAGAATTATTATTATTATAAATATTTTGTAACCAACTAGTGTGGGTCATCGTCAAACAGATGACCCACACTAGATAGATGAAAACTCAAATCATGGCATCTTATTTTAAATAGATGAAGAGAAAGGTCAAGGGTTATCTTCATGAATCAGATAATGACATCCTATTTTAAATAGATGAAGAGAAGAGTTAACTAAATGTAATTGCTAGTTTGACTAAAAGAAAAGAATTAGTTTTATGTTCAAATTTTTCTTTTAATAATTTATGGTATATTCTATTATTAAATTTTCTAATAATATTTTTTAATATTATATTCTATAATTAAATTTTCTAATATTATTTAGCTCCATAATATTAGTTTAAATAAGGAAATTGTTTCAGCAGTCTCTTTCTCTTATAATATATTAATATTATTCCAATAATATTATATTATTTATATTAATAATCGCCACCTAGTCAAATTATATTTTATTGAGTTTTTTTAATTTTAGATATTATATTCTATTATATTTAATTTATTATAATATATTAGTTTCACTAAATGGAAAAATATTATTATTATTATATAATGTCTAAATTTCATTCATTCCCTTCAATTATAATAATATTATATTATTCTATTTAATATATTTTATTTATATTAAATTAGATAAATCAACCATATTTAGCCCAAGGGTCAAAGAGAGGGAGGATCATTAGATATAGGCTACATATAATATAAATCGAAGTTAACAACAAATATCAATATACCCATAATAAGATAAGAAATATTAAGAAGAAAGAATAAGGGAAGCGGGGCTACCTAAATAAAGAACAAAATTTAAGAGTATAGGGCAAGGATCAAACACATGCTAATACTCGAGTCATAGTCTCTATTAGGGTAGACTAGAATTTTTCCAATCTCTAAAGCCTCCCCGAACTTACAGCGATGAAAAATGGTTAAAAATAACAATGACCTTATCCTCTTCAATGCAGATGTGATGGGTAGTCATTTATGCATGTTCTGCTAAAGCAGATGAGCGAGGTATTCCATGTTTTCTGTCAATTTTGTGTTCAGAGATCCTTTTATTTATCGATCGACCAGTTTCACTAATGTACGAAGTCCCGCAGGAGCAAGGAATGATGTAAACGCCTATTTTATCCCTAAGATCCACATGGTCCTTCATCAATTTAAGAGAGTTATGAATGGTGTTAAGGGGATTAAACTTTGAAGAACTTTATTCTTCTTAAGGATTCCATCAATATTATCCGTGGTCCCTTGGATAAATAGAATTTGCACTCCAGAGAACCATTTGTTATGATCATTTTTATTATTTTTAGGACCTTTTTCCGCCTTAAGAAAAGCTCTGAGGCCCTAGAATTTGCTATAACCAATCTTATTAAACACATTCAAGAAGTGGGATTTTTCTTCCTTGAGGTAGAATTCATCTAAGATTCTAAATTATCTGATACCTAAGGTGCTGAGAAAACCTAGCTTATCTCTAGCGAAATGATGTGAACTAGCATGGAGATACTTCTTCGTGTGATTATTCTTTCAAAAGACGTGATGGGAGAAAGAACTATCATATATCCTAGAAATGAGAATGTCAAGGAAGCGCAGGTTCCCCTCAAATTCACATTCCATACTGAACTTTATGGAGATGAATTGAATGTTAAGATGCTAGAAAAATATTTCTAACTTTTCTTTTCCATGAGGTCAGGTGACGCAAGTGTTATCCCAAAATATTTTCTATATTTTGGGTTGGAAAAGAGCTGAGGAAAGAGCCCTAGATTCAAAATCCTCCATCAATATATTAGCCACCACAGGGGATAGGGGGGAACCCATGGCCACACCATAGGTTTTATCAAAGAATTCACCTTTGAAACTAAATAAAGTAGAGGTAAGGCATATTTCAACAAGATGGGTAGTGTTAGGATCAGTGATGTGATTGATGACATCAATAACATCATTAATTGGAATGTTGGTGTATAATGAGACCACATCAAAACTCACCAATTTATTATCTTGATCCATTCTAATGCCCTTTAACTCACTAATAAATGAGTATGAATCTTTGACAAAGGAACCAATTTGCCCGACGAGAGGCTTAAGCTTATTAGCTAAAAACTTAGCAAGAAGATAAGTCAAACCACCTATGGTGTTGAATATGGGGTGAAGGAGCAATCATTTCTTATGGATATTTGGAATACCATATATCCTAGGATAAATATATAAATATAAATATTTTTAATAAATTTAATGATGAAAATGATGAAATAAAAATTTTGAATGCAAAGTGACAATGTAATAGTGTTGAATGATAGAAAATGTGAATAATAAGAATGTAGTCAATTACAAATAGTCTTCATTGTGATCAATCTCAAACTATTTTCTTATACTATTCTTATTGTCAACCGTGTTAGTTTTGTAATCTTATCATATCAATTAGATGAAAAGGACAGTTGAAATTGTAAGCCATTTAAATCTTTAGCTCGAGTTGTTGTAGTAAACATCATACCTTGTCCCTCTTGCTCTCCAATATTAATAGGTTGAATTACTATAACACAAAAAGAAATGTACATTGCCAATAATGTTTTGTGCTTACATTGAAATCAATGCACATTGTTAATCCTATCACTTTAAAATTAATGTACCATCATACATCCAATTACATCAAATCAAAAATCAACATCTACACTAAAATCAATGCATTTAATGCATCTACATTGAAATCAATGCATTTAGTGAAACAAATCAAATAGGATTAGAAACCAAGCACAAATCAAATAGGATTAGAAACCAAGATCTATACTGAAACCAATGCATTTAGTGCAACAAATAAAATAGGATTAGAAATCACCATCTACATTGAAATGAATGCATTTAGTGTAAGAAATCAAATAGGATAAGAAATCATCTATATCTCCCTTCCTATCTCCTCATCTCTTTCAAGTCCTCTCTATTGTCCTTCCTCTCTCTCCCTTTCTCTCCTACCACCCTCTCTCTTCCCCCATCCCTCTCTCTCTCCCTATCTCTCTCTCTCTACCCTCCAATCCTCTCTCTTTCCCCATCACTCTCCTCCTATCTCTCAAGTCCTCTCTCTCATCCTTCCTTTCTCTCACTTTCTTTATACCTACTTCCCTCTCTCTTCCCCCATTGAGTCTCTCTCTCTCTCTCTATGTTACTATAAACCTACCTCTCTCCTTCTCTCTCCTCCTCTCTCCTTCTCTCCCCCATTCTCTCCATCTCTCCTTCTTTGTCACTTTATCTCACCCCTAAACATACACTCTCTATCCATCTCTCCCTTTTCACTCCCTCTGTCTCTCCACTTCTCACTCTCTATGTATTTCTTCTTCCCTCCCTCTTTCCCCCTCCCACTCCATATCTTTATGCCTCTCTCTCTCCTCCTCTCTCTCAAGTCCTCTCTCTTGTCCTTCCTCTCCCTCAAGTCCTCTCTCTCATCCTTCCTCTCTATCCCTATCTCTCTCTCCCTCTCTCTCTTCACCCATCTCTCTCTCTCTCTCTCTCTCTCTCTCTCTCTCTCTCTCTCTCTCTCTCTCTACCCTCCAATCCTCTCACTTTCTCCCTCCCTCTCTCCTTATCTATCTTCCCCTTCCATATTTGTGTCTCCCTCTCACTCTCTTACCCTTTTGTACCTCTCTCACTCCTCTCCTCTCTCTCTCCCTTCATTCCTTCTCTCTCCTATCCTTCAGTTTATCTCCATATATCTCCACCTCTATCACTCTATGTGTTTGTTCTTTCCTCCCATATATATCTATATTTAATATATATTTTGATATATTAATATACATTATAATATAACAGTTTTAATATTTTATTAATCCAAATTTATTAAATTTAATAATATTAATATTATAATATATTAATATGAATATTTGATTTAATAATAATGATAAAAATATTAATAATAATTTGGCCCATGTTGTTTGGCTCATAGGCTTCAACTAAAAAAAAATTAAAAAAATTAGTGTTCGTAAATATAAAGAAGATTATGGAGTAAATATAAAAAGAGATTTTATTTGTTTACCACACCTCTAATTTATTTTTATTTTATTTATTTAACATATCTCTTTTATTTTTATTTGTATGTGGCCCATAGGCTTGGTATATAATTAGATGTTGATTTCTAATCCTATTTGATATATTTTTATTTGTTTACCATACCTATTTATACCTCTTTTATATTTATTTATTACCATACCTCTTTTATAAATATGGTATTTGGCCCATAGGCTTCACCTAAATAAAACCTTTATTTTTAGTTTTTTGTAAATATAAAGAGGTTTATGGACTTAATAGGTTTTATTTATTTACCACACCTTTAGTTTATTTATATTTTTATTTATTTACCATACCTCTTTTCTGAGAGTTCGTAGACTCTTGATATTTTAAATTTATATTGTATTTATACATAATAATAATAATTAGATTTATTTTTAAATACGGTTGAAATTAGATTAAAAATGTTAAATGTTAAACATTACATTTAAATTTGCATTTAAGTTTATGTCCCTATAGGCGCAACCAGCCTAGAGGGATAGGTACAATCTTAATTTTTTAGTGCAAAACTTGAGGAAAGTTTTTCCCTGTAGATGTTAGGGTTGGTTTCTGTAGTGTGCGTCCAAAGAAACTCTATCTAAAATTTGATAAATTTTATTAATAATATGTAAATAAATTTAATATTAATATAATCATTTTAAATATACTAAATTACCCCATTTTGTTAAGATGATAAATATTATTTTGGTAAAAATCACATATGAGAAATTATAGTTGATGCTTTTCTAACAAACTAGTGTGGTTGCAAGATGAGGAACCGATCTAGGCATCAAAATAAACAGATGTAGAGAAAAGCCAACTAGCACTTAGATTCTAACAACTAGTTCATATTAATGAAATTTTATTATATAAAAAGAAATAATTTATTCAAAATAAATTAATTATGCATAATGTTATTAAAAATAATGGGTAATAAGATTATCAGTATTATAAATAATATTATTAATAAAGAGAATTATAATAATAATATTACTAAAGATTATAATAGCTAGTTTGATTAAAGAATCCTTACAAATTAAAAAATTATTCTAGATATTATTATTCAAAGAAATTTATTATAAGTAATATTAGTTTATTTATAATATTTATAAATAATTATTAAAAATAATTAGTAATAAAATTTATTATTATAAAAATTATTGATTATAATAATACTCCAAAACAAGATATATAAAGAAAAGAAACCAATAAAAATTATAATATTTTTATTAACAAAGAAATAAAAAAACATGATCACAAATATTTGCAAATTAACAGAATTCTTTCGGTAATAATCACATGAAATAGAACGTTGTCGACGCGTTTCGAACCAACTAGTGTGGTTCATCATGAGGACTATGTGAGAGATCAGATCGAGTCATTAAGTATAAATAGATGTAGAAATGGCTCAACTAGCCGTTAAGATAACACCTAGTTTGACTTTGAAAAAATATAATTATTCCATTATTTATTAATTTAATTATTTATTTATTAATTATTATTATTTTCATTATTATTTTATTATTATTATTATTATTTTCATTATTATTTTATTTAATTATAAAATAATTATTATATTTATAAAATTAATTAATTAATTAAATTAATATTATATGATAAGTTATTTAACTAATAGAGTTATATATATGTATATCTTTCTTATTAAATTAAATTGATTTAATTATTTAATAATAAATTATTAATTAATAAATATAAATAACTTTTATACATATATTTAACTAATAATAAGAGTCAAGGTTCAAGGAAAAAGAACATTATAATCAACGAGAATCCGACACCTCCTAATACTCAAACTGTCATATCTATTAAGGCTGACCTACCTTTTTTCATTGTCTAAAACCTCCTTTAACTTATGGTGATGAAAATGACTGACACTGGCAATGACCTTATCCTCTTCAATGCAGATGTGATGATTAGTCTTTTCTGCATGTTTTGCTAAAGCAGAGTGTGATATTCCATATTTTGTGTTGGTTTTGTGTTCACAGATCCTTTGATTTATCAATCGGCCAATTTCACCAATGTATGGAGTCACACTGGAGAAAGGAATTTTGTAAATGCATCTTTTATCCCTAGGATCCATAGGGTCCTTCACTGATATAAGAGAGCTCTGAATGGTGTTAAGAGGCTTAAAATTTGAAGGAACATTATGCTTCTTAAGGATTATAGCAATCTTATTCATGGTCCATTGGAAAAACAGAAGGTGCACTCCATAGAACCATTCATTAGGATCATTTTTATTATTTTCTAAGACCTTTTTAGCCTTAAGAAAATCTCAGAGGCCCTAGAATTTGCTATAACCATTCTTATTAAAAAAAATCAGGAGGTGGGATTTTTCTCCCTTGAGGTCGAATTCATATGAGATTTTGACCACTCTAGTGGCTAAGGTGTTGAGAACACCTAGATTCTGAGCAGGGAAATGATGCGAACTAGCATGAAGACATTTCTTGGTGTGAATATTATTTCAAAAGACCCGATGCGGGAAAGGACTATCATCTCTCCTACAAATGAGAACGTTGAGGAAAGGCAGGCTCCCCTCAACTCCACTTTCCATAGTGAACTTTATGGCATCAGATTGATTGTTAATATGCTAGAAAAATATTTCTCACTGTTTTTTTCCATGAGGCCAAATGACACAAGTGCCATACATAAATCGTTTCTAAATTTTGGGCTGGAAAAGAGGTGAGGACAGGGGCCTAGACTCAAAATCCTCCATGAAGAGATTATCTACCAAAGGGAATATGGTGGAATCCATGTCCACGGCATAGGTTTTCTCAAATAATTCACATTTGAAACTAAAGAAAGTATAGGTAATACATATTTCAACAATATGGGCAATTTCGGGATCAGTGATGCGATTAATGACATCAATAACATCATTAATGGGAATGCTGGTGTATAATGAGACCACATCAAATCTCACTAATTTATCATCTGGTTCCATTCTAATGCCCTATACCTCACTAATAAATGAGTATGAATCTTTGATGAAGGAATTGCCTTGCCCGACAAGAGTTTTAGGCTTAATAGATAAAAACTTACCGAGAAGATAATTCGGACCACCTATGGTGTTTACTATGGCACTAAAGGGGGCTCCTTCCTTATGGATCCTTGGAAGAACATATATTCTAGGATAAATAGATGAATATAAATATTTTTAATAAATTTAATGATGAAACTGATGAAATAAAAATTTTGAATGCAAATTGACAATGTAATAGTGTTGAATGATAGAAAATGTGAATAATAAGAATGTAGTCAATTATAAAAAGTCTTCATTATGATCAATCTCCAAATATTTTCTTCTACTATTCTTATCGTCACCCTCATTAGTTTTTTCGTCTTCTCATATCGATTATATGAAAAGGATAGTTGAAATCGTTATCCATTTAAATCTTTAGCTCAAGCTATTGTAGTAAACAACATACCTTGTCTCTTTTGCTCTCCAATATTAAAATGTTGAATTAATATAACACAAAAATCAATGTACATTGCCAATAGTTTTTTGTTCTTACACTGAAATCAATGCATCTAATGCATCTACACTGAAATCAATGCATTTAGTGCAAGAAATCAAATAGAATTAGAAACCAACATCTACACTGAAATCAATGCATTTAATGCAAGAAATCAAATAGGATTTGAAATCAGCATCTACACTGAAGTGAATGCATTTAGTGCAAGCAATCAAACAAGATTAGAAATCATCTACATTGAAACCAATGCATATAGTGCAAGAAATCAAACATAATTAGAAATTAACATCTACACTAAAATCAATGCATCTAGTGCAAGAAATCAAATAGGATTAGAAATAACCATCTACACTAAAATAAATCCATTTAGTGCAAGAAATTAAATAGGATTATAAATAATCTACATTGAAATCAATGCATCTAATGAAAGAAATCAAATATCATTATAAATCAACATCTACACTAAAATCAATGCATTTAGTGCAAGAAATCAAATAGGATTAGAAATCGTCATCTACACTAAAATCAATGCATCTAGTTAAAGAAATCTTCTTCCCTTTCTCCCCCCTCCACACATATATGTGTGTGTGTGTGTGTGCGTGTGCCTATGTGTATACACACACACACACACACATTGGAGGGGAGAAAAAAGGGAAAGAAAAAAAAAAAAAAAGATTACGTCTGTAAATTCAGTGTATGATTTCTAATCATATATATATCCCTCCAACTCTCCTTCCTTATATCTCTATATCACTCCCCCAAACACACACACTCTCTCACTCCATATCTATAAATCTCTTTATCCCTACCTCCCTCTCTTCATCTATCTCGTCTTCCCTATATTCATCTTCCATCAATATCTCTGTATCCCTTTGTCTCTCTATATCACCCCCAAAACATACACTATATTTCTCTAATCTATCTATCTATGCCTCCTTCCTCCTATCCATCTCTCTCTCTGTCACTTCCCCTTCTCTCCCTCTCCCCCACTTCTCTCTATTTCATCTTATTTTACTCTCTCCCTCTATCTCCATATTCCTTATCACTCCCCCTCTCTCTATCTCTCCACATTTATCTCTCTATGTATTTCTTCTTACCTACATCTCTCTCCCCCTACAACTTCATCTTGCTTTCCCTCCCCCTCTCCACTCTCTCTCATCCTCTCTCTTACTTATTTTCTCTCCCACCCCTCTCTCTCTCTCTTCACCCTCAAACTATTTTACTATATAACTCCCTCTCTCCTTATTTCTCCTTATCTCCCCCTTCTCTCCATATCTCCTTCTGTGTCTCCTTATCTCACCCCCAAACATACACACGCTCTCTCCATCTCTCCAATTTCACTCCCTCACTCTCTACACTTCTAAATCTCTATGTATTTCTTCTTCCTCCACCTCTCCCCCTCCAACTCCATATCTCTATCCCTCCCTCTCTCCTTCTCTCTCCCTCCCTCTCTCCACCTCTCTCTCAAGTCCTCTCTATCATCCTTCCTATCTCTCCCTTTCTCTCCTACCTCCCTCTCTCTTCCCTCGTATATATATATCTCTCTCTCTCTCTCTCTCTCTCTCTCTCTCGACCACTCAATCCTCTCTAAATTCTCTCCCCTCCTCTCTCTCCTTTCTCTCCTTCTTCCATTTCTCTTCCCCCTAGCTCTCTCTCTCTCTCTCTCTCTCTCTATGTTACTATATACCTCCCTCTCTCCTTCTTCTCTCCATGTCTACTTCTTTTTCTACTTATCTCACCCCTAAACATATACACTCTCTTTCCATCTCTCCCTTGTCACTTCCTCTCTCTCCATGTCTCCCTTGTCACTCCCTCTCTCTCTCCACTTCTCACTCTCTATGGATTTCTTCTTCCCTCCCTCTTTCCCCCTCCAACTCCATATCTCTATCCCTCTCTCTCTCCTCCTCTCTCTCATCCTCCCTCTCTCTCATCCTTCCTCTCTCTACATTTCTCTCCTACCTCCCTCTCTCTTCCCCCGTCTCTCTCTCTCTCTCTCTCTCTCTCTCTCTCTCTCCCTCTAATCCTCCCACTATTTCTCTCCCTCTCTCCTTCTATATCTCCCCCTTCCATATTTGTGTCTCCCTCTCCCTCTCTTACCCTTCTCCACCTCTCTCACTCCTCTCCCTCTCCCTCTCTTCATTCCTTTTACCCTCTCTCCATATCTTCCTTGTGATTCCCCCTATCTCTCCACATCTATCACTCTATTTCTTTCTTCTTCCCTCCCATATATATTTAGAGATAATATATATATATAAGGACATATTAATATATATTATTATATAACAAATTTTATATCGTATTAATCTAAATTTATTAAATTTAATAATATTAATATTATAATATATTACTATTAATATTAGTTTAATAATAATAATAATAATAATAATAATATTTAAATATTAATATTAGCCCCATGGTATTTGGCTCATAGGATACACCTAAATAAAACCTTTTTCTTAGTTTTCGTAAATATAAAGAGGATTATGGAGTAAATATAAGAGGAGTTTTTATTTATTTACCATTCCTCTTATTTATTTATATTTTATTTACTTACTATACCCTTTTATTTACCGTGGTATTTGTCCCATAGGCTTGGTATATAATTAGATGTTGATTTCAAATCCTATTTGATATATTATTATTTATTTGAGAGTGTAAACTTCTGTGATCCATAACATATTAAAATAAATCTGCTTGGAAATCACATGAGAAAAAATTTGGACCGACGTGTTTCGAACTACTGAATGTAGTTCATCATTAGGTTAATGATGATATTTACCATATCTCTTTTATAAATATGGTATTTAACCCATGGTATTAAAATGGTATTTGGCCCATCGGCTTCACCTAAATAAAACCTCTTTTTTTAATGTTCTTAAATATAAACTTAAAACTCTTTATATTTTAAATTTATATTGTGTTTATAGATAATTTAGATTTATTTTTAAATAGGGTCGACATTAGATTAAAAATGTTAAATGCTAAATGTTAAACATTGTCGTTTACCTTTATATTTATGTTTAGTAACGTTTACATGTTTATGGGTTCATGTGAGATATACCTGCACCTCTCGACACAACCAACCCAGATCCATCTTAACTACAGATCTACCAAGCGATGAGATGGATCAAATATATCGAGGTGAAAACCTCTTTTTTTAGTGTAAAACTTGAGGAAAGGTTTGCATCTCGAGAGATTTTATCCCTCTGGGCACTGGATAGATTTGGATTTAAGATGCCTCTATGTTGGCTTCAGTCGTGTGCAGCCAAAGGAAATATAGATAAATTTCTTTCGGATTAATCACATCATTAGGATTTGGTTGGTGTTTCTAACCAACTAATGTAGTTCATCCTCAGGACAAGGTAAAAAAGTCTATGGATCTCATTGAATAAATAGCATGGATGCATCATCACCTGAAATTATTCATTGAAAAATAGTCGTTTAAAAACCAACCTAGATCCATCTTAACTACGGATCTACCAGGAGTCGAGATGGATCAAATATATCGAGGTGAAAACCTATTTTTTTAGTGTAAAACTTGAGGAAAGGTTTGCATCTCGAGAGATTTTATCCCTCTAGGCACTGGATAGATCTGGATTTAAGATGCCTCTATGTTGGTTTCAGTCGTGTGCGGCCAAAGGAAATCTAGATAAATGTCTTTCAGATTAATCACATCATTAGGATTTGGTCGGTGTTTCGAACCAACTAATGTAGTTCATCCTGAGGACAAGGTGAAAAATTCTATGGATCTCATTGAATAAATAGTAATCTCATTGAATAAATAGCGTGGACGCATCATCGCCCGAAATTAGTCATTGAAAAATAGTCGTTTAAAAACTAGCCATTAATGAATTAGTTTATTAGTTATTTTAATAATTTTTAACTAATATCATAAATGATTAATAAATTTATTTATTTATTTTAATTTATTTTTTTTAAAGGGGTGGGGGGGGGTATTAAATTCTTATAATTTAAATTTTTTTTTATTTAATGAATAATATTTTATTAAAGGTTATTATTAAAGTTAATTAATAAAAATATTATTCTTAGAAAGGGGGAAGAGAATATAAATTTTTAATTAAAGAGGGTGGGGGATTGTTAATTTATTATAATTTAAAGAGTTAAAGGATAAATCATATTTCTACTATATATAAGTTATATAATATAATAATCATAAGATAAAAAATAGGAGAAGAAAGATAAAAGCAAGGGGAAGAAAAAAGAGAAAAGATCCATAAAAGAACAAGAAAAGGGGGGGAAGTGGGGTTTAAAGGGAAATAATAAAGGACATGGAAGAAAAAGGAAGAAAGAAGGGAAATAAAACCCTAAAAACAAGAAAAGAAAGGAAAGAAAAGAACATATACCTAGCTCAAGGGGAAATCAACTGGAGAGACAAGGAGTCCAACTTTTACTTAATTTCAGCCATCATCCCTATTGATATTCTTAGCATGCCTTTCAATCTCAATGGCCTCTCGAAGCTTCTTATGATGAAATTTATCAACCTTAGAAACGAATTTGGAGTCTTCAATGAAAACATGGTGACATGTTGTTTCCACATGTTCAGCAAGAACTGATGTGCGAGATCGATTGTGTCTAATGTTTGTTGCATGCTCTTGGATTCTCTCCCTAATGGATCGACCTATTTCACCAATATAGGGAGTGCCACAGGAACAAGGAACCATGTAAACCCATTTCATTTCCTTAGGGTAAATGGGGTCTTTGACGGATCTAAGAGAGTTTATAATAGTAAACAGAGGCTTGAAGGAAGAGCATACATTATTCCTTCTAAGGACATGGGAAATTTTGTTAGTGGTCCCTTTGATGAACAAGAGATAAAACTTGGAAACAGGATCATCCTCAGAAGATTTTCCTTTTAATCTTTTGTAGGAATTTTGAAAGCCCTTGAGCCTGTTATCACACATAAAATTTCAATTTTTGACTGATAGGGTCATTCGGATAGGTATCATGTGTCTCATAAAGTTGGTTCATGAAATTGATGAAAACTCATGAATTGATCACTATCCTAAGTTTATAAAGTCCATTTGTCATGCCAATCCCAGTCAAAACTATCAAAATCCACTTTAAGTTCACATGAATTGGTTTAAATTTTTTTAGTGGCCACCTATCTGATTTTTTCCAAATCTACAGAGAATTTAATTGCAAATATGTTGTTTTCGCTACAGACTCACCTGACTAGTCCATAGCGAATATGTTAGGCTTTTAACTGAAAAAATTGCGGAATCATGTTTTTCTGCATCAATAAAGGGGATAATGAGTTGTCAGTTTTGTGCTTTTTTTGGGTGAATGTGAGGTCACGTGATCGGTTATTATATTCATCCAAGCATGCGTAATCATGAGTAACTTTCATCATTACACTTCACTCCTCCCATTTTTCATTATCCCTCCTATATTCAAATTTCTCCTTTTTAAAGCCACCTCCAAAGCTCTTGTCTGTCATCATCCTTTATACCTTTTCATGCATCAGTTGAATTAGCATCCTTGAATAATCCATCTCCATCGCAAGCATCTTGTTGTTCATTTGTCTCTTTACAGGTGTTAGAGTTTCAAGAAGGCAACATAGTATAAAATAAGATGGCCATGAAGAAGTATACAAACAAAGGAGGCTCTTGTGGGAGATGAACCCATGGACCTCAAGTTACTCAATGAAGACCCTAGCTTTGCAGAAGCCTTCAACAACATCGGATGCATGAAACTCTACCAAAAACATCAAGGTTTTCATGCTTAGGTATCAAAATATTTTGCAGTAAATTTCATAGGTATGAATTCGAAGGTGGGGGTTCTAAGTTTCATAGTGTCACATGAGACCATTTCTCAAGCCACATAGATACCAAGGGAGGGTGAAAAGTGGTTCAAAGCCACAAATTTCAAGATGTGGAATTGTGTTGAATTTATAAAACCGACACATATTGGAGCAAACATGGCATCTGGAATTCCAAGGAGCTACATGAAAGAGAACTACTCCAAATTGTTTTTTGTAATTAAAAAGTACTTTACTTTTAAGGGGAGATTTCATATCATTTATTTGTACCATTTCATGCTCTTATTCAACTTCACTGGTAAGTAGTCCCTTGATCTTCCTTTTTTTCTTCTTTAGGAGCTTAGGGAAGATGTTAGACAAGGTTCAGGCTAGGCCAGAGAATAGTGAGACCTCAATTTTCCATCATGGTTTGAACAAACTGTTGGAATTGGAGGATTTGAAAAAGATAAACAGAGACTGGGCTACCTTTATTTTTCTCATTGGTTATGAGTTTGATTCAGTAACACCCAAGAAAACTCCAAATCCAAAAGCCACTCCTTCAAGAAAAAGTGACCAACCTACAGCTGAAGCAAAGGGTGTGAATGAGGAGGAGATGGAGCCCATTATATAGCCAACGAATATTGAAATAGAGCTTGCACAAGAGACAGAAAATCCATAGCCTATACCTACAAGCAGCAAACAAAAGATCAACAAGAAAATCCATAGAAGGATAACCAGAAGTCAAAGAATTGGGAAGGGAAACCTTGAAGATATTCTTCAAGCTATAGACATTGAGGAGACTCCAGTAGTCATAGCTGAAGATATTAAAGGTGAAAATAAGAAAAATAAAGGTATGAATGCTAAGAAGATTGCTTTTTTAGGTGAAGATGCAGTGTTTATTTTTCATCCAGAAACACCACTCACCAGGATTCAACTTGCCAAAGGTGTTATGGAAAACAAAAATACAAAGGTCACTGACAAAGGAAAACATCCTATCATAGAATATATCATTGATTTGTCTCCACCTGTAGAGGATATAATTGTGCAAATGAAGGGTAAAGAAAAAATGGTTGAGAAAACTGAACTGCAGATGTTAAAAGAGTAGTTAAGAGAGGCTTGAGAAGAGGTTGTTGAGACCAAATTGGAGTTGCAGGAAGCCAAGGTAGACATGAAGCTGATGGAAGATTTCAAAGAAAATTTGAATGACCAACTAAATAAATATTATGAGTCATTGGCCAATGCCAAAAAATTGTTGAAAAGGACGCTTCCTTTGAGAAGGGTAATGAAGCACACAAGAAACAAAAATTTATGGTTGCAAGCTAAAAGAAAGAAACTCAAAGGCCAGGTCAAAGATTTAGAGGAGAAAATGGATATGATACAATCAAAGTTAAATAAAAGAGGCCTTAAAATCATGGTCATAAATTAACTTGAAGAGATTCAACCTCCTACTATTAAAGCTAAAGCTTCCAAAGCTTCAAGAGTAGACCAAATACCTTTTCGAAATTTTTGCATCATTCAGAAATTAGCATTTGCAGACCCATAAGAAAAATTTTGGAGAAAATTGAAAATTTTTTAGTTTTCTGCCAATTAGTCAATTTTGTAGCGAATCCTAGGCTTGAAGCCCAGATTTCGCTACGAAATCATTATAGGTGTCTTTTTGGTTAAAATCATGGATATGGTAAAAATTAAGGGGGGGGGGGGGGGGATTTTTATTTAGCTCATGTGACTCAACAAACATTTCCAAATCAGAAAAGAGGGCTAACAAGTGGCATAGATTGGTGAAATCAATTTTCTACGAAATTTCGTGATATAGGTGGATTAAACAGGTGCAAGTACGAGTGTCTTAATTACAATTCTTGAAAATCAAAGTGTTTGGATTGATCACAAACCAGGTTCATATTGAAGATCTCATTGTCCTGATCACGACGATAAAAATATATTTATATATAGGTGGTCCAACGACCACCACCCCATTTCCCACCACATATATATTAAAACCATGGTAATGTGGGTGGGGCATGGGCTGTCAACCCCACAGGTCCCCCCCTCCGCCATACCATATTGCATACAATGGATGCCGGCGGGAGCTTCGGGGGCAGGCTGGAGCAACAAAGCTGTAGGCTTGTTGACTTAATTGTAAAATACACAAGAGGTATTGTAATAATAATATAGTATATATAGAATGTATAAGAGATGATGATAAAATGTTACAATGAGGCCTTGCTTATATACCTACACATGTGGCCTTTCATTAATGGGCATGTATTTTAGACATGCCCTTTCACTAACTTAATGATTACTTACATAATCCCTATTTAACTATTAATAACTATATTTATTATATTCGTTACGAATTATATTCATAACATTGTCCCTTCCTTCAAAAGCTTTGTCCTCAAAGCTTATAGTTGACACTTGTCTTCAGCTCAATCACGCACAATTTTCTTCATCTTCTTTCATCACAATTTAAATATATTATCTTTTATTTATTTGTTATGAATTGGCCCTTCCTTCAGAACTTTGTCCTCAAAGTTTTATGGATAATAATTTTTTCTTATTGTGCTTTTCTTCACTTTGTTCGTTTTATATATATATATATAGGACATCCCTCGTACTTCATCTTGTATAATTTTTGTGGTTGATATTTGTCTTGAATTTAGGGTAATCAATTTTATTTTATTTTTAATTTTTATGGGGCTATATACTTTAAGTTTTATTTATTAAGTAACTATATAATTAATTAATATATATATATATATATATATATAATTAATTAATTGTAATGGTGTACTTATTTGAAACAGTGTTTTGACCCATGGTGAGTTCCAACTTACCCTCCACCATTTGAATGGTTTTCAATTTGTTGCTCCCACGGCTCACCCAAAAAGTGGTTACGGAAGTCAGAGCCTTCGACATAATTCCCCACTAGTTTCAAATGAGGAGAAAGAGTGTCCTTTGTCTTCAAAACTTCAACGAAAATCTTGTGTGCTCGCGGACAATGGTGACACAGTCTTTCTAGAGTTCTCTCGTCATATGCCAGTGCCACAATTCGATTTGACAATGCAGCATTTATGATTTGAGAACCATCCTCACTTGTAATCTTTGCCACACATTCTCCCATAATAATGCTGCTAATATCGATCATAAAATCACCACATTCCTCGGAACGGAAAACATAAATGACAATATCCTGCCCGCTTATATTGTAATTCTCCTTGTAAAAATGTCACTCAACATAGCTGGAGATGCGCAACGGAGGGTCTTGAAATGTGAGAAAAATGTCACATCGCATATTACACACGTGAAGCCTTTGGTTTGTGGTCTAGCACAAGAAACAGTCAAATTTATGTAGATAGTAAGGCTCCACCATTGCTTCCAAATTTGTTGTTACTACTTCAGGGTTGGCACGAGATATAGCAATCAATTGCATTTTTTGTCCAATTTTTTTCACGCATATTTTATTTTCACCACACAGTGTAGCAATCTGTAGCCCATATTCAGCATGTAGATACAATGGAACTCTCTCTGACAGTTCTCCATTTTGTTTGGAATAGATTTTGAACATAATTCTGATCATACCCCGTGGGCGCATTTTATCGAAATACAACAGTAGGTACACATTTCCCAAACTTTGAAAATTCCATTCTCTTTTTATTTTAACTCGTATGGTGGATATCTCGTTGTATTCTTTCAAATCAAAAAAATTTCAACACTCCTTTCTCTCGATTAAAAATCAGGCCCCTACAATTTGGAATATCCAAATCCCAAATACTCACGTTGGCTTCTTCTGGATAAATATCTGTGTATTCATTACTTTGTCCTGCTTTTATAGATGCATCCTCGCCTTCCATGATTGCTCTAGAAAAAACCCTTTGTATGGATGGCATGGGAGGGATTTTGATTGATGTATGAGTGTAAGGATTGCATAGGTGGTACGAAAATATTGGATCACACATATGTACCATTAATATCCAGAGCCACTATTTGCTAAAACTGATCCTCTCCAATAATCGTTGTTACCTCTACTTAGGAAAGAAGGGAAATAACTGGGCTCCCACCTCTTCCTGTAGAAGCAAGAAACCTGACATGGCTATCTGGAGTGCTGGTGCCACAGAACTAGCCATGAATTCCTATTAACAGGGGACTCCATCGATAAGTTACCTACAAATCTGCTAGATGAAAGTAGGGCATTCCATTGCTTGGACACCCTTCGATATATGTGAAGAGAATCTGCTGGAAACCAAGCCAAAGCTTCCTCTTGCAATTCCTCAGGCAACTTATCCCACTAAACATCATCAACCCAACAGAACCACTCAATTTTTTGAAATTTTTCATTCTCTTTGATTTCATCCATAACTGGAACATCTAAATCTGCCATTGTTTCTTTTGCTATCATTCCATTTTCATTTGTGTAAAATTTCAATACCCATCCTGTTGTATCTCAAGTCTTGAGGTATGTTTGCTTTCCAAAGTTTCTTTTCAACTGGGATGAGTATGAAACACACTGTATATTGTTTGGTACATCCGTACTTTCATGTTTTCTTCTTCCATTTTCATGCTATATCTATGTCTTCTATGTGTTTGTTTCTTCACAAGTTTCTTTCAAATCTAGGGATGAAACACACTGCTGTTTATAAGCATCTGTATTTTCATGGGTTCTTTCATTTTCAACGACTATGTTTGTTGTTGCATCTGTGATAGCAGTCATGTTGAATTCTTTATGTGGCTCCTTCACCAATGTTGTTTCTTTTTCTACCATTGGATTTTTATTTATATAAAAGTTCTCCATAACTTCCGCAGCTGCATCATTGGCTTGAGCTATGTCTGTTTCTACGTAATTTTCTTTCAAAACTGAAGATGAAATACTTTTCTGTTCATTATTAAAAGTCTCAGCATCTTAATGTTGTGGGTGTCTTCTGGCTACCCTCATTCTTTCAAGTTCTTGTAGAACTAATGATGAAAGGTTTTGTTGTTCAGAAACAATGTTTTTAACAACTTTTGGTGTTGTATCAGTGGACTGAGTTGCATCTGTTTCTTCAAAATCTTCTTTAGATATAGTGATTCTTCATGATTTTCTAAATTTTCTAAATCAGTTGAATTGTTATGTTGACTATGTTCAATTTTATGGGCTATTGGATTTATTTTGTCAAAAATGGCATTTAATTTCTACATTAGTTAATTATGATTGTCTCTAGAATCGTTATGGATTTTCAAGATTAGTCTGTCTATCCAATTTCTCGTGTCTTGAAGTTGTTTGATGTCGTCGGAATTTCCTGTAACCTTATCCTCAATATTGACTAATCGTTTAGTGAATTCATCGAAATTATTGATCTTACTCTCTAGATAGATCAACTTTTTGTTGAAATCGTCCATTGTCATTGATGAAGACATCAAGTGGCAACGTTTTTGAGGCACTGCATGAAACAGCTGAAGGTAGCCAACTGTGGCGTAGGTGCTTCCTTCCAGGGGAGAAGATCATTGCTCTAGTGAAGGTGAGGGTGTGCAGGGGTTGATAATGGTGTTCTAGTCATGATATGGTAATGAAATCAGAAGCAGGTGGCAGTAGTAGTGATCACACTGATCTTGAAGAGAGACCGCTCTGATACCAAATGGAGAAACAAAGTTGTAGGCTTGTTGACTTAATTGTAAAATACACAAGAGGTATTGTAAAAATAATATAGTATATATAAAATGTATAAGAGATGATGATAAAATGTTACAATGGGGCCCTTCTTATATACCTACGCAGGTGGCCTTTCATTAATGGGCATGTCTTTTAGACATGCCCTTTCACTAACTTAATGATTACTTACATAATCCCTATTTAACTATTAATAAATATATTTATTATATTCATTATGAATTATATTCATAACACAGGCTGCCCAATGCGGACACGACCCCCACGTGGTTCAATATCAAACGACAAGATTCTTAAATTAAATGTGGTTGGTTTAAAAATTAAATGCGTGTATTTTAAAAAATGAAAAGCGTTGAGTTTTAAAAACCATTTCGATTTAAGAATAGAGGGGGCAAGGTTTGACCACCCAACCCCCTCCCTTCCATTTCAGATCCTAAACCACTCAGCCACAATGGCTTCTTTGAAAAAATTGCCCACACTTAGATACATAAACCTTCATTCTACAGTGCACATAGGACATACAGGAGCGAGCATGGAAAACAAGGCAGTGGAACCTAGAGAAATGTGTAGGAGGGGGTTGGACCATGATTTGAGCCATTTTTCTAGAGTGGCCAGATTTTCACTTTGTCATATTGGGGCAAGCTTTATATGGATTCTGCACTACTCGATGCCACAAATCCAACGATGCCACACATTTCATCATTAAAGGTCTCCAATTTTCGGTTAGTTTTAGATTGGGTAGGCATAACGGTGTAATTCCTAATTTTGTACTTGTACTTTCATTTTTTCCATTTAATGAAAGCAGGGCCTCCCCACTATTTGAGCAAGGCCCGGAGACGTAGTCCCTCCTGGATGAACTCTGATACCACTAGATCCAAAATCTTTTGCTTGAGATGTATAAAAGAATTAACATGTAAAAATTGTAGCTTTCAATAAGAAACTTTAAAGGCATAAGTCGAAAAAGAGAGAAGCCATTAACATCATGCACGATGACGACGAGATCTTCAATCTGAACCTGGTTCGAGATCAATCCAAACGCTTTGATTTTTTAGCCTTATACTTAATCCACTTGTACTTGTACCTGTTTAATCCACCTATTTTTGGACATCAGGCACATTTCGGTAGGTCAATCCAAGTGGAATACATTGTTAGGTGGGGAGTTTGGCTAGGGCAACACATCCGTTAAAATAAAATGGAGGTGTCCTAAGATGAGCTCAACAAGAATAGAAATATCATGTGGAACAAAAGGGTAAAATCTCATTTTATTTTGATTTTTAGTAAGAATACAAACTATGAAAGCATGGCCTATCGATCCTTTAGACTTTCAAAATTTGAAGCTACAGGTGTTAAAAAAGTTACCATAGGGATAACTAGCTTGTGGCAGCTAAGCGTTCATAGTGACATTGCATTTTGATCCTTCAATGTCGGCTCTTCCTATCATTGTGAAGCAAAAAATACTGAGCTAAGAAGGCTCCTACAGGAACCAAGGGAAAAAAAAAGGTTACTATGTGAGTTACAAAATTTGGAAAAATCGCGACATAACCAACCCAACGTAAAATGTAACCCTTTAATTTCACGTACTTCTCATGGTGATGAATTCGTTGATTTTGAAAAACATATAACTAAAGGGATCATATCCAAACTACTACAGAATATGGGGTATCAGGGAAAAGGCCTCGGCATCCATGGCCAAGGCATCATAAACCCCATCGAAGTCAAGGAATTTCCACGTCATGCAGGACTCAGATACACAGGAAAGGAAGTGGGAGAAAGCTCGAATACAGCTAGTGACCAGCCAATGATAGACAATGAAATCCCTTCCTCACAGCCTAGCGATAGTGAGGGATCCATGAAAACTTATTGGAGGAACACCAGGGTAAAGCGCCCCGAGGTGACCCGAAAATTTTGGAGGAAAAAGAATCATTTTATTCATTGCAACGAAGTGGGACACCAACAATCCATGTGTCCAATGATCCATGCTCCAGAAGCATCGATAGAAGAACCAAAAGGTGAAAATTTTCAACACATGAATCCACCACATTCATTGTGGTCTACTTTATTAAGTTGGTTTTTTTAGAGGTAGTATATTGTTATGGCCACTGTTGTAAATCATACGTTGCAAGTAAATGTAAACGTGATGGTATGTTTCCCATCACTTCAAAATGCAACGATGATGTTTTGGCCTTTTCTTATAGTTGAGGTATTGATTGTTTTCATGTAATCCTTGACCAATGAGTGTGTGTTATAAACTCTTGCAAGGAGGGGTGTTGAGTCACACATGTGTGGTTTGAGTGTGTTAATGATTTTGGGGCCCAAAACATCTTTAGTGGGGAGTAATTATCCAGGTGGATTAAACACGTATAGTACAAGTGGCTTAAGTACAAGTTTTGAAACTCCAAGTGTTTGGATTGATCTTGAACCAGGCTTAGATTGAATATCTTGTTGTCCTGATCATGGTGATGTGAATGGTTCGTCAAACCAAGCCCGTATGCGAAATTTAGGAGGATTCAAATATTTGGTTTGACTTGGTGACTAGGTTGGCTTAAGGAGGCAACAATTTTGCTAGAACTTGGCCACTGGATTCTGGCCAACCTGGCCAGATTTTGAGAAAATTTGTGGGATGGTTAAAACGTCTCCTTCGACCAATTTTCAAAGATTTGAAAAATGACTTCTTTGTTTAAAAATAAAAAAAAATAATATATATATATACATCTTAAGGGTGGCGGGCCACCAACCCCTCCACCTCATACAAATCCCATCCAATGAGTTATCAAAATATATTTCTATATAGTTGGGCCAACGACCACCACCCCATTGCCCACCGCATATATATTAAAACCATGGTAATGTGGGTGGGGCACGAGCTATCAACCCCATCGCCTTCCCATACCATATTGCATATAATGGACACTAACAAGAGCTTCGAGGGCAGGCCGCCCAATGCGGACCTGACCCCCACGTGGTTCAATATCAAACGGTGGGATTCTTAAATTAAATATGATTGATTTAAAAATCAAATGCGAGTGTTTTAAAAAATGAAAAGTATGGAGTTTTAAAAACCATTTCAATTTAAGAATAGAGGGGGTGGGATTTGACCACCCGACCCCCTCCCTTCCATTGCAGATCCTAAACCATTTAGCCACAACGGCTTCTTTGAAAAATCCACTCACACTCAGATACATAAACCTTCATTCTACAATGCACCTAGGACAGACAGGAGCAGGCACAAAAAATGAGGCAGTGGAACCTGGAGCAGTGTATAGGAGGGGGTGGAACCATGATCTGAGCCATTTTTCCAGAGGGACAAGATTTTCGCTTTGTTAGATTGGGTAAAATTTTATATGGATTCTTCACTACTCGACACAGCAAATCTAATGGTGCTACCCATTTCATCATCAGAGGTCTACAATTTTTGGCCAGTTTCAAATTGGGTAGGTATAAGGGTGTAATTCCTCATCTTGTACTTGTACTTTCATTTTTTCCATTTAATGAAAGTAGGGCCTCCCCATTAATTGAACAGGGCCCGGAGACGGACGTAGTCCCTCCTGGATGAACTCCAATATCAACTCTGAGTTCTCGTGCATGATGTTAATTGCTTCTCTCTTTTTCCGCTTATGCCTTTAAATTTTCTTGTTTAAAGCTACAATTTTCACATGTTAATTCTTTTATACATCTCAAGAAAAACATTTTGGATCATTTCGCTACGAAATTCTCTTGATTCCCCTCTTTCTGCAGTGAGCAACTTTTTGTAGCAATTTTTAGTTTTAATGGTTCAATGAAGGCAAACTAACCACGTGGAAAGCTTAAAGAGTATTAGAGAAATATTTTTTTGGAAGAATGATCTTCGAAAATGCTATCCAACTCACCATCTCATCATGAAGACAATCATCATTTATGATGACACTAGTTCCTTAAAAGTAGGAGGATTAGTCTCCTAAGTTAGTAAGGACATTAATGTCTTGGTCATGGTGAGTGCTACGCAAGCACATGACCATCTTTGATGTAAATATGCAGTCCTTTTAGTTAGTTGATGTAATAAATAGGTGTAAGAGTCCTAGAATGTCTCTAAGTCCTAAAGCTAGTAGATGTTAGTTTCATTTCCATGTATTCTTCTTATTGTTAAGATAAGTGTCAACAAAGGAGTACGATGATCTAGCCTTGTAGGAAGATCCAATGTAAAAGGAATGAAGCCTATTAGTAGTTTAAATTCTAAATAATAAAAGGTTGAATGATTTATCTTACACTGCTACTATTTTAAACTTTTCTGAGCAGTAATATGGAGTGGTTGTTGGTTTCTTCCCTATCTAGGATTCATCTGATGTTTTCATGAGTAATTGTTCTATTTATCTTGCTATTTTTCTTTTAGTATTTTAATGTGTGATTACTCAGAATTCATGTACATCATTCTCTAACTTCCTTCAAGCATTAGACTATTGTATATCTATGTGTGTTGTCCTTTTCATTAAGACATATATATTCCCCAGCTTCCATAAGAATAACCATTGTGACTGAGTTTCTTAACATTGAATCCATAAGCCCAATGGTAGTAAATCCTATATATTTTTCACCTACATACAAATACACTCAAGAGACTATTACAAAGTTAGCCATCTGATTGAGTTTCATTTGAAAAAATCATATTTACCTTTGAGAGAGCCCTCTCAGGTTGAAAAGCCTATTTTTTAGCCAGAATTTGGTTTGAAAGAGTTACTCTAGGTTGTGTGGTGGAGCAGCCCATCTATAGCAACTTAGTGATAAAAAAGGGCTTGAGATATACTATACCCGTTATTTACAAAAATGGTCAGAAGATGGGACTTTTCTAACTCCAAGTGGCTATCATCATAGATTCTTAAAGCATGGGTAGCAAGAGTGCAAAGAACACCAAATTTTTGAGTAGTAAAATGATGAGAACCAACATGAAGATATTGTTCGGTGTGAATTTTCTTATGGAAAACTTGGTGAGAAAAGGAACCAAATTTTTTTCTAGAGAGAAGGATATCTAAGAAGGGCGAACAACCATCAACCTTAACTTCTATCATGAATTTGATGGAGTCTAAGATATGACTAATTTTATCAATAATATGTAAATAAATATAATATTAATATAATCATTTTAAATGTGCTAAATATGTCTAAGATTAATCTAGTCATTTTATTTTAAAAAAAAATTAGTTCCTCAGTTTGTTGAGATGATAAATATTGTTAATAAATTTAATGATGAAAATGATGAAATAAATTTTTTGAATGAAAAGTGACAATGTAATAGTTTCGAGTGATACAAAATATGAATAATGAGAATGTAGTCAATTACAAATAGTCTTCATTGTACTCAATATCAAACTATTTTCTTCTACCATTCTTATTGTCACCCTTGTTAGTTGTGTCATCTTCTCATATCGATTATATGGAAAAGACAGTTTAAATTGTAATCTATTTAAATCTTTAGCTCGAGCTGATGTAGTAAACATCATACCTTGTCTCTTTTTCTCTCCAATATTAATAGGTTGAATTACTATAACACAAAAATCAATGTACATTGCTAGTAATTTTTTGTGCTTACACTAAAATCAATGTGCATTGTTAATCCAATCAGTTTAAAAGTAATGTACCATCATACATCCAATTACATCAAATTGGAAATCAAAATCTACACTAAAATCAATGCATTCAATGCAAGAAATTAAATACTATTAAAAACCAACATGTACAATGAAGTCAATGCATTTAGTGCAAGAAATCTAATATGATTAGAAATCACCATCTACATTGAAATGAATGCATTTAGTGCAACAAATAAAATAATATTAGAAATCATCTACATTGAAATAAATGCATATAGTGCAAGAAATCAAATATAATTAGAAATCAAAATCTACACTAAAATCAATGCATCTAGTGCAAGCAATCAAACAGGATTAGAAAACATCGTCTACATTGGAATCAATGAATTTAGTTCAAGCAATCAAACAGGATTAGAACTCATCTACATTGAAATTAGCGCATCTAGTGAAAGCAATAAAATATCATTAGAAATCAACATCTACACTAAAATCAATGCATCTAATGCAAGTAATCAAATAGGATTAGAAATCTCCATCTAAACTGAAATCAATGCATCTAGTGAAAGAAATATTCTCCCCTCTCTCCCCCCTCCATATATATATATATATATATATCCCTCCTTCTCTCCTTTTTATATCTCTATCTCGCTCCCTGAAACACACATGCTTTCTCACTCCATATCTATCAATCTATTTGTCCCTCCCTCCCTCTCTCTGTGTCTCTCTTCTTCCCTCTCTTCACCTTCCATCAATATCTCTATCTCCCTTTGTCTCCCTATATCACCCCCAAAACATACACTCTCTTTCTCTAATCTATCTATCTAACCCTCCTTCCCTCTCTCCCTCTCTCTCTCTCTTGCTTCCCCTTCTCTCCCTCTCCCCTGCTTCTCACTTTCCTCTCTCCCTCTCTCTCCATCTTCCTTATCACTCCCCTATCTCTCTACACCTTTCTCTCTCTATGTATTTCTTCTTACCTCCCTCTCTCTCTCTCCCACTCCAACTTCATATCTCTTTCCCTCTTTCCCTCCTTCTCTCCACTCTCTCACATCCTCTCTCTTCCTTCATTTATCTCCCACCTCTCTCTCTCTCTCTCTCTCTCCTCTCCCTCCAAATATGTTACTATATCCATCCCTCCGTCCTTCTCTCTCCTTCTCTCCCCCCTTCTCTCCATCTCTCCTTATTTGTGTCTTTATATAACACCCAAACATACACACTCTATCTCCATCTCTCCTTTGTCACTCCCTCTCTCTCCACTTCTTACTCTCTCTGTATTTCTTCTTCCTTCCTCTCTCCTCCTCTCTCTCAAGTCCTCTCTATCATACTTCCTCTATCTCCCTTTCTCTCCTACCTCCATTTCTATTCCCTCGTCTCTCTCTCTCTCTCTCTCTCTCTCTCTCTCTCTACCCTCCAATACTCTCTCTCCCCCCATCACTCTCCTCCTCTCTCTCAAGTCTTATCTCTCCCTTTATCTCTTGCTTCTCTCTCTCTCTCTCTCTCTCTCTCTCTACCCTCCAATCCTCTATCTTCCCCCATTACTCTCCTCCTTTCTCTCAAGTATTATCTCTCCCTTTATCTCTTACTTCCTTCTCTCTCTCTCTCTCTCTCTCTCTCTCTCTCTCTCTCTCTCTCTCTTTCCTCCAATCCTCTCTCTCTCTCTCTCTTTCTTTGCCCTCAAATCCTCTCTTACCCCATCGCTCTCTCTCTCTCTCCAACTATGTTACTATATACCTCCCTCTCTCCTTCTCTCTCTATCTCTCTCTCTCCAACTATGTTAATATATACCTTCATCTCTCTTTCTATCTCCTTCTCTCCCCCCTTCTCTCCATCTATCCTTATTTGTCTCTTTATCTCACCTCTATATATACACACTCTCTCTCCATCTATCAATTGTCACTCCCTCTCTCTCTCTCCACCTCTCCCTTATCAATATCTCTCTCTCTCTCTCTCTCTCTCTCTCTCTCTCTCTCTCTCTCTCTCTCCACTTGTCACTCTCTATGTATTTCTTCCTCCATCCCTCTTCCCCCCTCCAACTCCATCTCTTTATCCCTCGATCTCTCCTCCTCCTCTCTCAAGTCCTCTCTCTCACCCTTCCTCCCTCTCCCTTCATATCCTACCTCCCTCTCTCTTCCCCCATCTCTCTCTCTCTCTACCCTCCAATCCTCTCACTATATCCCTCCCTCTCTCCTTCACCATATCCCCCTTCCATCTTTGTGTCTTCCTCTCCCTCTCTTACCCTTATATACCTCTCACACTCCTCTCCCTCTCTCTCTCTTCATTCCTTCACTCCCCTCTCCTTCATTTTATCTACATCTCTCCCTTGTGACTCCCCCTATCTCTCCACCTATATCACTCTATGTCTTTTTTCTTCCCTCCCATATATATCTATATTTAATATATATCATGATATATTAATATATGTTATAATATAACAAATTTAATGTTGTATTAATCCAAATTTATTAAATTTTTTGGGTGCAACCTAACTTGGCATAGATTTTGGAAAATATTTTACAGTTTGTGGGGTGGAGTGCGTAGTGGAGTGTGCAGCGGAGCACAATTTAAGGAATTAAATGGATTGCGTGGTGTGGTAAGGGCTTCGAGGTGGGTCGAAGCCCCTCGTTTTTGTAAAAGTGTGTGATTTTGTAGGGGATCAATGGTTTTGGGATGATAGTTGATTGTTTTAAGGAGTCCATGGTATTTGGACCATGGTATTTTGACGATGTAATGATACAATGTAATAGTATATATAGGGTAAAATAATAATAAAATAATCATCTTCGATCCAGATCAGAGTTATGGGTAACTTATTGTGATTTGTACTTTGTAGTGAAGGAGAGTCTCTAAAGGTGAGTGCATAGGGGCCTAGAGAAGAGTCTGCATTTTAGTGCATAGACAAACAAAAACTTAATGCGCAGGTCAAGAACTGGTTGTATTCAAAGACTCATTATAATAAGAAAAAAAATTGGATGATATTTTGGTGTTATTGTATGGTTGATGTGTATATTTTCTTACTATATATTATAGAATAGCAGTATTACACTTGCAATTTACTTCAATGCAGTAATGGTTTATTTTTTTATAGGGCACGTTTAAGTGATTAATCTAATGTGGCAAAGTGATTTATAAGTGATAAGTATAACATAATATGATAATACAACATAGTCAAGTCCCTTAGGGCTATAGAAACCTAGTTCTGCATCCACCCAAGTCACTTCAAGTGAGACTTTGATCTTCTTGCATGTTGTTCAAAAGGGCTAGTGATCAATGGTTTTGTTGGTGTGCAATATAGATCAAACTCGGGTCAACCGAAACAAGCCAAAAATTGGTTCCATTGATGGGACCTGGATCTGTTTGAGGGATACGTGGATGTGGTACCCATCGAAGAAGGAGATTAAAAATGGGATAAACCTGAAATTGCGAGAATTTGTGGATCAAGAAAACATAAACCCTCATTTGACATCTAAAGCTTGGTTACAAAATATATCTTTAAATATCAATATGATATTTTCTTTGGTTCTTTTCCTATTGAGTTGTATGAGTGGATATCAAGGTTGACCAAAAGGATGAACTCTTTTAAGGGTGGAAAACCTACAGTGTGGACTCTTGAACTAATATAACAACTCAAGAGCATTGACAATAGGATTTCAAGGGTTGTTGATTTTTGGATTGAAAGTATCTTGGGAGGATTCATTACTGAGTTGGTAGTAGACTCAACAGTGTTCTACATCGAAGCATAATGACGATTCTTCAAAGGTCCATGAGGTAAGTATTTAAAATATTTGAAGCTTTGGATTAAGATGCTTCTGTGTGAAAATGGAGTTTTACTAGTGCAGTTAGACTGCTAGTTTACTTATGTTTTGAAGAAGAGAAAATAAATATGAGTAACATATCGGTGTAATGCGAAGTGGGAAAATATATAGAGCAAATACTAGAACCATTGGTTGGTTTCTTAGGAGGCCATTTTTTTGGTTGGGGAAAGGGTTATATCCCCAACAGGCATTGAAATGGGGTTCTGGCATTAGAGATAATCTTATAGAGACCAGTAAGACCCTAAAGACGGTAAGAGATGCAGAAAAAAGACCTTTAGAGCACTCCTAATACTGAGTTAAATATATCCAATGGAAAAGAGTTGAATACCTTGGTAGAGACAGATTATAGTCCTCTTTTGAGTGGATTAGAAAGTGAAAGAGAAGAAAGCCACTCTGATAACCCCTAGGTAACTTTGCAGTATTCTCCCTCCTAGCCTGAGAGTTCGCAGAAGCTAGAATCCAGTAATAGCTAGAGTGTTTTTGGTTTTCTTACTCCCCCTACCCCTCCTACCCCACCATCCCCCTCCCGCTCCCCCTCTCCCTCCCCACCCGCCAAGAAGAGGTATGGTTGACGATATTAAGATATTTCTTTTCAAAGGAACTAGATTGGAGGATTTGGAAAAATTTTGGTTTTTATGTGAAGTTGTATGGATAGTGAAGCAAATCAACAATGAGAATATAAATAAATCGTAACTCATTACGAATCTGCGAAATATATCATTGAAATGGTATATGAAGTATTCAAATAATCAGTACATAAAATTTGCATGTATTAAAACAACACTGGTAAGAGAGTTTAAGAATCCAAATTCTATGTCACAATGCATCACTGATTTGAAAGAGATCAAATAGAAACCTACTGATTCTGTTTGGGATTTTGACTAGAGATTTAATTTGTTATTTTATCAGGTAATATTTGAAAAATCCCTACAACAACATCAAGTATGGTTTATAGTTTCGCTTCTACCACATATCATATTTCCATTGATGCAACAAAGGATAGGAACTCAAGCCGAAGCTCTAGATATTGCAATGAAATTGGAAGCTTCGCCTATAGGAGATACCAATTTAGGCATGCAACAATTTCATAATCAGCTGGAGAACCTAACCCTATAGATACAATACATCAAGAAAAGAAATGAAGTTGGAGAAGAAGTGTGGTGTATGAAGTGTAGATTAGAGGCCCATTCTAAAGAATAGTGCCCTATCTTCAGGGATTACATGGTTGGTGGGGCACCGAATCCCTTGAATGTGGGATCCAGCCTATGGTGTAAAATATATGAGACTAGATTCCAACATCGTTCATAAGACTATTAATTGTTATATAAATATGTATAGACTCCGAGGAACCTATATTGAAAATTCTGTAAATTAGTAGGACATGATGAGAATAATTGTCAGGAATACGACCTAATGATGGAGCACAATGCTAACACTTATAGAATGCAAGCAGAATAGCAAGAACGTGAGGAAAATGGACAACATAGTGGTTGAGGAGGTTACCATAGAAGACGTCGAGGCGGTGGAGCCATGTCGAGGACGTGGACATATAATTTTCTATAACTACGAGCAGCTCGGTCATTTTACGAGAGATTTATAGAACCCCACAAAGACATGTAAGTATAGTAAATCCTTTGACCATGTAATTGAATAATGTCCTGTACTTATGGAAAATATCCAAGAAAGGAGGAATCAACTGCTGACACAGAATATTCAAATGATGACTGCTGAAAGGAGGATCGATGAACCTCAAGTTAGTATTGTCACTAAAATTGGAGCGACAACTGGTAGTGACAAATCAGATGAAAAGAAAGAATTTGAAAGTTCATGGGTCATAAATACTATTGAGAAGGTGCCTGATTTTTATATTCATAAACAAAAAGAATTATTTATGGAAGCAAAAAAAAAAAAATTATGGATGTTTGAGCTTTGACCTCTAATTCACATCCAAATCCTGATCAGATAAGTAGCTACAAAGTGTCATCATCTTCAAATCAAAACTGAGCTCCAACACGAGATCAAGATCCAATGCAAGACTAGGATTCAGCAAATCAAGTAAGTATTTTAAAATATTTTCTACGGACTTGTATGAAATTGTTAATAGATCAAAATGTCATATAAGGGCTTTAGGAGTTGGTAGATTCCTGTGCATCCAAAGAGACACCACAAAGTGAGATGTGCGCAGTAAATATTTTTCATCTAAAGAAGAGAACTGGAAGAGAAATTAGGCTTAGTGCATATATAGTAGAGTATGAGATGAATCAAATTATTTTGGATCTGGGATTTGATGCTAATGTCTTGATGAAGCATACATGGGAATTAATGGCTAACGGTGAAGATACAGTGGTCACCTATTTAGTTAAGGATGGAAAATCAGCAAAAAATATTCCCTGTGGGAAGACTACCAAGTGTACTCACAGTGGATATTGAAGGAGTTTGTACTAATGTTGATTTTGAAGTAATATATATTGTTGATGACAGTAACCCTTATCCTGCATTTCTTGGACTTGACTGGGAATTTGAAAATATGGCCATAATTAATCTGAATAATAGATATATGATATTTGAAGGAAACAATATCAAAGTAATTGTTCCCTTGGATCCATCAGAAGGATTAATATACATAGAACTAGTCAAAGAAGAATATTGTGCAATTGACATAGATAATATAAATCAAATGACAGTGAAGGAACAATATTGTGTTAGCCTCACTGCAGAGGGAAATTTTATTTGGGAGCATGATATTTCTTGCACCTCAAACTCAGAACAATAGTTGGAAGACTGATAGAATAGGTTGCATGAAGTATCCACAAGGAAATGTTTAAGAATTACCAAATCAGTTCATTGTATGATATCTGAGGTATGTAAAATACCTTCTTATGATGTCTTAAGTCATGTAAATACTTTTATTAATTATTACGAAGAAAACTTTCCAGAAAGTAAAAGGTTGTCAGCCTTGGATATAGCCCTTAAATCTACCCTTGCTATATGGTGGAATGCACACAAGAATAATATATGAGGTTGGAATGAATGTCCCAGATTGATGTGGATAAGGTTTGGATAGATAGGTATAGAGATGGGGATAAAATATGATGGTGAACTAATCCTAAGAATCATATCCAGCTATGCACTACAACATGGAAGGAGATTCCACAACAAGAATGGGTACATGGATTCATTCATACATTAGAGACAATCCCTAAGAACGGGTACCTAGAAAAAAAGTTTTAACATGGTACCGAGAAATAGGAAGACATGGTTGATGGCTTCATATTAACATTCAGCTTTGAGGATGACTTCCCATACATAGATTTGGCCCTTTAGACAGTCAACAAGAGGATGTTTGAGAATGTCACCCCACTAACATGGAAACAACCTGATTGGGTTGCATAGATAGAAAATTCACTGGAGTACTATAACCTTACTGTAGATGAAGAAGAATATCTGTCTAGCATCGACATAGCATAGTTAGAAGGATACTGCAAATTGGCTGGACCTTAACTAGAGATACCCGACATAACGAAGCCACTAAATACTAAGAAGGTAAACATAGTGTATGATGAAAATAAGTATTTTTGAGCATGTGATGTGTGTCAAAGAATAGGGAAAGCTTACAAAAGCGATGAGATGCCATTGGTACCACAAGTTACATTGCAAGCCTTTGATAAGTGGGCCATTGATTTTGTTGGACCCATCAACCCACCTGGAAAAAGGACTGGTGCAAGGTACATAATTACAACGATTGATTACTTGAAAATATGGGTTGAAGCACAACCAGTAAATGAATGCAGCGCAAAAACAACAACAAAGTTTATTATATAATTATTTCGGTAATAATCACATGAAAATGAACTTTGTCAACGTGTTTCGAACAAACCAGTGTGGTTCATCATCAAGACTAGGTGATAGATCAGATCAAGACGTTGAGTATAAATAGATGTAGAGATGGCTAAACTAGCAGTTATCCTAACGACTATTTTAGCCATCTCTACATCTATTTATATTCAACATCCTGATCTTATCTCTCACCTAGTCCTGATGATGAACAACACTGGTTGGTTTGAAACGCGTCGACAAAGTTCATTTTCATGTGATTATTACCGAAAGAATTCTATAATACTCAATGCATCATAGAAGCCAAAGTTCTAAAAACAAAGTTTATTTTTGAGTACTTGTTGTATAGATTTGGATGTGTGACAATTTTGATGAGTGACCAAGGCATGCACTTCCTCAATAAATCTATTGAAGCATTGACTGAGTAGTTCCAATTTTATCATCGGAAGAGTACCCCTTATCACCCTTTGGAAAATGGAATAGTAGAAGCATTTAATAATATTTTGGAGAATGCACTTCCCAAAGTATGCAATGTGAATAGAGACGACTGGGACCTTAGAATTCCAACAATGTTATGGGATTATAGGACCACATGTAAGAAGTTGACATGTTAGACACCCTTCAGGTTCGTTTATGGGCAAGAATTTGTGATTCCCATGGAGTAAATCATGTATAGCTTGAGAATTACAACTTTTATAGATATGGTAGACCCTAATATAATGGATCAAATAATGTCACAATTGCTTTCTTTGGAGGAATATAGATTTATAGAAAGATTCCATCAGCAGGTACATAAAGCAAGAGAAAAGGCATGACATGACATACATATTAAGCATAATATGTTCTAGGTAGGAGACAGTGTTCTCCTTTATGATAGTAAGTTTGTAAATTTTCCAAAAAAATTCAAGATGCATTGGTTGGGCCCATACGTTATCAAGCATGTTACTGATAGAGGCATATTTCTATTAACAAAGTTAAATGGAGAATTTTTTCAAGGAAGAGTAAGTGGTAGCAGGTTGAATTTGTACAAGGACAACCCTGCCCCTATAGCTTCGCTCTGAAGAAAGAAGAAAAGTCTTACTGCCAACTGCAGTTGAATATGGGAACTAGACTATAAACTACAATGTAGAGAGAGATTCTATGTAGGAATCCTCAATGTAAGAGGATTTTTTCACTATAATACAGGATGCGGTGAGCTTTTCCAGAAAAATATGACTGTTATAAGGGAAATTTGTCATTGAAATATGCGGAAAGATGCATTTATGATGACATATCAATCGGATCTAGCGATATATATGAAATCAATGAACACAATCTGAGCTAATGATGTGGTTATAAATTTAGAATTTTTATAAAAATATTTGTCCCACCTAGATTTGACACTTTGTTGTCCTAAGAATTCGAGTATTGATACTGCAGAAAAGTTGTAGAAATTTTTGTTGTTGTATGAATCGTGAGGATTTTATTCGAATATTCACTGAGAAGGGATTAGTCGGGATCATGGAAGTAGTCACTGAAGCATCTGGTATGCCTGCAACATCATTTGAGATGCCCGTAAAAACATCATCATGCACGCAACAGAGATTCCCACGGAAAAACATTAACAAAGAGCATAGAACGAAGAAGAAACAAGAAAAGAAACTCACTGAACTTGAACAAGAACCTGAACATGTGAGAGATAGTGAGGAAGAAGCAGAGCAAGAGCAAATGGAAACGAATGGCACAACATTTTTTTTGTCTATCCCACCATATATCCCACTAAGGAAACTAGATGCAAAACCAGCGGTAGAGTCAAAGGACGCAAATTATGGAACCTTCACACCTATACTACTAGATTTAGTATAATTTATTTGGGAAGATTCTGCAGCTGAAGTTCACAGAAAATGATTTTAATGATATAAATAAATATCTATAATTTGCACCAAACAAGTACTTAGGACAAGTGCACTGCCTAGGGTGTGGTGTGATGAGGTTATAACCACAACAGTGGGTGGTTGGGTTCGCACATTCAGGTTTGTTGAACATGCTGAATGTGACACACTTCGGTAGAAGTCCAGGAAAAAAAACTTGTGTGAGACAAATGCTTGTACTGGTGCATGATGGATGCCTGTGGATAGGGGAAGAGGATACCTATAGACTAAATGTTGATATGGAGAATCATAAGACTACCTTATCAATGGTTTAATCTCGCAAAGGATTTTTTTGGGAAAGATCAGGACAGAGACATAGTAGAAAACATGAAGAACATGTTTGGACTGACAGAAGGGGAGCGGGGTTATGGTATCAACTCAATCAATGACTAGGGAGTTCTCTTCACCTCACACATATTGGCTGGAAAAATCATGAGGAAGTGTCGGGCTATTGAATTCCCTGCACCGGTAGTTTCATTAGTTGCACAATGCACTAATGGGGTTCATTACAACTAGGTTGAATACCTATGCAAAGAGTTTATGGTCGACTGCTACGAGGATCAAGAGGAAGGTACTCCATTTCATTATGCATGGTTATTGTTAGGTAAACTTGAATTGGTATAGAGACAATGTTGACTAGGGTAAATAGTAGTGGTTTTTGGGGCACATGGTTTTGTGCACCCATGGTTTATAACCCATGGTATTGCATCTAATGGAGCCTATAAAAATGCTGGGAAGACTTCATTGTAAGGCAAGGCCTGGAGGTGAGAGGTGAAGGCTCACTTGGCCGGATTGGCTAGGGTTGTGGCCAATGTTTAATGAAATTTCATTGGTTGGGTTTTTCCCCGGAGTTTGGAGTTTTCCCGGATAAACATCTGTGTTTATGTTTATGTGCTTTGTTGCTAGGGTTTTTATGTGTATTATTCTCTTGATAAATATTTTATTTTTGCAGTAAATTCTTAACAAATGGTACAGAGCCAAATGTTGGCTTCAGAGGGATGCTTTTGTTGCCAAAGGTTTAATTGGCCTGTGAATGTAGATATGATTTTTTGCACTGATGATGCAGATCTGGATCTGGAATGTTAGAGTTTAGAAGAGCAGAAAAGGTAGATCGAGTAGCCGAGGAAAGGAAGCATCGTTGTGAGACTACTAAGTGAATAGTGGTCAAGATTGTGACAAAGAGCTCACGGACGCGTTAGAGAGATCGATGTTGAGCTTGTTTGGAAATCAGATCTAGGCAAAGATCATATCTGGGTGCAAGTAGCTGGTGAGAAGAACCATTTTCGGGATTGGAAACCAAACATTGATTTCCATCCACGACCTGCAAAACAATCTCTTTAGGATTGTATCCGAAGAGCGGTCTCCATGGTAAGGAACACATGACAATTTATGGCACGACCTTCATAAGAAGCACAATATCCACTCAATTAACATGGGTATGAATTGTGAGTTAGATTTGTGTGCCCCATGAATGTCGATGTCAAATATATGAACCACAGTGAACTATGTAATGAATAAGTGTAGTAGATGACCTCAAATCGTGGATTACATGTCCAAACAAAGTTCATGAGAATTAGAGCTGGCCGCACTGAGATTTACATGCAGAAGTCAACATTTGCACCACTCAAAATGAAAAATTCCATTCACATACACCTGGAATATGTTTAAAATCACATCGTCAATGAAACTGATGCGCTGGTGCAGGATCACGAGAAGGCAAGGCTGAATAATCTATTGCACCATTTGTGCAGTTCAGATGAGACCAACATGTTTTTCAATAAATAGGACATAAGTGCCATTTCAACCAAAGGTAAATGATGGATGCCCATTGTGAGAGATGTGCCCTGTGGGAGGTCTGTGAGCGTAGAAGGCACAAGATGAGCCATGTAACTATGAACCCCACTGAGGTCGACATTATCCATTAATATGTGGGGGGATTGAGATCATTGATGGCGATGCAGATGCTAGTAAATTTCTCTGGTTGTCAGACGTTGCTGCAGCTGCCAACAATGGTGAAGATCGATGTAAAGATCGAAAGGAAGACTAAGAGCACCTTTGAAGGTTAGACGGCTAAGGAGAGATGTGCATTCTCTGTGTTGTGCGATTAGTCGATGCAAAGCAGATGGCAACTGTGCCTCTCAGCGGTAGCATGACTAATTAAACTTTCAGTGTAGATGAAAGAGCAAAGAGGACAAATACTTTGCTGAGATATTGTAGAAAGACATCAATTCGCTCAGATCCTGTAATGAATATAGGTGCACAAAGTTGCATGGCGGGCCTTGTCACGTGACATTTGAGGAAGCAGTTATCTACAGTGTGTCTTCGGTCAAGCAAGTGCACCCATGTTGCAGTGATGGCTTCCAGAAAGATGACTAACATCATGTTTTTAAAATGACATCTAGGAAATATTGGAAATTTACACTGCCATTGGTCTGTTTGCAATAGCAATGAGTGGCTCATAAAGAAATGAATGAATGTAAGTGATGAGCAGCATGGAAAATGTGTCATGAGAGATCCATGAGATATGAGAGGATATGTGCACGTGGATTAATAAATTGATGAACCATGTATCTGAAGAGAACTCTTAGAGAACTGGCGGCTACAGAGGCTGGTGACCCATGTAATCCAGTAGATGGGTTCTTTTATATGGACATTGATTTCATATGTACAAAGACAACAACAAAGAAACTATATATATAATGGAGTTAATTTATTACATGTAAATGGGCATACTGCTGTAAGACCTGGTATGGCATGCGTACCCCTGGGTAATCACTGGTAAAGTATAGGTTAGACCTAGGTGATAGGGGGGATCTCAAGTTAATAATTACCCTGGGTAAAAAAAAAAAAAAAATTGAGGGGGGAAGAGCTAGAGTGAGTGGGGTTGTTCATCTAGCAGGTTTGGCTAGATTTAGTCAATAATCCCCAAGTCAAGTTTAAGGGGGGAATTGTTATGTAAATTTGACTTGGGATAGATTCAATGTTGACTAGGGTAAATAGTAGTGGTTTTTGGGGCACATGGTTTTGTGCATCCATGGTTTAGAGCCCATGGTATTGCATGTAATGGAGCCTATAAAAAGGCTGGGAAGACTTCATTGTAAGGCAAGGCCTAGAGGTGAGCAGTGAAGGCTCACTTGGCTGGATTGGCTAGGGTTGTGGCCAATGTTTAATGAAATTTCATTGGTTGGGTTTTTCCCTGGAGTTCGGGCTTTTCCCGGATAAACATCTGTGTTTATGTTTATGTGCTTTGTTGCTGGGTTTTTTATGTGTATTATTCTCTCGGTAAATATTTTATTTATGCGGTAAATTATTAACAGTTACTTCTAATAATTTCAATGCTTGAATGGAAAGAGCCGAAATATTCGTAGTTCCCTCTGGTAGACTCATATGATTGTGAAGCCACGTGGTATTCCTCGCTATGGTATTCCACTCAACCAGTTTACACAGATAACCAAGTCTGCTATGTCTATATATATCATATGGACTTACACATTTTGTTGAATCAAAGACCTCGCCTTTCAATTCTATTTACACAAGCAAGATAGATCTATAGATAAATTTAATGATGACTCCATAGAATACACATATAGGCTCACAAGGACACATGGAAGACAGAAGGCATCCCCCTACCATATTTAGTGCGGGAAAGATGATCTCTAATGTAGATACAATAGTGGCGTGGAGGAGTGGACTGCAGTTAGAGTAATAAACTATATGATATTTAAGAGTATAAGGACATGACGTAGCACGGGGAAGCGAGTGGGAAGTACGAGGATGAGAAAGAGGTAGAACAAGAGGCGAAATATGACAAGGGTCACCAGGATCCTCTTGGAGATGATGAGCAGAAAAAAGAGTCAGAAAAGACAGTGTTGACCAGATAAATCAATCTTGCGGACAAGATCGATCTCCCTAGTACCAAAAGGTAATCTAGCAACAAATAGCCAAACAAACCTATCTTTCTCTAGACATATGTGATTTACAAAATAATACTATAAATGTGTTAAAGCCTTACCGTAGATCCAATGCTTGTTTGAAGTAGTTGTCCTTCGGTCACTTGAAGGAGTTATATTTAAAGACCTGCAGTCACAAACAATCAAACATTAAATAGCACCTGCATAGTAAATATTATAAATCATGCCTATCATGGTGATCAAGGAATCAATGAAATAAACAGTTAATTAACAACTTATTGAGAAAAATGAATTCATTTGTATTAACTTTAAATGAAATAAAACCTTACAACCTTAGCCTTGATGTTGAACAGGTCTTCCAGGGGTTCGAAGCAGAAATCTCCTCTACTCTGAAAAGCCTTGCACTCTTCCAACCGAGACAGATAGAGGTATGTGATCTTTCCTCACAAAATCTCAATTAAATAATTCTGAATCCCAATAGCACTTTATCTCAAATAATTATAAAGCTTGAACTCCCCTTGAGGCTACCCAAGGCCTCTTTTTATAGTGCAAAAGAGGAGGTTTCAGTTCCAACTATGATGGGATAGAATCCTCCTTCAAAAGGATAAGCTCCTCACATCAAGGGGTTAGCTCCTTAAGGCAAGGGATGCATGAACCTCAAAAGAGCAGTTCTGCCACTACAAGATTCCTTTTAGAGGCTTCTAGAAATTACTGAAAGTGAGATTTTTGAGTTTACTTGCACCTTTTTAATATTTTATAGGGGTTTTCACTCTTAACACAGATAAAGTGTGTTCAGGTACGTAAGAGTCATGAACATTAGGTGTGGGACTGCAGGTAATACAAAGAGAAAGTGTGATACCAGAGTTAAAGATATTTTTGAGAGATTTTCTCTTATTTTTAAGGCTTGACATGAGGAACTGATGTGTTAGACTTGCAAAGGAGGAAGTATGAGTGATAATGAGCTCATACAGATAGCAGAATGTCAAGATGACAATTTTTAGTGCAACAAATTGCCCCTTAAAGTGCAAAGTCTCGAATAGATGAAGATAGATTCTGTCATGTATGAAGAGTGAAGTACTTTATCATTTCAAAGATCATCCTGTGGACACCCCAGTCGGAAATTGTAAAAACATTCAATGAAAAATATATATATGTAGATATATCATCGCTGAGGTAGGCATTACCATACTCAAATCAAAAATAACTAGAAAACTTATTTAAACTATCATAATACAAGAATGATTTTCAATACATCAACAATATAGACATGTGTAGACACAATATGGATGCAGCCATCTGTTTATGAATAGTCCACTGTATAAATGAATAACAAAATTCCTCACAGCCTGGATGGTAGAAACTAGATCCAGGGTCTTGATTTCCATTTCTCGAACCAGTACGATTCTATCCATGTGAATAAATGTGTTGAAGTCGAACATGGTAGAAACCACTTGATTACCAGTCAATAATGTAGACTGTTAACAAGTTTGAGAGTAACCACCAGTAATGTCAATGGCCCTCAAAGTACTCAATACAATCCATGAAATTTGAATGAATGAGCTAAAGTCAAACATGTCACAGAATCATTTGATCGAAGATCAATGATGCAACCTATCGTTGAAGGTGAGAAACCTACCATTGAGGCATGCAAATTTCAAAGAATTGATGATTTCTAGATCAACTTCCTAGATAATGAGTTGTTTTCGATAGAAAGTGATCTGTCGTAGGCAAGCCCACAACACGAAACCATAGATCAAGTTTTGAATAAATATATTGGAAAGGGCTGACTCAAGGATGGTCAAAATGGATGATAGATATTTAGCAGATGAATGGTTTGTTTGAACTGTCCTCTTGAACACATAACGACACTACAAATGGCTTGGTGACAATTCACCCAAAGCTAATACCCAGAAACTGGCTGAAGACTTTCAATATGGTTTGATTAACTGTTAGGCAAAGGATTTCCCAACCCAGGTGAAAAAAAGTGTCATGTTCAAGAGTGGTTAACGGCTTTTTGAATAATCAAAATACAACAAACAGGTTCATTTTTCTCTCTTTTCCCCCACCATTTCTGGAAAGTACCTCTTTATTTTTGACAAGCTTGAGGAGGATAAAATTTTCTTGTTTATAAGCTCATCCTTCGGATGAGTCCAACTTAGTTTAAAATTCGAACCCTAAGAAGGAGTGGTTCGTTCCTATTTAAAAATTGAACAGGTCGTTTACTGTTAAATTTTAACGAGTCTAGTATAGGAGAAACTCGGTGTTTTTTCAATTTTAGGAAGTCAGAAGAAAAAACTTAAGAAGACTCCATGGGGGTAATTTTTTGTCAATTTAGTCTCTCGAGCCCGAAAAAGGATAAAATAATGCGGGAGAGAACTCTGTTGACCATAATTAGTCAAGGTATACCTTTTTCATAAATATTCCATTTCAGTCCGTAAAAGGGCTAAACTTATACTGAAAGGACGATCATTCATTTATTTTAACGAGTTCGAATAATCAAGTGATTGACAATATTTTCAATTTTCGAGAGTTTGGAAGGAGCTTAAAAGAGGACCCCAAGTTTTCTCTTTTTTCATAAATTTTTGAAAGAGTCCAAAAAAGTGATAAAAGTATGTTGTTTGCTGAAAAACGATCGATTTTCCTGAAAATCCAATTTTCTGCACAAAAACTCGAAACATTACAAAGATAAATAAAAATGTTTTCAAAAATTACCTTTTTAAAGTGAAAAATAAACAAATTAAAAATTCATTTATCCGAAAAAAATTATAAAAAGGGCTTTTCTAACTTCATTTTTACCATTTGAGTTCAGAGTGAAAAGTGAGAGCTTTTGGGTAAAAAAGTTCCTGCGAAGATTTTGGAAAATCCATCTGGAGAAATCGAGAACCGTCAGCTCTAGGTAATCCACATCCTCCATATCTTGAATTTCATCCATTTACATTTCATTTTTAAGATTTAAATTTCATTTTTTAAGGAAAAATAGGTTGAAAAAATTGCTTGCGGGGGTCCGCAGGTGCAACACGCTGGCCCTGTGGACCCCAGCTTTTTTCTACATAGAAAAAAATCCTGGGTTGACACCTGTTTCACAACGCCCGTGTGTACCTACACACTATTTATAAAATAGGGTGCGGACCCCGTGCAATGAAATTTCAAACTTAAATTTCTTAATTTCTGCCCAAAAATTTTCAAACAATTTTGTTCTAATATGTCTTTTCATGCATTGTAGGACATTCAAAATTCTTGTTTGTAGAGAATGCGAGCATGAGGACATAGATGATGCTTCAATGAATCATTTTCCTACAATGCAGGCATTGAGAGCATGTGGTTTATACAAATTCTGGGCCATTCAGGGCATGAGGGCACAAGTAGACCTCCTGACGTGGCTAGTGAACAGATGGAATGTACAGGACCAGTGATTTGTTATTGGCAGCCACCGGCTTGAAATTGAGCTGGAGGATATCTATTTTTTAACTGGTTTGTCCAAGAGGGGTGAACAAATTTCTCTATTTGGGACTAGGCCAGTTGACCAGACTGTCACTAGTTTTCGACTAGAGTTCTGCGATGATCGGGTAGACCCCAAGGACAAAAGGATTGACATAAATACTATCATCTGTCCTGAGCTTAAATTTATTACATTTACTATTACCATACTATGCGGGAGTGTAAAATTTCATGTGGCTACTGGTTCTAAGATGCGCATTGTAGTAGACTATTTTCGAGGCACCATTTTCAACTGGTGCGAAGCTGTGTTGGCCAATGTAAAAGGCCAACTAACTAGAGCAAATAATGGAAAGCTAAACAACTTTGGATACAGATCCATTATAGTCACATTTTCTCTAGAGAGGATCCCCATGTTAGCTCTACAACACATTCCTGTCGATGTCGGTCGACCAAGAGAACCTACGATGGTTCGTTGGGTTGCTTTGATGGTCCGTCGTGCCAAGGGCATCGAGGTTGTTCGGTTTCCTTCTACATATTTTTTTTGGTTGGAACATCAAATTTTTGTTATAGAGGACGTTCCATACGTTGGGATAGACTTCTGCAGTGATCAAGAGATGGCTCTCCCAGTAGGAGAACAATGGGATGATTCAGGTAAAAATAATTTTCAACAATTTCTAAGTTCTAATTTTTTTGTATTTTAATCATCCTAAAACTAATAATAAAAAATTTAAATGTAGATGTGGGTCCACGATGACCAGCCAATCTCCAGCCTTATGAGAGGAGGCATCCAGCTGCAGCAGCACCAGCCCCAGAGGGCCAATCAGCAGAGATCCTGTCTGATTTGGTGCATCACCTAGAGCACTTGACTCTAGACCTTCCAGAGACTGATATAGATGATATTCCACTTAGATTATAGAGATATGTGATTGGTGTCCTAGGACATTTTAGGAGGTTCCTCTGTAGGCTAGCCCGCGCAGTGGTCTCTTATCGTGATCATCACTAGGGTTAGGATGATTGATTTGTAGACTCATAAGATTTTTGACCTTTTGTATTATCATTTTTGCCGATCATAAGGTGTTTTTCAACCTATGATTGAAGACGATGTATATTTTGAAACACACTTTTATGCTATGATATATCACTATTACCGGCTATCTATGTACATGTTATCGAATGTTGTTTAATTTACTATTTTGATTATTGCAAATGTCTATTTATCACACTAGAAGAAACTGCATCTGCTAAAGTATTTAAATGTCTTGGAATATGCTGACATTCAATGTAATCAAATTCAAGTTCCAAGATACGAACTCTTAAAAATAACCATAATAACACTAGATTTATAATGGCATAAACCTTGTTAAGTTGTAATACAACAACTTCAAAATCCAACCTAACAATCAAACTCTGAATCCCAAATGAGATGGATTCAAATAATAACTCAATCACTGCACTATACTTTGAATGTTATTCATTTTTTGACCAAGGCTTACCCCATGCATGGATACTAACTCGTCAGAGGGTGAATAGATAACCCAAGCTGCGGAAGAAATGTTCTGTGTACTACGACAAGCACCATCAGTAAAACCAATGTAGGTTTGAAGAGACATCGACATCTGCAATATCAATAGTAAAACTCAGATAAGCAAGAATAGTGATAAGGGCACACTCTAAACTAGGCACGCTTTTATAATCTAAAACACACCAGTAGTAAAGAAACTAATCTAACAAAAAATCTCCACACCAAATTTAAACATAATATCTCTTTATATAAAGCCCATTTTTTGGTTTATCTAAAGGGACACTGTCGAAATCTATCAGCTCATAGGCCCCTTTTGCCAACTGTCACTTAACAATGAAAGGAACATGCCACATAGGCACGAATTTTCCAGCTCCTAGCTTATTGCTGGCTTGATCATACACTAAAACTAGGTCTCGTTATGAAAAATTACGAGGTGTAACATTTCTATCATACTGAGCTTTTATTCATTTGACATGAGCTTCATTTTCTAATGCATCATTTCTTTGATTCTCATCTAGCTAAGCCAAGTACAAAAAACACTTCTCCTCTTCAGACGTTGCTGGGAGTAATTCTATGGCTAATTTCAATGACAGAATTTTGCATTCAATAGGCAACACAGCTTCCAAACTGTAAACTAGTTGAAAGGGAGTGAAACTAGTTGATGTTTTTACCGAGGTCCGACATGCCCAAAGTGCTGAAAATAACATGGAATGCCAATTTGACTTATGAATACCAATGATTCATTTAATCATACTGACTAAAACTTTATTGATAGCTTCAACCAGACCATTACCTGCGGGTAATATGGAGTAAAACTATCGTGGCGTAGGCCAAGTTGATCTGTCAGTTTAGTCATCATGATATTTTGAAAATGACTTCCATGATCCGTAATTATGGCTTGAGGAACACCGAATCTAGAAATTATATGATTGAACATGAAAGTTGCAGCAGTCTTGCCATCTACTGAAAATGTAGGCATTGCCTCGGCCCAGTTAGTAAAATAATCTACCACTAGAATAATATACACATGCCCCCCAGCCGAGTGAGGGTTACATGTAATAAATTCAATACCCTACTTTGTGAAAGGACCGACAGCAATTATAGGGTGAAGAGGAGCGGGTGGTGCACACATTTTACGATCAAAGATCTGACAATTGTGGAATTTTCGGAATGCATAAATACAATCTTTGAATAAGGATGGCCAAAAATAACATTCGCACAATATCTTTTACCCAGACATATGACTGCCACATGCTCCAGAATGGCAGTCATTTAAAACCTTCTCAGCTTCTTCATGAGTAAGACAACGTCAGAAAACAGAATCCGTTCCATGGCGATAGAGTGTATCACCAATAATATTGTATTGTTGGGATTGGAAACGTATTTTCCGTCGCTGAGATTGTGAGATTTTAGGTCGAAAATATTGGGTTCAGAGGTAAAAAATAATATCCCCATACCAAGGATCAAGATTACTGATAAGAAACAAGGATTCGTCTGCAATGGGCTGTTCTGCCACAGTTTCAGTATCAGTAGACAGGAAATCACACATCAGTTCGGAAAAAACCAAAGATTTCTTTGCTTTGGATTTTTCGAATTCCAAGTCAAATTCCTACAAGATAACTATCCATTTGGAATACTTGCCCCCTAGGAACTGTTTGGTCAAGATGTACATCATAGGGTTACAGTCAGAAATTATTGTGGTTTTGCGTAATAAGATGGAGTGACGAAAACTTTAGACATCTTGAATAGCTGCCAAGGCCAATTTCTCCACATGCGTGTATTTGATCTCAGTAAAATGCATATTTCGACTAAGATAGTAAATCACATGTTCATTGTTGAATTCATCTTCCTGAACTAAAACCATCCCAATGGTGGAATGAGAGGCGGCAAGGTACAAGAAAGAAAATTGGTTGTAATTGGGAGGATGCAGTAACGGTGCATGGGTCAACGCATGTTTGAGTGCATCAAAAGATTGATCAGCGATCTCATCCCAAAAGAATGGAAAATTCTATTTTAACAACCTGGTAAAACCCTTTGTTAACTCGGCGTAGTTAGGAATGAAATGACATAAAATTTTTTATTTCCCCTGCAAACTTTGGAGTTGGCGCAGAGTCAAAGGAGGAGGTAGATTGAAAATAGCTTCGACCTTCGACGGATCAACGTGAATGCCTGCTTTCGAAACAATAAATCCCAGTAAGCGACCCGATTCTACACAAAAAACACATTTTTGTGGATTCAGCCTAATTCGATAATGCCTACATCTCATAAAGATAGCTCATAAATGAGTGAGATGGTCGGCCCTACATGATGAATGAGTAGATAAATCATTGAGATAAGGCTGCACAATGTGCTTAATTTCATGAAATGTGTAAGACATAGCCCTTTGAAAATTTTCCCCAGCGTTCTTCAATCCAAAGGGTAGTTTGCAATAAGAAAATGTTCCCCATGGAAAAATGAAATCTGTTTTATGCTGATCAGCAAGGAGTATGTTTATTTGATTGTAACCAGAAAAACCATCCATAAAGGGGAAGATTTTACTATAGGCACAACCATCAATGATTTGATCGATATAGGGGGTTGGATAATTGTCTTTAGGACAAGCTTGATTAATATCCCTATAATCGATACATACTCTTATCTTTCCTTGTTTTTTGTTAATAGGAACAATATTTGATACCCAATCGGTTAAAGGAATTGGATAAATGAAACCTGCACGAAGTGATTTCTCAACTTTGGCTTTGATAGCAGCAGCTTTTCTCGGATGTATCTGACGTAAGAATTGTCAGACAGGTTTTGCATCCGAGTAAGTCTTAATTTCATGTACAACAATTGACGGATCGATTCCTAGCATTTCTTCATAAGACCAGGCAAACACGTCATGGAATTCTTGAAATAGGGCTTTATAAGTTTGGATTTCTTCATCCGTACAGCAAGCACGTATATGAATGTCTTCAATTATTCCAGGCTTAACTGAAATGTCAATAGGAATCGTTCGAGAGATATTTTCCAAATTTAACTCAAAATCATGATTTTGCAATGGATTTTGCGGTTCTTTGACATATTCAGCAGTAAAAATAAAAGAGAAACCATTTTCAAAATGATCCAGCTCAGGTAAAAATGAAGATCGATGATGTAAATATTCCCATGGTAAATCATCAACAAACAGAAGTTCACAAATCTGCTCATCAGTGTGAACAAGATCAGGAAAATTCGTTGTGGCTGAGCTAGATATAGAAAGTGATTCCTCATGGATCACATTCATTGGATCATTTTCGGTTGAAGAAGGATCAGAAAGAAACTTTATAGCCTGATATGCAATTTCAAAGGGACTCAAAGGCATCACGCCATCAAATGAATCCAACTCGAAATCAGTGGGTAAGATCCAAGGATCATCAAAAATAATAGTATTCGATGAAATCATATGAATATTTGCAATAGGAGGTGATACGTCAGGAGCAGGAAAGGAAAACGTTCCTAGTAAACCAGAATCTTTAATCAAACCTACGCCAACATCCTTGTAAGGGATAGTCGTTTTACTGACATGTTAGATAGTTTCTGTAGAGGCTGGATCGGATGAGAAATAAGTGAACTGGTCTATTGTAATGATCTTTCCTTGATGTGGAAACTTGATAAGCCAAAATACCATTGAAACAATAACAGTCATAGCATAAGACCAACTATGACCTAGAAGAAGGTTGTAATCTAGAGGGGCATCAACCACTTCCACATCTAGATTGATGGTTTTTCCTTTGACCCCTATAGGTAAATCCTGCAAAATACCAAAAGGATGGAACCCTCGGCCAAAAAAAGCCTTTATAATTGTCGGAGACTAATTGAGTATAGGAGAACCAAGTGATTTCCAACACTGGATCGACATAATACACGTAGAAGCCCCTTCATCAATCACAGTCCGAAAGACCGATCTGTTTTTGACTAATACTGGAATCTGGAAAGCCATTTGATGAGGTAAGTGGGGTGTACTATTCTCTAAATTGAAGATTGTTAGGTTCGAATCATGAATATCGACAGCTCCTATGGCAGACAAAAGTAATTTACACTGTGCTGGGCATGATTGCAGCACTTACAAAGCCAACATTGCTGAAGGGGAAATAGCTAAGTCCTCAACAATGTTGTAATTTTGAGTAGCTCTCGCATGTGGATTGAAAGCTGATTTATGAAGTACACCTTTAGCAGGCAGTTTGATTACTAAGTCTGATCTGTAGTGGATCAAAAACAGGAGGAGGTGTAGTTGATGTGTTTGAATTAGAAAATTATGCTTATTTACAACCAACAGGAATTTTACTACCATAATGTTGTGATCACATCGCAATCCTAACATGAGACATCATCATAACGGGTTATTCTAAGGCGTTCAAGGTGGAACCAATCGTCTTAATATCTTGAGTAGGAAAAGGACCTTTCAAGACAGTAGGTTTTTGTGAACCTTTAATGAATTTTGAAACCTCTGCTCGATGTGGGTATTCTTTAGTAAAATAATCCTCCTCCCAAATGAAACAAGGATAGTGAGGCTTGTTTTTTTCGTCATTAGATTCATTTTTATCTTTTCTATCTTTTGAATTTTGTTTGTTTTTATTCTCCCCCTTCTTTTTACCACCAAATTTAGATTTGGTCATAGATGTCTCTACGACATGGATGTCGGCAGAAATTTCAGCGGAAGATTCTCCTTTCGGGGAATCAGGTAAAGTTATTATAATAGAAGAATTATTTGAAGATTTCTTCTTAATTTTAGTACTAACTGAACCAATCATACCATCAGCAGCATGATACCCTGAAGGAGCTACAATTATTTGACCTTGTTTTGGAGGATCCGGGATTTTTTCATGTAAAGTACCTGACTGCGTGTAGACGAGGTCAAGGTACTGAGCTTGAGCAATGACTTGCTCTTCAGTAACAACTCCTCCCTTAGCTACATCTTCAGTGATTTTGGGTAATAATGATTTAATGAACCATTCCGCAAAAATTTGATCCGGAATGAAAAGTTTCACTAAACGCCTTCTACGTCACCATTCATGAATATGATCAGAAATATATGTGGATGTGGATTGTTTTAGTGAAGTCAATAGTTCCGTGCCATTTTCGTATCTGACAGGCAACTAAAAATGAGTTAAGAAAGCAGTTGCTAACTGATTTAAATTATTAAAAGAGCCTCGTGGTAACTCAATGTACCATTTTGCGGCAAGACCAATAAGAGTTCGTTGAAAAAGACGTAAGCAAATTGAATCATCAAATATTGAATTAGACGCACACCAGAGGTGATAATTCATAACGTGATTTGACGTATCCTCTCCTGACTTACCCTCGAATTTCGGTATATCACTGGGTAACTTATGTGGCATTGGTGGCCATACGGATAATAGTAAATTGGATCATTCATAAGGCGTGACAAATCAGCTAAATCCAAAGTTGCAATAAGTGGTAATTGATGGTTAGGGTCATGAAAACCTTGAGTAACAAGAGCAGTTCTGGGAGGAGGATACCCATGATAATTGGGAATCAGATTTGTATTAGGAATGGTATATCCTCCCAGGAAACCATGATTAACTAGACCAAATTGTGGTTGTTGAGGTTGTTGATAAGTATAGCCAGGATACCATTGATACTGATAAACTGGGTTTTGTGAAATGAGACCGAATTGATACTGTCCCTGGTACGGTTGATATGTGAATTGCGGTTGAATCATGATAATCATAATTGTACCAGCTTGTCCTGTAGGTATCTGGACCAAATTCTGAACTGTAGGTCTTGACTGGGGTACAAAGACCTGAGGGAATTACATGGATGTAGGGATAGAAGAAACTGGAGCTACAGATACTCCAGAAATAGGTGTTATAGGTTGAACAGATGTTGCAGTAGTTGCAGAAGTTTGAGGTGGAGTCTGAGGTGTACTAGGCCCAAACTGCTAAAAAGAACTAGGTGTAGCGATTTGAACAGTAGGCTAGAGAGGTTGCTGGGTTGGACCAGAAAACAAAGGTTGTCCAGGTTGACTGGATAACTGCACATTAGGTTGCATAGTCTGTTGAATTTTGGATGGATCCCAAACCATGTTCATTTCGGAGTATTGTCTCGTATAAGGTTGTACATATGAAAGACCATAGCTTGGTTGAACGTAGGGTTGATAATTAAGTGGTAAATTTCCAACTCTTTGTACAAATGATTGACCAGAAGGTGGTTGAAAACCTTGAGTTGGGTACTGACCTTGAGGTTGATAACCCTAGGGCACGTACTGAATCTGGGGTTGATAAGGACCTTGAGGAATATACTGAGTCTGGGGTTGACCTTGGGGTATGTACTGTCCTGAAGGTTGATAACCTTGAGGTATGTACTATCCTTGAGGTTGTTCTCCAAAACAATATTGTCCTACAGTTTGTCTTGGGAAAAAATTACCCTGAAATTTCCTCCCAGGCGGTAATTGACTGCCTTGAGGTTTCCCCCTAGGCGGTAATTGACTGCCTTGAGGTTTCCCCCCAGGCGGTAACTAACTACCTTGAATTTCCCCCTAAGTGGTAATTGACCACCCTGAGTTTGCCCCCTAGGTAGTAACTAACCACCTTGAGGTTGAGGATTTGGAATGTTACCAGACATCATAAATATTTTCTCTACGTTCAAAGTTTCAGTTTTAATTCCATTAAGACCAGATGATTGTTGAGCCTCGAAATTGTGCTTCCTTTCATCTTAATTTACCTCATTTTCCTTTGTCCATTGATATCCTAGACCCAATTGATCAATGAATTTAGTTAAAATTACTTTTAGAATGATTTACATGACTGACTTGCTAAGTTTTTTTATTTTTGCCATTGTAATGCATTTTGACCGGAACTAGCTGCAGAATGCAGACATTCCGTAGCTAACCGGCAATTTTGCAGTTGTCTTCACGTTTGGGTATGTTCCAGGTGGCCTCTCAAGAAAAACCGCATATGGGCATAATCCACGTCATGTCTACATTGTTCGTTGCTCACCATGAAGGAAGAAATGGATTCTGGATATGGTTTTGATACGTGGGAACACATTTAGGAAGGCAGACTTCTATTAGGACTGTCTCAGTCCAGATGTCCTTTTCATTTTTACGTTGCCACTCCAAGAGTCCTAATGTGATTTCGATAAGGAAAGACAATGCTCCTGGAATTGTTGCAAGTCTTGTTATGTATATTTGTTATATAAACACTTGGGAAACCGAGAGCTAGGCTAGATTTTGTTCTAGATTTTGCTTAGATTCTGTGCTACATTTATGAAGACGCAGAGTGCTCTGTTCAAGTTATTTCACTTTTAATGAAGCAGACAGTGTTGTTTTGAAAGCGTTGATTTGATTTGGAGTTAGATTCCGTCAGGTGGTAGAGGGCCCCTGCCTCTTGCACGGATTTATTTGCATAATTTAGATAAGTATCCTAGCTGCCTTTACATGTTTTTGAAGTTGAATTCGTAGTTGTTTTCAATAGTTACTATAGTTATAACTCGTTCTAAAAACTCTTCCAAAAGAAGAAGCTCTTCCAAAAGATTATGAAAATGAATGGGAAATGGCTATAGTATTGTAGGATTTAATTGTAATCTCTTTTGTTCACCATCACAGTTATACTTATGCTAAATACTCTTCCACAAGAAGAAACTCTTCAAAGAAATCTTTATAATGTTTTAAGCATGATTGTGATCCTGAACGCTTCATTTGTGTGTTTGCACTAAGTACCATAGCTGTCCTTGCTCTTAAACGCTTGTCCAACATATCATAATGATGAGTGGGAGATAGCCATGATATCTTAGTTTTTAATTGCTTTCAGTCTTTATGTTTGCATAGCATAGTTAGGATACTCCGGAGTTTAATTGCACTTAACTCATGTCCAGTTGTTTTAAGTTTGATAATGACTTGTAGTTTAACATTGTTTTAGACTAGTGACATCTTAAGTACAATTTTAGCTTCACTCATTGCATTGGCACTCCACATTCAGTTGTCATTCACTGCATATTAGATTACTTCAGTTGTTAAACTTAACAAAACAGCCTTCATTATTCACAAACCTCTTCTTGTTCTAAAATCCATAATTGATTCATAACCATATGAACAGAAGACAATATCATTTTAAGGCCTGAAGTACTTCTGCAACTTCCTGATCATATTACAAACAAACATTTCCCTCAAGAGACTATTTTAAAAACCTCTAACCTTTGAGTGAAGTGTAGTGTTATCAAACTAAGTGGCAGAATAGAGTTAGGAACTAGCCTTAGAGTAAAAGACCTTATGATGGTATCAATATTTTACTCCAATTTCAACAAATCTCTAATCAAGGACAAAATGTTGCATCATTATAAGTTAGTTGTTTAACTGTTTAGATAGGAGGATTTGCATACTTAATTGAACATGTCTCAAGCTCTCTCTCAAAACACCTTTGATGAAAGAATTTGACAAGTTGAGTTTATGTTTTGAATCATTTGTTTAAAAGTCATTATCAAGCTTTGTTTCTGCTTAGTCATAGTTTAGATTTGATTCTGTTTCAGTATTTTATTTTCATTTGTCATTTGTCATCAACCAATTAGGCTTCACTCTGTTTTTAATAATTAGCTCCTTTCCATTAGCTTTCTAGTCATTTTCTTTGTGAACATAAAACTACCAAAAGACCAAAAACATCATAAATCATCACAAAGGACCAAAAACATCATAAAACACTACACACAACGCATTAAGAAACAAACACCTAGGTACATACAGTACACTTCACTTCAGCAGTTTACGAACCCTGGTTGACAATTAAATGAGCTCAATTTAGGAGACTAGATTGAGACCAAACATTTTGGCGCCATTGCCGGGGAAGTGAAAAATAGGTAACCTTTGTTTCTTAGCATCCAAAAACAATTTTATGCGTAGGGAGAGAGATTCAAGGGGAAGATTTATAAGCAGTAGAGGCAGAAGTTTGATTTCTAGAACGCCACTTGTCTCATCTAGATCCAGAGCTAGTACACCTTCAACTCAAACCCATCTTCCATCCTTTACTGATCCTGGACTTCTAGAAGACCTGAAATAAGATATTCCATTAGATAAACCTTCCACTTCATCCACTGAACTTACCATAGAAGAAGATCTAAAGACTCTTGGTAGGGACATAAATCTTTCCACTTCCACAGGAGAGTCAACCATGGCAGAAGAAGGAGGAGGAGGAGTTTTTAATGGAGAACACACACTATTTGGAGGTAGAGGTAGAGGTAGAGGATAAGGAGGTAGAGGAGAAGGAGGTAGAGGTACAGATGGAGGAAGAGGTAGAATAGGAAGCTCTTTTGGGTTCCCTATAATTGATGAAGAAACCAATACAACCATGAAAAATATTTCACCCTCTGTCCTTCCAAACTTCTATGGACTTAAAACTGAAGATCCTGAAACCTTCTTATTCGAATTTGAAGTGCTTTGTAGAACTTATGCCTACTTACAAGATGTTCAAAAATTGAAATTATTTCCTTCAACTTTGAAGGGAGCAGCATTGAAGTGGTTTATGAGTCTGATCAGTTGTTCTATTAGAACATGGGAAGACATGAAACAAGCATTTATAGAGAGATATTTGGATTATTGTATGCCGGTTAATCATAAGGAAGAAGTGTTCAAGATGTTACAAAAAGAAGATGAAAATTTGGAAGATTTGTTGGAGAGATTTAATTACAATATCAAAAGAGCAAAAATGGAAAACCTAGATCAAGACACCTTAAAAGCTCTTTTGTTGAACAAAATTAGGGATGAATGGTTGGATATCCTTAACATGATGGGAAAAGGGGATATATCACAACTCACATTACCTGAAATATCTGAGTTATGTATCAACCTTTCAAGAGGGAAATCTAAAACTGTCAAAGGTCCAAGAGATATCTTGCAGGGAGCAAGTAAGTAAGCACGGACGATAAGTAGATCAATGAATATGCTTGATGATTTTAAATCGACATCTTAGGAGTCTTAGTGAACAAATAGACACCCTTAAGATACAAAACAAGCAAAAGGCTGAATCTGATGCCTTGGCAATCTTTTGTCCCAAATGTAGAAAGAAACATACCTTGAGAGAGTGTCCTTTGGATGTAAAAGTTGTAGAAACCTGTGTCATTTGTTCTGAAAAACATGAGACCAAGAATTATCCTTCTCTTCCGGGTCTCAAAGTTGTCTTTCAGGAGGAAACTCCTACAGATTCCACAGAGTCTCTCAATTTTGTATCTAGAAGGCCTTGGCAGGGACCTCAAACACAAGGATTCCATGATCAAATGTATAATCAACCTCCACCTTGGAATTCTTGGCAGCAACCTTGGCCCCAATTTCAAAATCAATCTCAGTCTTGGGCACAAGGAACACAAAGTCCCTATGGAAGATACTCTCCATACTATCGGTATCCACCATCCTATCCACCATATCCACATTTTTATCCTCAAAATCCTCAACAAAATTTTCCTCAAAATCTTCAACAAAATTTTCAACAAAATCCTCAAAACATCATCAAAACCAACCACATCAAAATCAACCACTTTCATTACCATTCCCTCAAAAATCAAATCAATTGCCGGCTCAACCCATACCAAACCCCAATAATAAGAACCCTCATAATACATACATGATAGAAGGCCAACAATTTCCAACTTATTTAATCACTCCTTTAGACCTTAGTGATGTTCAACTGAGGTCTAGAAGAATACTTGAAAAGAGGAAACCTCCTGTGATCATACAAGAACAAGATAATTCTGAGGAAGACTCCCTACGGGTGAATAAAAGTCTTGAGGAAGACACATCCTTTCAAGACCCACACATTGAAAAACTAAAACAAAAAGATCCAATAAATCCAACTCCTGTATTAGAGCAACCATCTACATCTACTTCTATACCTCCATTTCCGGAAAGATTACAAATTGATAGAGGTGTAGAAAAACAAATCATGGTGCCTAATTATGATTTCTTAGATGAGTTGAGAAATGTTTGCATTAAAATTCCATTATTACAAGCCATCAAAGAAATCCCAATTTTAGCCAAAACAATAAAGGAGTTGAGTATGAAGACAACAAGAAAAAGAATAAGAGAAACAAAGAAAATTCAATTGGTAGGAAAAATAGCAGACATTATGATGGGCAAGATTGCTATTCCAAAGTATCTTGACCCAGGAAATCCAGTTGTCAAAATTTACATCAATGGAATTGAAATTCAAAACACACTCATTGATTTAGGAGCAGCAATAAATATCATGAGTAGACAAATCATGGACAAACTGAAACTTCCTAATCTTCTCTTTACACCCACACTATTACAATTAGCAGATAGATCTGTGATCAAACCAAATGGGGTAATAGAAGACATTCCAGTGTCCCTAGATTCTTGGGAGTACCCTGTGGATTTCATGATCCTAAATCCTAAGAATAATCTAGGAGGCCATCCTGTTATATTAGGAAGACCTTGGTTGGCTACAGCTGATGCTTTTATTAGTTGTAGGTCCGGTGATATGTATATTTTTTATGGTAGTTCAACTAAGAAATTCACTTTATATCCTCCAGCTAGGACAATTACAAATCTAGATGACACTCAATGGATAGAGGATGAAGAATATTTACAACCACTCTTCACAATTTCAGAAATTAGTGAAGATAATCAAATTCTGAATACTCTAGAAAACTTTGAATCCTCTCCATAACACAAACATGAATCATTTCAGGAGGGATCCAATATTGAATTTTTTTCATCTAGGCAGATGTCTCTTCATTCTATGGACAAATTTGGCAGCTCTACAAGTGAGATTTTTCCAGGCAAAACTTTGAACATAAACAAGAACCTAGAAAAATCTCAACAAGAAGAGTTAATCAAAGTATTACAGAGACATTCTTCTGCATATGCATGGGAGTACACTGACATGAAAGAGATAAGCCCCAAGACTTGTACTCATCACATCTATATAGAGGCAAATTGCAAACCAATCAGACAGCCTCAAAGACAGATGAATCCAAATCTTAGGGAAATTGTTAAAGAAGAATTGCAAAAATTGTTAAATGTTAATTTTATCTATCCTATTTTAGATAGTCAGTGGGTTTCTCCTTTGGTAATTGTGCCAAAGAAAAATGGAAAATGGAGGGTGTGTGTTGACTACCGAGAACTAAATAAAGCTACTCTTAAAGACCATTTTCCCTTACCTTTCATAGATCAAGTGTTAGATACATTAGCTGGAAAAAAGTACTTTTCATTCCTAGATGGGTTTAGTGGTTACAATCAAATCCAAGTAGCACTTGAAGACCAAGACAAAACCACATTTACCTGTCCTTGGGGTACCTATGCCTACCGAGTATTGCCATTTGGATTATGCAATGCACCTGCAACATTCCAAAGGGCAGTATTAGGAATTTTTTCGGATCTAATACATGACTATGTAGAGGTGTACATGGATGATTTCACAGTTTATGGGGACACATTTGAAGAGGCTTTATAAAACTTGGAAAAAGTCTTAAAAATATGTCAAGAAGCAAACCTTTCACTTAGTCATGAAAAATGTTTTATGATGTTTACTGAAGGTATTGTTTTAGGGCACCATATTTCAGGGGATGGGATTAGAGTTGATGAGTCAAAAGTTGAAGTCATGTCTAACCTATCTATTCCAAGTTGTCGAAGAGATGTTAGAAGTTTTCTAGGATTTACAGGGTATTATCGGAGATTTAGAGAAAACTTCACCAAGATAGCATCTCCACTCGTCAAATTACTTACCAAATATTGTGAATTCAAGTGGACTTCTGATTGCCAATTAGCTTTTGAAACCCTGAAAACCAAAATTTCTAAAGCACCTATATTAAGGGGACCTAACTGGAAGTTACCTTTTCATATCTCGACAGATGCTTCCGATACAGCTCTAGGAGCAGTATTGGGACAAAAATATTTAATTCCTTATGCCATCTATTATACCAGTAAAAATTTGACTCCTGCAGAGTTAAACTATACTGTAACTGAAAAAGAGTTTTTAGCTGTTGTTCATGCCATAAACAAATTTAGACACTATATAACAGGCTATGAAACTTTTATTCACACTGATCATTCTGCAATTAGATACCTAATGAACAAATCAATCACTAATAGCAGAGTTATAAGATGGTTATTTCTCTTACAAGAATTCGACATTACTATTCTAGATAGGCCTGGAAAACAAAACACAGTAGTTGATTTCCTATCTAGACTCCAAAATATTAAAGATGACACTCCAGTTGAAGATTAATTTCCTGATGAATATCTTTTTGCAATCTCTACTCAAACTCCATGGTTTTCTAATATTGCTAATTATTTAGTTTCAGGAAAATTTCCTTCAATTATGAATGCAAGCGATAAAAGAAAAATCATTTTTGATAGTGCAAAATATTCATGGGTTGCTAATGAGTTGTACAAGACAGGTCCAGATTTGATCATTAGAAGGTGTGTTCGTGAAGATGAGATGCCTGAGATTCTCAAGGCATGTCATGACGAACCTTGTGGCGGACACTTTGCAGATAAGAGGACAACCTATAAGATCCTTAATTTAGGATATTATTGGCCATCCTTGTTTAAATATGCTAAAGAGTATGTCAAAAGGTGTGACAGTTGCCAAAGGGTAGGGAAACCTTCTCCTTCAGGTGAGATGCCATTACAACCTCAGGTACACATTGAACCTTTTGAAAAATGGGCTTTGAATTTTGTAGGACCTATTAGTCCTCCATCAAGACAAAAGAAATATATATTAGTTTGCACTGATTATGTTACTAAATGGGTAGAAGCTAAACCATTACTTGTTGCTAATGAAGCATATGTAGTTACTTTTCTTTTTGAGGATATTTTTACTCGTTTTGGTGTCCCAAGGGAAATTGTTACAGATCAAGGAGCTCAATTTACATCAAGGCTAGTGGAGCAAATGATGGAGAGGTACAAAATCAGACATAGAAAATATACTCCTTATCATCCACAAGCAAATGGTCAAGTGGAATCTACTAATAAGGTCATTGAAGGAATCCTAACAAATATTGTTCATTTACATAGAAGAGATTGGGTAGATAGGCTTCCTGAAGCCTTGTGGGCCTATAGAACTACATGGAGAAACACAACAGGCCATACTCCTTATGAACTTGTTTATGGAAAGAAAGTTTTGTTTCCCATAGAGTTCCAGATTCAAACTTTTAAAATGGCAGTTCAGCTAGAACTTGATTTAACGGAGGCACAAAAGCATAGATTGGAACAAATCAATGAATTGGATGAGATCAGACAAGATGCAGTTCAGAAAACAAGTCTAGTCCAACAGCAAAGGGCTAGATGGCATGACAAGTACATCAAAGAGAAGAAATTCAAAGAAGGTGACTGGGTTCTCTTGTTTGATTCAAAATTCAAGGATTTCCAAGGAAAATTTCAGACACATTGGCTTGGGCCATATGAAATTGTTGAATTTTTTGATAATGGGGCAGTAAAAATCAGAACTATAGATGAAGAAGAGGTCACTTTTCTTGTGAATGGTCATAGATTGAAGTTGTATCACAAACCACTCTCAAGAGAAGAATTTGTCAAGAAGTTCCAAGAAAGCAGTGATGTGAAGTTAATGAAGAAGAATTTTTCTTCTTCATCAACTTGATTAAATTTTCTGAAGTATTTCTCTTTTGAAAATAAATAAATAAATAAAAAAATAAAAAATAAAAAAATAAAGGTATAAACATGAAAACCAATCATAGATTGGCATGTTTATACAGAAAAGATAGGGTGAAAATCAGAGTCTCTCTGACACTCTAACTTTTCCCATTTTGTTTTTGCAAGCAGCTATTACAAAATCATAAGTTCAGATCCATAGTGCTTATGATCCATCTCATTTCATTTCACTTCATTCACTTATCCATCCATATTCCATTTCATTCATTAATTCATACTCTACTTCATTCCATATTTCATTCATCTCATTCCATACTCCATCCATCTCATTTTCATGTCAAAATTTAAAGTTTGATGTCTTGTTGTAAATGAATAAAACATGTCATGGATTGCAGGGCAGTTCTTATGTTCTTCCACTCCATTTCATAAACTGAATCCATTTCATTTCATCATCCACTTCATACATATCATAACACATCATCCATCTTCATTCATATCATATAAAATTTCACCTATATTCCAAAAACACTCCATTCCATGATTAAACTACTCTACAGGTACATTCTGCAGCTCAACAGACATTCTGCAGCTGATCAGCCTTTCTGCAGCCAGACAGTCATTCTGCAGCTACAAATCCTGAAGGCACCAACCATCAGACATTAGAATTGCAACAAAATGATCCAGAATATCCATGAATAAGAAACATCAAGAAGAATTATGAAGACTCTTCCAAAGGTGAACAAAGAAGATAAAGACTACAAAAATCAAATGAAAAGCAAAGGTAACAAGTTTAGATTATAATGGAATTTCATAAATTTTAGCATAGTTTTAGTTATGAATTGTTCGAAAAGGTTGTTTTAATTATTTTTATTGATCATGACCAATAAACCCTCCACAAACTTTGGATTAAATCTCTCATTTCAAATTCCATACCCGACATTATTTAAGCGATTCAAATGGTCGAAGTGTTTGAATTCTTCACGTCACCCAACAAAATCATTCAATGATGATTTTCTTTTCCATTGTAAAAATCTCCGCCGTCTTTTCAATCATTAATTCGTTTCCTCCACCTCACTCCATTACCTCATTTCGTAACTACCTCCATCACTCCATTCTGTAGTCGGCACTTCATTCCGCAAACAGAGATATCCTTACCACCGAGAGCAGAGCAAAAGGGTATATCAGTTTGAATATCAAAGCACTATCACCGTGGGCAGAGATTGAGCATTATCACTGTAAACGCAGAGGTATAGCAGTGAAGAGTTTGAAGCCATTTGTTACCAAGAGACAGAGGTATAGCAGCGTGAGAAGTTGAAGCCATTTACCACCAAGAGACAGAGGTATAGCAGCGTGAGAAGTTGAAGCCATTTACCACCGAGAGACAGAGGTATAGCAGTGTGGGAATTTGAAGCCATTTTTCACTATCAACCAGAGGCATATCAATCCAAAGTTTCATTGTCAACCAGAGGCATATCAGCTCGAAGTTTGAAGTTGTTTTCATTGTCAACCAGAGGCATATCAGTCCGAAGTTTGAAGCTGTTGTCACTATCAATCAGAGGTATATCATTCCGAAGTTTTAAGCCATTGTCATTAAGAACTTGAAGCCATTTCAATTCAAAGGTGAAAGTTATTGTTTCAAAGGGTAGAAAAAGTATTAATCTGAACATTGAAGAAGCAATTATGGGTTTCATTGTAAGAACTGAACCAGTGGGTATAAAATACCTAGAAGGCTACCCTCAATGTAAAGAAATGTTGCAACAGATAGGATGGCTACAATTTTTGGAGAAATTTAATGGCTTCCACAAAGAAGTCACTAAAACATTTGCAAGATCATTTCAAGGAGCTGAAGTTGAAGTGGGGGATGTTAAATTCACAGTCAATGAAGTTTTCATTGCAGAAGCTACGGGATTTCTTAGAAATGGAGAGAGATGGTTCAAAAACAGAGAATTCCATCATGAATCGTGGAAGCAAATTCTAAAATCACTAGGTATGGATGTCACTGTGTTTAAGAAAGGAATTCCAAGTTCTGCATTGAAAAATAAATGGAGAAACATACTACTTATTCTGCAAAAATTCATTACATGTGAGGGTAGATATGGCACATTTTATGTTTATCACATTAGACTGATAATGCATTTTCTGGGGGAAGACTTAAACCTACCCTACTTCTTGCTTAAAATTTTGAAAAAGATGGCTTCCTGTGTTCAAAGAAGGGTTCAATTTTTAGAGACAACTCTATACCATCATGGCTTGGTGAAAATTTTAATTGAACACCATTTAGCCAAAAAAAATTATACATGGGACAATTTATTGATAAGAAATCATTTTGAAGAGCCAAAATAACCCTCACCTGAACAACAACCTACAAGGAGAAGTAGAAAATGGAGAGCTTCAAAAATTGAGATTGACAAAACAATCCAAGAAAGTAGTGAGGAAATCATCTCAGAGAAGTTGACTCAAATAAAGAGACAACTTAAGAAAGAGAAGGTAATCAGGAAATCTGCCACAGAGAGAGGAGAGGGATCTTCTCAGCCAAGAATAAGCCATAGACTAAAGGAGAAACTAAGGAAAACTCAAATCAAACAAACATGGGTGATTAATATAGAGGATGAGGAAACATCTATTGAAGAAGATGTTGAAGAGGATTTTAATGAAGGAACCCCTGAAATTGACCCTGCTCAGCAAGAAGTTTATGATTATGTTGAGACTTTGGAAAGGAAAGCTTCAGAGAGCAGAGAGAGAACCCCTAGTCCTCCACTGTCCGAAATAGATGTGTTAAGAAGGGATAGGTACAAGCTGGAGATACTTAATAGACACATAAAAAATGAGAATGAAATTTTGAAGGAACAAGTCAAGCTCAAAACCGATATGAACTCAACCTTATCCCTACATATAGACAAAGTGGAAAAGGCTAATGACAAGTTGAAGAAGAGGAACAAGAAGCTAATCAGGGCACTTACCAACCTAAGGTTCAAACTTGTCATCAGAAAACCCAGAAGATCTTTAGCTTCCAGGCAAAGGAGAATGAGAGGATTAGATGTTCTTGCAGAAGCCTCTGAGTTTATAGGATAATTTGCATGAGGACATGGAAGGAGACAGCAGTGGGGGTATGTTGAGCCTCAAAACTGTGCTTCCTTTCATCTTACTTTACCTCATTTTCCTTTGTCCATTGATATCCTAGACCCAATTGATCAATGAATTTAGTTAAAATTACTTTTAGAATGATTTACATGACTGACTTGCTAAGTTTTGTGATTTTTACCATTGTAATGCATTTTGACCGGAACTAGCTGCAGAATGCAGACATTCCGTAGCTAACCCACAATTCTGTAGCTATCTTCACGTTTGGGTATGTTCCAGGTGGCCTCTCAAGAAAAACCGCATATGGGCATAATCCACGTCATGTCTACATTGTTCGTTGCTCACCATGAAGGAAGAAACGAATTCTGGATATGGTTTTGATACGTGGGAACACATTTAGGAAGGCAGACTTCTATTAGGACTGTCTCATTCCAGATGTCCTTTTCATTTTTACGTTGCCACTTCAAGAGTCCTAATGTGATTTCGATAAGGAAAGACAATGACCCTGGAATTGTTGCAAGTCTTGTTATGTACATTTTTTATATAAACACTTGGGAAATCGAGAGCTAGGCTAGATTTTGTTCTAGATTTTTCTTAGATTCTGTGCTACATTTTTGAAGATGAAGATTGCTCTGTTCAAGTTATTTCTCTTTTAATGAAGCAGACAGTGTTGTTTTGAAAGCGTTGATTTGATTTGGAGTTAGATTCCGTCAGGTGGTAGAGGGCCTCTGCCTCTTGCACGGATTTATTTGCGTAATTTAGATAAGTATCCTAGCTGCCTTTACATTTTTTTGAAGTTGAATTCGTAGTTGTTTTCATTAGTTACTATAGTTATAACTCATTCTAAAAACTCTTCCAAAAGAAGAAGCTCTTCCAAAAGATTATGAAAATGAATGGGAAATGGCTATAGTATTGTAGGATTTAATTGTAATCTCTTTTGTTCACCATCACAGTTATACTTATGTTAAATACTCTTCCACAAGAATAAACTCTTCCAAGAAATCTTTATAATGTTTTAAGCATGATTGTGATCTTGAACGCTTCATCTGTGTGTTTGCGCTAAGTACCATAGCTGTCCTTGCTCTTAAACGCTTGTCCAAAATATCATAATGATGAGTGGGAGATAGCCATGATATCTTAGTTTTTAATTGCTTTCAGTATTTATGTTTGCATAGCATAGTTAGGATACTCTGGAGTTTAATTGCACTTAACTCATGTTCAGTTGTTTTAAGTTTGATAATGACTTGTAGTTTAACACTGTTTTAGACTAGTGACATCTTAAGTACAATTTTAGCTTCACTCATTGCATTGGCACTCCACATTCAGTTGTCATTCACTGCATATTAGATTACTTCAGTTGTTAAACTTAACAAAACAACCTTCATTATTCACAAAAATCTTCTTGTTCTAAAATCCATAATTGATTCATAACCATATGAACAGAAGACAATATCATTTTAAGGCCTGAAGTACTTCTGCAACTTCCTGATCATCTTACAAACAAACATTTCCTCAAAAGACTATTTTAAAGATCTCTAACCTTTGAGTGAAGTGTAGTGTTATCAAACTAAGTGGCAGAATAGATTTAGAAAATAGCCTTAGAGTAGAAGATCTTATGATGGTATCAATGTTTTACTCCAAACATACTTCAACAAATCTCTAATCAAGGACAAAAATGTTGCATCATTATAAGTTAGTTGTTTAACTATTTAGATAGGATTTGCATACTTAATTGACCATGTCTCAAGCTCTCTCTCAAAACACCTTTGATGAAAGCATTTGACAAGTTGAGTTTATGTTTTGAATCATTTGTTTAAAAGTCATTATCAAGATTTGTTTCTGCTTAGTCATAGTTTAGATTTGATTCTGTTTCAGTATTGCATTTGCATTTGTCATTTGTCATCAACCAATTAGGCTTCACTCTGTTTTTAATCATTAGCTCCTTTCCATTAGCTTTCTAGTCATTTTCTTTGTGAACATAGAACTACCAAAAGACCAAAAACATCATAAATCATCACAAAGGACCAAAAAAATCATAAAACACTACACACAACGCATTAAGAAACAAACACCTAGGTACATACAGTACACTTCACTTCAGCAGTTTACCAACCTTGGTTGAAAATTAAATGAGCTCAATTTAGGAGACTAGATTGAGACCAAACAATGATAATACTTGTTCATTCGGTCGAGGAGTTGCTCCTGAGAAAGTACCAGAGATAGCCTAGTACCCTAAAGGAACAGAAGGACCACCATATAAAAATGTTTCAGATGTTTGGGAAAACATAGATGACTCTCCTGACATGATCAATGAAGGATAGTAACCTCTGAGCATAGGATGAAAAGGAATTCGAGGTGGTGAAAAAGAAAGACCCTGGATTTCTAAAAAAAATTTCAAAGATAAATACCAAGCGTCACTCCTAATAATGTTGTAGAAAATGGATTCATGCTCCCTAAGATTCAAAGACTGAGGGGATTCGGGAAGAGATACTTCTTCATCTGGACTGGAAAGTTCTTCAATAGAAATGAGGCCAGTTGGGAGATCTTCAGTAACAATATTTCTTACCCTAGGTGAACCAAGATCACTAGAAGTTGGAGTAATAAATCCTAAGGATTTTTCCAAAATAGAAGGTTCAGTGTCAGGCTCAGAAATTTCAAGTTCTTCAACTAGTTCACTGGAAGGAGAAATACTACCAGTAACTTTGGAAACTGAAATCGGCTCTTGAATATGTTCTTTCGTGGGTATTTGATGATCAGGATGAACAACTATAGATGAACTTCCAACTTCTATTGATCTAATTCTACTGCTACTAGATGATACTAGAGGACGCAACCCTTCAATCTGACTTGGTGTATACTTAGGGGGCTTCCCCTGAAGTCTCCGAGATTGTCTTGTTAATTCTGCCACGATTAAATATTAATCAATCACACACAAACAAAGAAAATTTCAATAAAAACACCTAAATTCTCTAAAGGAACAAGTAGCTGAATCACGCGCCTAAAAATCTAAGAGTTCAAACCACGCACAAACAGTAACTTCTCATACTAAAAACACTAGTTGGTGATGAAATCCAACTTAGTAGAAGTTTAATACAAAAATGGCGGTTGGAACAGTTACCCCGAAAACCTACTTAATGAAACAGACTGGCACAAGTTTCTTCACAAAACCATCTCGAGTGAAGAGAAACCCCCAGAGTGTCCAAGTGATTCTAGTCGACGTCTTCTCCAGGTACAGTGAGATCTTTCCTTCACCGTCACCTTAGGAAATAATCTTAAGCTTATGGACACTAAGGTTACCAACAGTAACAAATACAACTCGAGGAACAATATATGATTCGATTCCACACGCAAGGGTAGATTAACAAAGCTCAATCCCCTTGAGAGCTCCTCGACATGGTTAATCTGAGGCTTACCGACAAGTGACCCCAAGCTCCTCGACAATGGTTAATCTGAGGTTTACCATTTGTAATGTGCGCAGATCTTCTATCTTTCCCAATGAAATAGAATTGATTGTCTCAAAGGTTCGTACATGATCTCATGATTAACTCATTTAAGAGAAACTTCCCAGATTATACCAATTACAATTGGATTTATTTCCTACCACAAGATTTATCTACTTGTTTGTTTTTACTATCTTGGAGAATTAATTACTCCCTACTCCAAGATACTAGCCTAAGCTATATTGGTGATAAGAGCCCTAGAAATAGAAAATATTACTAGTTCAATTTTAATTAAGCGTTGTTTTTATGGGTTGTTCTTTAAGTCAATAGGTATGGAAATGAAACTTTGATGGTGTGAAGACTCAACTTCCAAACACACTAAAAAATGCACCTAAAATGATAATCAATTCTTTTTTCTTTCAATGAAATTCTAGCTAAAGAAAGAGTTCGAGAATGCAATTCCTTTTAAAATACAATTCTTTCTTTGAAAATGAAGAATAAATGAAAAGAAAATATTTTTTTTTTCAATAAGAACTCAAAACGAAACAAATAATCAGTGCTCACAATAAATCCCTTTCACTTTCAAAACTTGAAACTACAAAAAAAACTTTTCTTCAAAAGAGATCTACAAGTTCTAAAAGGCACTCAAAACTACAAAAACCTAATTTTGAGATCTACAAACTTTGAAAATCAAATTGAATAAAAGCTTTAATTTTTTTGAGAATGTTTTTCTTAGTTGTTCAGTAAACTAAGGATTCATTTGCCTAGAATAACAAACAAATCAAAAAACATACAAATATGTTTCCTTTTGTAAAAATGAAATTCAGAACTTATAACAAAGCTTGTTCAAAGATTTGCAAAAAGAAAACTAGATATATTTCTCAAAAAGGATGGATTTTGCAACCAAGTCAGACTCATCAAGAAGACAAAAAAAACCAGTGTGAACTGATGTATTTCAAACTTCCAATCTTTGAGTCACTACAGAGACCAAGAGAAAACCAATCCAAGTATGCAAAACTTCTAGAAAATCACTCAAAACACAAATGCTTTTGGAACTCACTCACAAGAGGTTTTTGATAGGAAAAATACAGATCTAGGTAGATACTAGAAATCCTAAATGAAATTAAACATAAACTGGAAGAAGAAATCTGAAGTTTTTCAAAAAATTTAACAGGGTCCACAGGCCCCAGAAGCAACAGGTGCGGTCCCGCTCTGGTTACTCAAGGAAATTGCGAAACTGCCCGCACTGTGTAGGAAAACAAAGTGCGGTCCCGAGAAAAGTTCAAGAAAAACACAAAATACTTCAAAAAATTTCAAAGAAAAGTAAACCTAGGCTACCCAGGTGAGTATCCATCAATCAAAAACCAGAAAAATCATTTTCTCAAGTCAAAGCAAAGGAAAACCAAAAAAGAAGAATCCTTTCCCAGCGGAGTCACCAATTTGTTGAGCAGATAAATCAATCTTATGGACAAGATCGATCTCCCTAGTACCAAAAGGTAATCTAGCAACAAAAAACCAAACAAACCTATCTTTCTCTAGACATATTTGATTTACAAAATAATACCATAAAGGTGTTAAAGCCTTACCGTAGATCCAATTCTTGTTCGAAGTAGTTGTCCTTCGGTCACTTGAAGGTGTTATCTTTAAATACCTGCAGTCACAAACAATCAAACATTAAATAGCACCTGCATAGTAAATATTATAAATCATGCCTATCATGGTGATCAAGGAATCCATGAAATAAATAGTTAATTAATAGCTTATTGAGAAAAATGAATTCATTTGTATTAACTTTGAATGAAATAAAACCTTACAACCTTAGCGTTGATGTTGAACAGGTCTTCCCGGGGTCCGAAGCAGGAATCTCCTCTACTTTGACAAGCCTTGCACTCTTCCAACCGAGACAGATAGAGTATGTGATATTTCCTCACAAAATCTCAGTTAAATGAGTCTGAATCCCAACAGCACTTTACCTCAAATAATTCTAAAGCTTGAACTCCCCTTGAGGCTACCGAAGGCCTCCTTTATAGTGCAAAAGAGGAGGTTTCAGTTCCAACTATGAAGGGATAGAATCCTCCTTCATAGGGATAAGCTCCTCACATCAAGGGGTTAGCTCCTTAAGGAAAGGGATACATGAACCTCAAAAGAGCGGTTCTACCATTGCAAGATTCCTTCCAGAGGCTTCTAGAAATTACTGAAAGTTAGCTTTTTGAGTTTACTTGTGCCTTTTTAATCTTTTATAGGGGTCCGCACTCTTAACACAGATAAAGTGCGTTAAGGTATGTAGGAGTCATGAACATTAGGTGCGGGACCACAGGTAAGAAAAAGAGAAAGTGTGATACCAGAGTTAAAGAGATTTTTGAGAGATTTTCTCTTATTTTTAAGGATTGACATGAGGAAATGATGTGTTAGACTTGCAAAGGAGGAAGTATTAATGATAATGAGCTCATACAGATAGCAGAATGTCAAGATGACAATTTTCAGTGAAACAGACAGATACAGACCCATCTGTCATAAAAAAATATGAAATCACACACTGAAACTGCCAGAAGAAGCAAAAAGAAGCAGAAGGCAGACAAGAAAAATTACTTAATGCCATCGGTCCTCAAAAATGGAGACTTGGATCATATTTGGGACAAAATTCAGGAAGAAACGAAAGAATCATGGAACAAGTTAGAGGATCGATTCGACGCACTTCTAACAAGTGTCAAGGAGTGAATTTCAGAAATTAATATATTGGCATAGACAACCAGACAGCTAGTGCAAGAAAAGGAAAATCTTCGAAAGGAAAGACTAGTAGAGCCCACAATTGGGGCGTGGATAGCATAGAAAAATGTTGGAGCCCTACTGTTTGATTTCATGGAGGTACAATAGCATGCAAAAGAATGGATGTATGTGAACATGAACATCACAGTAGTTCCACTTTAGAGATTACACGAGTTGTATCAAGAGATCACAGATGAGCTGAAGCAACAGGAGCAACTAGCTTCAAATTTGAAAATTCAGGTAGCGAGAGAGCGAGCCTTGCTGAAGAAAAATCTCGACCAAGAAATCTAGTAGAGGGATCAGGTAGTACAACAAAAACAAAAGATGAAGGAAGTGTTTGAATCAGCATGCCACGAGGTTCTCGACATTGATGTGTGATAAGAAGAAACAATGGAGGACAAGGCCACGAAGCTCGACCTTGCAGTAAAGGGATACAAGGGTAAGATCACAGGCATACAATTTCAATATGAGACCACTATCACTGGTCTACAAATGAAGCTACAAACAACCACACCACAAGAGGTATGAGAGCATAGGGAGGTAAACCTAAAGGATTCAGTGGCCAACATCTTCAAAACAATGGAAAATTGTGGGAAGTTGTTAGATGAGAGCTTAAAATTTTGGAATTTGCTAGAGGAAGGTCCAAATGTGCAGAAGCAGATGGGCCTCTAAATTAGACATGAATTAAGGCCCATCTAACCTTTGTTATGCACATAAAAGATATATTAAATCTCTCCTTCTAATCTTAATAATTTTTTTAAGCTTTAATATGTCCTTAGGAATGTTTAAAGATAATTTCATGTTTGTGCCTAATATTATTTATTTTTTTAGAATATTGTGAGAGTATTGGGCAGATTATGAAGATTTGGAGAAGGAGATAATTTAGAAACTTTCTCCCTACTACTGGAGGATCAAGATTGGAAAATAAATGAACAAAATATCATGAAATTATTGAGAAATTTTGGAGAGATTCTGGAACTCTGATGATTGAGAAAATCTAGGAATGTGTTCCCTGTCATTTACTACAAACTCCTAGTGTTGGGAACTAGCTCCACTATTTAAGGGATTTTGGAGAGGAAAGATTCCTATTTTCAAGGAGAATTATTCTTCATAATTTTTTATAAGTACCAATTCGAATTTGCCTCTACAGGGAGGTATTGTTTAGTCTTATTGTGGAGAAAACTTGTTTTCTGGCAGCGCCACTGTCTTTTCTTGGAGGGATGTACATGGACTGATTCAATAATGAAGCTTGGTGCCATTTTTAGCCTTTAATGCTTGTTTTTTTCAATAGGACTCTGAGTCCTCCTTGGGCTCGTCCATCCCAGGAGCCTCAAAGCCTATTGCACAATTTCTTTATGTTGTTTTCACTTCTTATTCACATGCATATCTTATTTCTGTTTTGCATATTTCTGTATTTAGTATTATTATTTTTCTTGCTGTAGGATTGAGTTAGATGATTCATGTGAGTTATTTTGCAAGTTTTTTATAGTTTCAAAATCAGTATTCATATTTATAATAACTTTGGAAGGTCATCTTAATCATTAAGCTACTTGGATTTGGTTACTAGTTCACGAATATAAGATTTATGGAAATGCCTTGTAGTGAAATATTAGTAAATTTCTGCTATTTTTTAGAAGAGGTTAATGAGATCCATTTGAATTTATTCCACTTGTATTAGGTCATAATAATGTTAAATTTTATAACAAAATTTACCCCATTTAATTTTCACTTGATTAGGTTCAGAATTTGATAGATTAACTATCTCACTAGTTCTTGAACTTCTATATTTTATATTGATAGTTTTCTGTTATTTTTTAGCATGTGTTAACATGGGTATTTTGGAGAGATTCCACTTGGAATGGAGACCTAAGGCATCATACTTAACAAAAAAAAAATTCCCATCCCATTTTCATTTGATTTACTTAGTCATTTTGTGATTGATTTCCAAAACAGACTTGCCTGTAACAAAAACATAGTTGCATGTAGCACTCTTGTAGCATGTGTAAACTCGACCAGATTTGCTCCCAAAGGTTGGTTTTTGTTTCTAAGGCTTAGATCATGACACCTAGGATCTAAATATGTTATTGAGGAATAATAAACACCACTTAGGACATTCATTTTCATAATTATATTAGGTATTTTTATTTTTATTCCTGCTTTTACGATTTCATTTACAAATTATTGTTATTTCCTACCATTAATTTCTTTTCAAGGCAACACTTCCATTTCTAAAATTATTTTAGGATTTGATTTCATGAAATTCCCTCCATTACATCAGATCAAAAAAAGAAGGACACTTTGTATGTGTTACACAACATTTTGTCACTGTCCCTGCAATCCCCATCTCGCCCATTAGAGGGTCATTTCTGTGACTAATAAGAAGTTCCATGCCTTGCAAAGATCATCATTGCATCCCTTTACATGGGAGAAATATTCCTCCTATTGACATTTCCCTAGCAGGACTGTAAAAACACTTGTTTTTTCCTTGGCGCGAGTAGCCAGTTATACTCCTGCACCGAGCTAGAAAATTAACATTGAGCCCATGCCAGTTGGCGCTCTGTCCTAGTTAAGCACCCGCGCCAAGATATTTATGGAATGTTTTTTAAAAATAGAGGCGGAGGTTCCATTCCAACCACCTCGAGGATGAGTCATTGGGAGTTCTTGAACTGAAACAACCATGGACTCCCTCCTTTAGTTAGTGGTTTCCACCTCCCTTGGAATTCTCCTAAAGGATAGGACTCCCTCCAACCTTTGTAGGGATCCCAACCTCCTCCTTTTCCTCTATAAAAGAAACTATCTCTCTTAGAACAAGCTAGCTGAATGGCCAAATAACTTGGAGAATTAGATATACTATAGCTGAATGACTAGAGAAGATAGAAGGAATTACGTTGAGGAGAGCTTGAGTCCATGCTTTCATCTTGTCTAAATTCCCTAATGAGCATCTGAGACACGCCTTGCCTGAACTCGCCTGGAGGAGACTGCGACGTCAAAGAATCAGTTGTAATTCTTCCTTCTGTTCATTTATATACATGACTACTGTTTGGTTCCACTATTTTTTTATAATGTTTGTTTAATGCAATATGTTTAGCTCTCTTTGACTGGTTAATAGTTATGAATGGAATGTTGCCATATTGTATGATGTTCTTGTTTCCTTGTTCTTTGTGCAGGTATCCAAGTGTAATGGCGAATAGATTGTGACTTGCCGAAGCAGGAGGGAGAGGCCACCACTACTGTAGCAACAACGACAGTGTTGGATTCTAGGTAGGTCGATATACCGCTTCCCTTATTCATTCAATAATTAGGAAGAAACACTTTAGCATGTCGATTTGTTTCTAGAACCACTCTAGGGCTAGAGGGATCGTCTCTGTCCGCAAAGAGGATTTACTTGTATAACAAATTGGCGACTCCACTAGGGAACATTGCAAGTTTGTCATTTCATGTTGCTAGGTTAATTTCGATTATTAATTTTTATTTGTCTTTTCTATTTTTCTTGTTTAGTTTTTCATCTTCTGTTCAGCTGCAGAGTGTCAAGATTGACCTCTTCTCATTAGATTTTGGTTTTTCCTTCTTTTCCCATAGTTACCTGGCTTGGAGCAGTTTTTATCTGAACAGTCACACCAATTGGCACAGGTTGCTCTTTTTGCAGTCGCACCAACCCCTGTATGGCACGAACTATAGCCATACAGTCACGCCAACCCCTATAGGAATTGGTTTGACCTGCTTGATGAGTCTTTTGGTCAATCTTTCTTTCATCTAGGTTATTTTTTATGCATGATTTTGCCTTTGGGATTTTTTTAATTGTTGTCGACTTGCTCTTCTCAATTTTTTGTCCATATTCTTATCATTGTCAGTTGAGACCTTAGGGTTTCTAGGTGTCCTTATGCACTAAGCCTTCTATTCAAAAATTGAGTCGATTTGATTGTTGTCAATGCCATTTGTGGCTTGATTGCACAAAGTTTTCTTGATCCTTTGAGTGTTTGCCTTAGTTGCAAAGTCATTTCATTTTCTCTATTGGTTCTTCGCCATTTTTCTCCAAGCATAAATCATATTTCTTGTTTTGGATCATTTTGAAAACTATCTCTTGGTTTGAAAGATTGCGAGATAATTAGTTTGAGTGATTTCTTGTGTTTGTTTCATGTTCTATTGAGTCATTCAATTTCGATTCCTACGCAACGCTTAAGCTAGTTTTTTTTTTTTCATTTTTCATGTAATTAGTGCATCATGTACTTATTTTCATTGAAAAAATAAATAAATAAACATATTTTGCATTTTTTCTTGCATTGAAAGTGAAATAATATTTTGCATAACTAGCATCTGATTATCTAGGAAAGAATTTCATTTTCGTATTCTGTTAGATGCATTAGTGGATTTCTTCATATAATCTCATTGTTTTCTTTTTGTTTGAAAGATCTCTATCCTTCTCATAACTAGCATTCATTGAATCAGAAATGATTTTCATTTTCATATAGCTTTCATTTAGGGGTTTTTGAGATCCAACATTGATAGGACCTTAAAACTGAAACGTAATCCAAGATTAACTTTAAAACTTATTTAATTAACCTAAGGAAGCATTGAAACCTAACAAAACATTTTTAGTGGTGTAGGCTAGAGACGTGTTTCAACATCTTAAAACATAGTAACTGTCGTTCGCCATCTGGCTTTAGACAGTGCTAGTACAGACTTGTGCTCCTCGTACCATCGAGTATATAAAGGGAGACCCTTCTAGGTTGCAATATTTTTATCCATAGGAAGTCGAGTCTACCGCCTTGTAACCGTGATACACCGAAAACAACATTCGGGGAGATTACCTACACGTACATCAAGTCCTTGGTCATTTATGTTTCATTTGATCACCAAGGTGTATATGGCAGTTCACAGAAACTTGGTATACCCTCTTGCTTAGTATTCTAGAGTAGTCATTTTGATATTTTCATGAATCTTTAAAACGAGAAGAGATCATCGAGCACTTTTACTTTCAGGCTCGTTTAAAATTGAATGTGACTAGAGTCATCTTTGGCCTATTTCTAGACTCTTTAAAAATGAAACAAAAAAATATGGTTTCAGTGTCATAAAATTAATCACCCATGATCACACACCCATTAAAATTTTATTACTTGACCTGTTGTTCTTTCCTTGGTTTTGGTCTTGGAGTCCTCGTTTGGTTTTATTTTTCCCTTTCTGTTTTGATATACGGTCATGGTGGCGAAACCACTGGTTTCGTCGTCCTCACTGCCTCTTAGTGGTAGTTCTTTCCCGGAAGTTTCTTTCAAAAATCCTTAGCCCACTAGGTCTGTCAATATCTCGCAACCTATTCTCCCATATGTCCTGCCTCTTTCTATTCGATATCCTTCTAAAGAGCCTGTTGAGTTCAATTGGCCTCCTTCTAGTGCTTGGTATAATTTTGGGGATGTTGATCAGCGGTTGTCATTGATGTCAACCCAAGCAGCACCAAGGGCTAACCCAATATTGAATGGGAAGTTTGAACTACCAAATTAATATATTCTAGGTCAATAATGCTTTATATGGTTTCTAATTTTCGAGATGTTTCCGTTGATATATGGCACGCCATGTAATTCTTCACGGTTTGAGAGATACTCATGTTTGAAGTTTGTACCCCCAGTTAGTGGGCTAAAACCCCATGGGGTTGGGGCATGGGTCATTGAAAAGTCATAATTAATACTTTGTATGCTCCTATAATCCCTCCCACATTCACTTGTTGAAGCCTCTCTCAACTTAAGAATTCATATAAATTGTGATCTTCATTTCCTCCTTATGCAAGGGATTCTGCCATCTGAAACAGGTCATCTTTGCATTTTTGCTCTAAATTTTTTTCTACGAATGTTCAGAAGCTGAAATTTTTATGAGGCGAAGATGAAAGCCTGAGGAAGCTTTAATAAAAATTTCAGATCAATATGTGAAATATTTTTGGAGATATGATCTGTGTAAGTCAGGGTTTTTGCAGGCTCGTGAAATTCATCTCAAAGAAGTGACCTTGGTAAATTCGTCATAACTCTCTCTCTGAGTATCAGATTGGAATTCCGTAAAAAGTGACGGATAGTGCACAATATATAATTTTCTCTCTATCAATTTCAGAAACAAATGAAGAAAAAGTGACACGTGTAATGTCGTACAAGTGCGCTCTGCTGAAACAGTCCATAATTAGGGCATTGTGAGAGATTGGGTATAAATCTCTCTTCAAGAATCCAAATTGGGTCAAACCTATGGCATTGGAAAGATGACTTAGAGGAATACTACAGGACCAAAAATCAAATATTGAGAATCAGAAATGACAAATATAAATCATATTCAATATCGAGCTCCTAGAAGGCAAGAAAAAGCTAGATCATGTGTTGTCAAGGGTTGCAAAGGACCAAACTTTCTACTGCAGAAAAGAAAAGCAAGGTGCAGCAGAGGGTAGCATGACAAGAGTAGCAACCAAGGTGCATAACAGCAGCAAGAAGTTCATCATATAAAGTCTTAAAGTGGGCAGCACTGCATACAATCATTGTAAAGGTATCATTGTACTTAGTCATTGTAAATACATTATTGTACAAATTGTACTAGCGTCTATCTACCAAGGGTTGAAGAGCCAGTGTTTGGAGGTCTAGGATCATCATTAGGTGGTTATATCAAAGTTGGGGTTATGGTCTATTATATATTCTTCTTCTACATCATTCTATATCATTGTAAAGTGGACCATTTTCCCTAGTACGTGTTGAAAATGCAACAAGATGATGGAGCTTAGTGAAATGAAGTCGCCTTCACTAAGTGGGCCCGCAGGCAAATTCTGGCGCAAAGTCTATTTTTAGACTATGTCTATTTTTAGACATATGGAGCATGGTTCGGGGATTCAAGTTTGAGATTCTTGGAGCATTGGTCATGTTGGTAAAAATAGATGAGACCCTATTTTTTAGGTCGAAGAGGTCGAAGCCTATTTTTAGACTGCCTCTCCTAAAAATAGGGAAGTCAAATATTATTTACCCTTAATAATATTTGGACTCTAAACAGCAGTTTACTCTCTTGGAACAACCCATTTGATCTACAGTAGGCTCATGTATCATCATTTATCTCTATTCTTCAAAAAGTTTGATGGCATCATGCATGGTTGACTTCAGTTAGGACTTCAGTGGAAGAAGTTTGGTTGAGATTAGTTTAACTAGCTAATCAACTAGCTATGAGTGGAGTGAATTAAATATTATTTAATTCATTAATTAGTAACTCATTATTCAACTCAAGAACACATCAGTTCACTACAGTGCATGATCAGTTCAGTGGAGACCAGTGAAAGAAGTAGATGAAAGGGTGGAGTTAGCTATCAGTGGCGACATCAGTTGTGCATGAGATTTGCACCACACTTGGAGGAATTTCCCATGATGATTGTGCTATCAAGCCAAGGAGATTCGAACCTTGGATCTCTATTTAGACAGGCCATGATTGCGCAATAGAGGCAAGGCAATTAGTGGTGAGTTTTGAACCAGTAACCTGTTCAAAACCAAGCTAGTTTGTGTGTAACTTTATGAGAAAGTACTGAGTACTTGTGAGGAGTATTGTACCGAGTTTGTTACATGATTTCTCCATTATAATATACACAATAGCTGCGGGGTTTTCAGCTATAAGCTTTCCCCATACATACTGTGTTAATGTGTATGATGATTTGATGTGTTATCGCTTGATTTTATTTCCGCATGTTTGATGATCCGAGTGGAAGAGATTATGTGTTGCATATAAATTCGAATTGTATGTGATCAGGATAGTCTCGGTGAATAATTAATTATTATTCAGCAAATTTCTACATGGTATCGGAGCTATTGAAGCAGAGATTGATCATCACAGTGATTACAAACTTATTTCGATAGACAGAGTCTGCATGCGGGCCAGGTAGCCTCCGGATTCATCTTTCTTTGGAAAGTGAAAGGTCTGGTAAATGCCCCTTGCAGTCAATCTCTGTGCTAGAAATAATTTGTTCTCACAGATCTAGAGCGGTTGAGCTTTGAGGTGGAATTCAAATTTTGCAGCAGTTTTGTTTTCTTGGTGCCGGTGTTGAAAATGTCTTTCAACGGTTTGCGACTCGAATATGCTCTTGAAGGCAGTTTGAATTATGTTGCATGGAAGGATCGCATGGAGGCAGTATTAGAAGATAATGGTCTGAAGGAGTTCGTATATAAGGATGTCCAAAAGCCCACTGATCCTGCTGAAGTCGAAGCATGGCAAAAGAAGATGGCGAAATGTCGAAGGATCCTGTTGGAGGGCGTCAAGGATCATATTGTATCCAGCCTGCATGGAAAGGCTTCTCCATATTTAATGTGGAAAGCTTTGACGGATCTATTCCAGAGTAAGAGCGACCAAAGGAAGCTGGCGCTCAAAGATAAGCTTAGGAACATCAAGATGGAGAAAGGCGACAGTATCGCCAAATACCTCACGAAGTTCACTCAGTGCAGAGATGAGCTGGGAAGTGTGGGGGTGACTGTCGAAGACGAGGACATGGTCGACCTGGCTCTCCCTGGTCTTCCGAAGGCTTGGCACTCATATCAAGATAGTGTCAATGGTCGGGAGAAGCTGCCGGGATGGGAGCGCCTTTGGGCGGATCTCATGCAGGAGGAGATAAGGAGGACTACTCGAGATGGATCTTCATCAAAGGGAGCTGATGAAGAAAACCGCGCTTTGGTTGCCAAAGCAAAGAAGGGGAAGGGTAAGAAAACCTCTCATTCTGGTGCAAAGGGCAAGAAGCAGGATATGGCGAAAGTGAAGTTTTTTCACTGCCATGATCACGGACATTATGCTACCAATTGTCCAAAGAAGAAGAAGAACAAGCAAGCGGGAAGATCTGCAGATGGAGAAGCTTTGGCTTCACAGTTCGAGCTTGACTTTTCACTGATCGCATGCTTGGTTTCAAGTGTGATGGGATCGGTGTGGTTCTTGGACAACGGTGCGTCATTTCATATGACGGGAGATCGGGATTTGTTCTCAAATCTGGAGGACAAAGATCTGGGTGTGCACATCGAGATGGGCGATGATGGTAGATACAGTGCGACTGGTATCGGTACCATATCCTTTCAGAGGGAGTCTGGTAAACCCTTTGTATTGAGGGATGTCATGCATGTACCTGGATTGAAGAAGAACTTGATCTTTGTGGTGATGTTGGAGGATAAGGTGTATGATGTGGTCTTCAGCGAAGGAAAAGCCTTCCTGCGCAGTAAGACTACTGGAGAGACCCGGAAGATAGGGGTTCGAACCAAGAACCTTTATCAGTTGCAGGTAGATGGCTGCGCAGCTATGGCATGCTAGGCAGGAGAAGTGGTGAGCCGGGATGATGAGGACGAACTGTGGCACAGGAGATTGGGCTACCTTCACCATGGAGCTTTGAAGATTCTGTAGCAGATTTCTACTGGGCTTCCTAAGGGCACTCTTGCGCAGTCAGATCAGTGCAAGGGGTGTACTTTAGGGAAGTATGTGAAAGCCACCTTTCACGAGAAGGATAGTCACACCACGACGATCCTTGAGAGAGTTCACACAGACGTGTGTGGTCCTTTCTTAGTTGCTTCGACAGCAAAGCACAGGTATTATGTGATCTTTGTTGATGATTTCTCTCGAAAGTGCTGGATCTTCTTCATGCAGAAGAAGAGCGATACATTCGCGAAGCTCTGTGAGTTTAAAGCACTGGTCGAGAAGGAGTCGGGGAAGAAGGTGATTGCTCTAAGGAGTGATAACGGTGGTGAATTCATCTCGGCTGAATTCAAGGAGTTCTGCAGCGCAGAAGGGATTCGGAGAGAGCTCATCGCACTCCATAACCCACAGCAGAACGGGGTGGCTGAGCGGAAGAACAGAACGATCGTGGGTGCTGCACGGGCGATGTTGCATGATCAGGGCCTACCCCTTCACTTGTGGGCCGAGGCATGCAATACAACAGTGTATGTGCAGAACCATTGTCCTCACAAGGTTCTTGGCATGAGTACACCAGAGGAGGCTTATTCTGGCAAGAGGCCTGATATTTCCCATTTGCGGATTTTTGGTTCTCCTGTCTACATGCATGTAACGAAGGATGCGAGAAGGAAGCTGGATCCAACTGCCGAGGTTGGAATATTTGTGGGGTACACTGATACACCTCATAACTATCGGGTGTATGTGCCAGACAGTCGCAAGACTGTTGTGCGACGGGATATAAAATTTCAGGAGGAGAAAGCCATGCAGTGTTCGCTTGAGAGGGAGCTACACTTGCATGCAGATGAGGATCTGTTAGTTCCTAAGGAGGAGCTTTCGGATGTGGATCAGCCACAAGAGGAGGTTCAGGAGGTGGAAGAAACCACCCAGGCAGCGCCAACCATCAGAGGGCGCATGCGCACTACAGAAGCTGAGCGACTGGCTCGGGATGCAGAGAATGTTGTAGGACCACCTACAGCACAGCGCAGACAGAGACAGTCACCGGATCGGTACACTGGATACATGGCTCTTGTGAGTCAATGTGTTGTGACGGAGCCATCCTCTTTTGAGGAAGCTGTGGAGGAACCCGCATGGGTTGATGCCATGATCGAAGAATATGATTCGATCATCAGGAACAGTGCAGGGGAGATTGTCCCAAGACCGGTTGGGAAATCAGTTGTAGGTTCGCGATGGATCTACAAAGTGAAGCAGGCGGCTGACGGGAGTGTGGAGAAGTACAAGGCGAGATTTGTCGCCCGTGGCTTCTCACAGATCGAGGGGATCGATTATGAGGATACTTTTGCACCTGTCGCAAGGTACTCTTCCATACGGACGATCCTTGCTCTCTCAGCGCAGATGGGGTGGCACATTCATCAGATGGATGTGAAGACTGCGTTCCTCAATGGAGTTATTGAGGAAGAGGTGTACATAGAGGAGCCTGAAGGTTTTGAGATCTTCAGCAGTGAGTCGCATGTGTGCCGACTCAAGAGAGCACTGTACGGGCTGAAGAAAGCACCTCGTGCTTGGTACACTCGGATAGACAGCTACTTCACCGGGCTTGGATTCTCCAAGAGTGAGGCGGATCCAAACCTGTACCAGATTGTGGTGGAGGGGAAGCTGTTGATCATCGTACCGTATGTAGATGATCTGATTTTGACTGGCGACGAGCAGTTGATACTTTCATGCAAGGATGATCTTGCACGAGAGTTTGAGATGAAGGACCTGGGCATCCTTCATTATTTCCGGGGATTGGAGATTTGGCAGCGCAGTGGAGGACTGTTTGTTTCTCAGGGCAAGTATGCCCGGGAGATTCTGGAGAGGTTCAACATGCAAGGCTGCAAGCCTGTTGATACCCCTCTTCCTGGTGGATGGAGGAAGGGAGATGCTACTTTGGAGGAGGTAGTGGATGCCACTGTCTATCGACAGTTGGTGGGGTCTTTGATGTATCTGGTCAATACTCGACCCGATACATGTTGCGCTAACCAACTTTTCACAAGCTATGGTTAAGCTACACAAGTTTCTTGAAGGCAAAGTATGTATTGCACTATATCGAGGGCACATCGGCATAGTGACTCAGGCATGAGTAGGAGTGACTGTAGGCATGGCTTCGCCGCATTTGCATCATCATATCAGAGATTATGTTCAGCGGAGAATCATGATGCTTTCATGTGTTCCCACGGAGGATCAGGATGCCGACATCCTGACGAAGGCGCTCACCAGGAGCAAGTTCGAATTCCACAGAGGCAGGATAGGGGTTGCAGATAATCCATATCTTGCCGAGAGGGAGTGTTGAGAATGCAGCAAGATGATGGAGCTTAGTGAAATGAAGTCGCCTTCACTAAGTGGGCCCGCAGGCAAATTCTGGCGCAAAGTCTATTTTTAGACCATGTCTATTTTTAGACATATGGAGCATGGTCCAGGGGTTGCAGTATGTTATTCTTGGAGTATTGGTCATGTTGGTAAAAATAGATGGACCTCTATTTTTTGACCTATAGGTCGATAGGTCGATGTCTATTTTTAGACTGCCTATCCTAAAAATAGTGAAGTCAAATATTATTTACCCTTAATAATATTTGGACTATAAACTTCAGTTTACTCTCTTGGAGCACTTCAGTTCGAGCCTTGGAAGTGGCTCATGCATCTGACAAAAGAATCACGTGATTCCCAAGGGTTTGATGGCACATGCATGGTTGACTTCAAAGCAGGGGATCAAAGGTGTGTTTGCTGAGATTAACACTAGCTAATCAAATAGTTATGAGTGGAGTGAATTAAATATTATTTAATTCATTAATTAGTAACTCATTATTCAACTCAAGAACACATCAGTTCACTACAATGCATGATCAGTTCAGTGGAGACCAGTGAAAGAGGTAGATGAAAGGGTGGAGTTAGCTATCAGTGGCGACATCAGTTGTGCATGAGATTTGCACCACACTTGGAGGAATTGCCCATGATGATTGCGCTGTCAAGCTAAGGAGATTCGAACCTTGGATCTCTATATAGACAGGCCTGGATTGCGCAATAGAGGCAAGGCAATTGGCGGTGAGTTTTGAACCAGTAACCTGTTCAAAACTGAGCTAGATTGTGTAACTTTATGAGAAAGTACTGAGTACTTGTGAGGAGTATTGTACTGAGTTTGTTACATGATTTCTCCATTATAATATACACAATAGCTGCGGGGTTTTCAGCTATAATCTTTCCCCATACATACTGTGTTAATGTGTATGATGATTTGATGTGTTATCACTTGATTTTATTTCCGCATGTTTGATTATCTGAGTGGAAGAGATTATGTGTTGCATATAAATTCGAATTGTATGTGATCAGGATAGTCTTGGTGGATAATTAATCATTATTCAGAAAATTTCTACAGTACGGGAGTCCATTCTTCTTTTATTCTTCTATAGGGTGGTAGGGTGGTGCTAGGGTGAGTTGTAGCTCATTGGGTGTTGGGGCATCCATTCAGTTGACTACTGAAGAATCTTAGGCGTTGAAGTGTCCATCCAGTGGGATCTGGCGAAGAATTATTTTCTAGATTATAGGAAGTTGGAGCTTTATTTTCAATTGGAGTTGAATATTAAAGAATTATTAGAAAAGCATTAGATGGTTTTTGTCCCGGAGTGGGTTTCCACCTTAAAAAATGTGTACATTTGTGTTCCTCTTGTTTACTGCTATCATTGTAGAAACACTGATAATAATTGAAGATTAAATAATTCTCTAATTGAAATGAATACTGATTCACCCGCCCTCCCCTCAGTATTTCCAATAGGGGAAGAAGGAGATTTTCCTCCTCTTACATCAGGCTCGTCATTTTTTGCTGTTGTTGTACCTCCTATTCCCTGTAGTATTTCTGAATATCTTACGATGGAGTCAGATATGGACTCATCTAGTCCTGTTGGTAGTGAAATAATTCATGTTTCCACAGGAGAATATCAGTTTTTTTCGGAAGATGTCCCTCACATTTCTACTCAGTCTTCCCCACCATCGATGTCACTTTCGCCTAGCTATTGGTCCTTGAGTCAAAAAATGTCTGGAGTTCCTCCATTGTGCAATCTAGTACAGCAACTCCTTAGAGTTTGGTCTTACCTTCATTAGGACCATCTCCTTCGGCACCTGGTTCATCTATTGCTATACATCTGTTCCAGTTCAACCGACAGTCTCTGTGGCTTCATCCACACCTGTTGTTACCTCAATCCAACGTGGCCTGTTAATCTCCGTTCTAGTAGATCATGATATAGTGTTGTGGAGGCCCCACCTACTTCTCGTGTTGTTTCCACTACTCATGTGATTCCTGGCGGCCTTACTTTTGAAGAATATATGTTGGCTGTTTAGCAACAGAGTTCTCAAGGTTCTCAACAATCTCAGGCTCCTGGTAATCCTTGATTCCATCACTATGATGTTGTTGGTAATCTCGTATATATATATATCCGCACCATTATGATGTGTATGGTAATTCGGTCTATTTGCCTCCTATTGATCCTCATCGGGTTGTTTATTATCCTTATCAAACTTTTACTCATTTGGGACCTACCCTGCTTACGCAACCCTCTGGCTTGCAAGGAAAAGCCTCATCGGGACCACCTTTAGCTTAGCAAGGCCCTGCTTCTGATCCATAGGGACAACCATATGGTCCACAAGGCCAACCTTTACAAGGTCAACCTTTGGTCCAACATGGAAAACCCTCCGGTCTATTTGGTCAACCTCAGAATCAACCGGGGTTATCTCAGGCTCCTGGTGGGATAATCTACCCACCACAGGGACAACCTATTGCACCATAATCACAGTCACATTTTTAGTATGGCCAACATGTTATGCAAGCAGGACAACCATAAGGTCCTTCTTCGAGTCAACCTGGTCATCAAGGACAACCTGGTCCATCGCAACCATCAAGACAACCTTTTACACAAGGCCAATTTGGTGGCCCTCAGCGATTGATTCAACTTGCTCCTCAGCCAGTTCTATCATTTCAGCAGCTCAGCAACCTGCTCAACCTGCTCAGCTGGGTTCTCCTACTCAACCGAGGTTCTTACTAGCCTCAAGTTTCATTTCAACAGGTATATACTGCACCTCAGATTCCTTACCCTAAAAATCAACCTGTATATAATCAACCTCAAATCCATGCTTACTTTCCACAACAGACTCCATAATTTTCTCAACAAGGACCTCAATGGTCTACTCCGACCTAGTATCCTGGTCCTCAACCCTAGTATCAACCGACTTATCCAACTTCTAATCCTTATGATCTGAATCCTCCAAGATAGAATGCATGGGGAAAGAATCCTGCTTGAACTAGATGGAATGTACATGCAGGTCCTTATCAAAGACCTCCAATGACTTTCAATACCTAATTATTGTTTCTTTCTACGTTGGAATTACCTGATGTGTAAAAGTTGACAAACGATCCCATTCTTCATAACCCTTATAGGTCTCCGATTCCAACCAAGATTCCTGGTGATTGTCCTAAATTTGAGGGCAAGTCTGGTGAAGACCCCTAAGTGCATGTTATGACTTACCATTTGTGGTGTTCCTCTAACTCTTGGGTTGAAGATTCTATTAGACTCTTTCTTTTCAAGCAAACTCTTATTGGTGCCACTGCAAAGTGGTACATTGAGCTATCTTGTGGCATCTTCAAAGATTTCAATTCTTTAGCCATGGCATTCCTTATGCATTTTCAGTTACCTGTCTGTTATGAGACCGAGATGCACCTCCTCACTTCATTGAAACAGGACCGAGCTACTCATATCTCGGATCATATTCATGAGTGGCGATGTCGTCGTCGCATGATCAAATTTGAAATTCTCGTTCAGATTCTAACTCATTGGTTCACCACCTCCTTTGTCAATCAGATTTCCAAGGACATAACTATGGGGGCATGTGTAACTGAGGAACAAGCCATTGCTTATGCCCAGCACCTTGATCTTGTGTACTCTCATTTTGGCACATTATATGATATCTCGCTTGATGCTCCTTGACCTGGAACTTCTAAGTCACTAATGACTCCATTGGTCGATGGTATTATTGGTTCTGTGTCTCAGACTTCTCAAAAGTCTTCATCTTCAACCTCTGGGAAGCTGAAATCTGCTTCTTCCAATAATGTTACTTCTGAGTCTACTTTCAATTCTGATAAAACCCACAGAATTTAATGTCGTTCAGGCCAATCCTATGGATAATACTTCTAAAGATAAAAATAAAGGTAAAGGTAAAGCCAAAGACGATACCTCGAAATAGGATTCTTACAAATATCATGCTGGTGATGGTTCTCAATGCAAACCAAAGTATCATTGTTTGATCTGTGACAAAGAGCACTTCACCAAAGACTGTCATTGACGATCCGAAGAGAGCCGATTGCTCAAAGTCACCTAGGAAAATTTGGCCATTCTTAAATAACCTTTCCCATCTCAGCAGACTAAGATGGTAGAGAAACCTCAGTCCTCTACCCCATTTGGCTCTTAGGTGTTCATGATAAATGGTTCGAGTGCTATTTCTATTGCTACTCAGTTGAAATATTATACTGGATCCCGTCAGGCCACGAGGAAGCATATTACTGATGGTCCTCCTCCTCCTCCGCCTGTTACTAGTCCTCTTGAGATTGAAAGGCCCAATGTTGAATCCGTTGTGCGACCACCTTCCAAAGGTGTTCTCTATAAGTCTTCTTATAATCCCAACGCCTGTGCTGCTCACCATTACAATATTGTTGAAGATTTGACTCAAGCATCGTCCACGATGTCCACGTTATAAGTACTTCATATTTTTCTGTCACAGCGAATAGCTTTGTTATCCGTAATTGGCAGGATTGATCCTGCCGATACTAGCCTTATTGCTTTCAATCTAGAGAATTTTGTTCCATGACTTTCACATCATATTGTGCTCATTATTCAATTTGTTATTAATGGTCTTGATATTCATCGAGCAGTTGTGGATGAAGGTGCATCAACCTGTATCATGTCATCTTTGTGTTGGAAAGCCATTGGTTCTCCAGCCCTGAATTCAACACCAAATTCCCTAGAAGCATTTGATGGAAGAGAATAAAAGCCTTTAGGTGTTCTCACTAGTTTTCTGATTACTCAATGTCGAGGTCGAAGTCATCGATGCTAAGCTTAATTATAATCTTCTCCTTGGTCACAGTTGGACTCATGCCATGTTGTTTGTTCTGTCCACTCTCTTTCGTGTTTTGAAATTTCCACATGAAGGAAATATTGTTACTGCTGATCAATTGTCTTTCTTCACTTCTTTGTATGAGAACAACGTTTTGTACATGGATAATATTCCCACTCCCTACAAGAGCATAGGGCCAGGTATTTTTAAAGATCCAACCCTCATGGGTATTTTTCCTCTTCCTCCTTCGAATACTATTCAGATTCATATGATCTCTCGGTCTGATGACCCATGGATTATTCCTTTGGCTGAATAGATTTATTCCTTTGGAGATTTTATGCCTTTGAGTCCAATTGAGATTAATTATTGTGAACTCATTGCTGCTTTGGAACCTCCATCTTCTGATTGTGCTCCTTTGAGCATGTCTCTTGACATTTATTCTCAATCCCCCTAGCTTGGTGATTCTGATTTGCTTGATCCGTTGAAAGAGGTGTTTCCTTCTGATGATGCCATAGTGGAAACCATGTCTCTTGAGGATCTGTCGTGGGATGATGGTCATCATCGTTCCTCATTCATGCCCAGCATCGGGGCCATGTCTACTTGTCTCGAGTGTTTTTTCACTCAGTTTCCTTCTCCTCCACTTCAATTACTTTTTTTGACACATGACATCTTTATGGAAGGTAACTTGAGTAACATTACACAGAAAATGCCTATTGAATTTTCTGTTAAACCAGGAATTTGACATCCATATTGGGATTACTTGTTCTTCTGATGAAGTCCAAGTTTATACTAGCCTTTTTTTCGATTTCCATGATGTCTTTGCATGGTCCTATGAAGAAATGCCCGACATTCATCCTAGTATAGTGGTGCATGAAATTCCTACTTATCCCGATTCGAAACCTATTCGCCAGTGTCTTCGTCTAGTGCACCCTAGAAAAGTTGTTGCCATTAAGGCTGAAGTTGAAAAACTTCTACGAGCTAGTTTTATTTATCCAATTCCTTTGACAGAATGGGTCTCTAATATTGTTATTGTAGATAAGAAGCAGGGAAATATTTGTTTCTATGTTGATTATCGTGATATTAATCGAACTTTCCCTAAGAATAATTATCCCACTCCCTTTATTAATTAGATCACTAATGACTGTGCCGGGAGTGAGATGTTTTCCTTAATGGACAATTTTTCTAGTTACAATCAGATTAACATTCTTCCAAATGATCAACATAATACTGTATTTATTTTTCCTTGGGGTAATTTCACATATAAAAAGCTCCCTTTTGGCTTAAATAATGCTAGGGCTACATTTTAGCGAGTGATGTCGTATGCTTTTCATGATATTCGACACATCGTTCAGCCTTATCTAGATGACCTTCACGCTCATTTAGCTAAATGTCTAGACCATCCTGATCATATTTGTTAGATTTTTCTTCGTTGTTGATGTTACAATATTTAGCTTAATCCGCACAAGTGCATCTTCTACGTTGATTCCGGTAGACTCTTAGGATTTATTGTATCCAAATACGGAATTCGCCTCGATCCCTTGAAGGTTGAGGCTATTATTAATCTCCCCTCTCCATCCTCATTACATCAGCTGTAGAGTTTGCAAGGTAAGGCTAATTTTCTACGTCGTTTTATACAAATCCCTAAAATCCCCTAATAATTGGTATCGCACTTTCTCTATGCATTCCCTGCGGTCTCGTACCTAAATCTCAGCCTGCCTGCGGAACCATACCGCAAGTTCTTTGTGTAATGGGTGCGGACCTCTGTAAAACATAAAAAGGCGAGAAAATGAAGATAAAAAGTGAATTCCAGGTGAATTCTAGAAGATTCTAGACGGGAATTTTCGGGAATGGATACGCTTTGAAGCTGGTTCATGCATCCCTCACTTGATGGAGCTAACCCCTTAATGTAAGGAGCTTATCCCTTTGAAGGAGGATTCTATCCCTTCATATTTGGAACTAGAAACCTCCTCTTTTCCACTATAAAAAGAGGCCTTGGGTAGCCTCAAAGGGAGTTCAAGCTTATGAGATTTGAAGTTAAATGTTGTTGAGATTTAGACTTAGTTAACTAAGACTTTCTGTGAGGTTAAATCACTCATCTCCATTTGTCTTAGTTCAAGAGTGCAATGCTTGTCAGAGTAAAGGAGATTCCTGCTTCGGACCCCGGGAGGACCTGCACAACATCAAGGCACAGGTTGTAAAGGTTTTCTATCTTTAAAGTTAATACAAATATACTCATTTCTCTCATTAAACTGTCAATTTGCGGTTTATTTCATGAATTCCTTGATCATTATGATAAGTATGATTTATGATAATGTCTATACAGGTGCTGCTTAATCTTTTGCTTGTTTGTGATTGCAGATAATACAAGGAACGTTCTTTCAGTGCACGGGAAGGACTTCAACAAAATCAAGCAAGCGTTGGACATAAGGTAGGCCTCACACCCGTATAGTGTTTTTATAAATCTTATATACTTAGAGAGAGATTAGTATAATTGGTTGTTTGTTGCTAGTTACCTTTTGTACTAGAGAGATCGGTCTTGTCCGCAAGACGGATTAATATACACAACAAAATGGCGACTCCACTGGGGAAGAACTTGTTTGTTCTTGGTTATCTTTGATTTTTGACTTGAGAAAACGTTTTTTCTGGTTTTTGATTGATTCACATCTGTCTGGGTACTTTAGACTTTTTTCTGTTTTTTGAAAATTTAGAAGTGTTTTGAGTTTTTCTATAATTTTTGCTAGGACCGCACTCTGCATAACCTTGACAGTGCGGGCAGTTTCACACGTTCTTTATAGAATACAGTGCGGGACCGCACCTGTCAACACTGCTTACATGCGGACCCTGTAAAATTTTTTAGAAAATTTCTAGGTTTCTTTTTCTGGTTAATTTTTAGATCTTTGGTTTCTGCCCAGACTGGTTATTGTGTCTATCAAGAATTCATTGTGTATGAACTCCAACAGTGTTAGTGTTTTGAATGATTTTCTAGGAGATTTTGCCGATTGGATTATTTTTCCTGCTTGGTCTTTGTAGTGATTCAAACTTTTGACAATTTGTAGTATCTCAGATTACATTGATCTCTTTTTGTCTTTTGAATCCGACCTGATTTTGGAAACATCCTATGTTGAGAAATTAAGCCTTTTGATTTCTTTGCAAATCTTCGAAAGAACTTGCTTTAAAGTTTTGAATTTCATTTATTCTTTGAGTGTTTAAAAAAAAAAACATATTTTGAGTGTTTTAATCTGTTTGTTATCTGAACGAATAGATTCTTAGTTTGCTGAATAACTAAGAGAAACATTCATAAAAATCTAAAAAGCTTCTACTCAATTTAGATCATAGATCTTAAGATTAGATTTTGAAGTTTTGATTAGTTTTAGTTTTGTAGCTTTCTTTCGAAAGAAAATTGTTTTGTAGCTTTTTGTTTGGAAAAGAAAAAGAGTTTTCGTGTGAGTTTTGATAGTTTATTGAAAAGACAAAATAGTTTCTTTCAATTAGTTTTCATGTTTGAAGAAGGAATTTAAAGGTTGCATTCCCTAACTCTTCTTTAGATAGAAAGTTCATTGAAAGAAAAAAGAATTGAATATCATCATAGGTGCATTTTAGTGTTTTTGGAAGTCGAGTCTTCACATCATACAAAGTTTCATTTCCGCACCCATTGACTTAAGAAACAGCTCTTAAAAGTAACGCTTAAATAAAATTCATTTAGTAATATTTTTATTTCTAGGGCTCTCATCACCAACATAGCTTAGGCTAGTATCTTGGAGTAGGGAGTAATTAACTCTCCAAGATAGATAAAATAAACAACTAGATATATCTTGCGGTAGGAAGAATTCCAGTTGTTGCATGTATGCTCTGGGAAGCTCCTCTTAAAGGAGTTAAGCACGAGATCATATCTGAACCAGTGGGGTAATCAATCCTTCCTCATTGGGAACGATAGAAGATATACACGTATTAAAAACGGTAAACCTCGGATAGACCATTGTCGAGGAGCCAGGGGTCACTGGTCGGTAAACCTTGGATTCTGTTCAAGGAGCCTTCAAGGGGATTGAGCTTTGTTACTCTGCCCTTGCGTGTGTGTCGGATCGTAGACTGTTCCCCCAGGTATATTTGTTTCAGCTGGTAACCTTAGAGGCCATAATCTTTAGGATTCTTTCCTAAGGTGACGGTGGAGGGAAGATCCCACTGTACCTGGAACAGACGTCGACTAGACTCACTTGGACTCTCTGGGGGGTTCTATTCACTCGAGATGGTTATGTGAAGAAACTTGTGCCAGTCTGTTTCATTAAGCAGGTTGTCGGGGTAACTGTTCCAACCGCCCTTTTCGTGTTAAAACTCTACTAAGTTGGATTTCATCACCAACTAGTGTTTTTAGTACGGAAAGTTACTTGTTTGTGTGTGGTTTGAACTCTTAGATTTTTTAAGCGAGTGATTCAATTGTTTGTTTCTTAGAGACTTTAGGTGTTTTTTCATTGAAATTTTTCTTTGTTTGCGTGTGATTAGATAATTTTTCATCGTGGCGGAATTGCCGAGACAATCCCGGAGAATACAAGGGAAACCCCCTGAATTTACACCAGGTCATCTTGAAGGGCTTCGAGCTCTGGTACCACACAGTAGCCGTAGACTTAGATCAACAGAAGTTGAAACCTCTTCTATTGTAATACATCATGATCATCAAATTCCTACAACAGAATATATTCAAGAACCGATTTCAGTTTCTGAAGTCACTGAAAATATTTCTCCGACTGGAGAATTATCTGACGAACCTGAAATCTCTAAGCCTGAAACTGAATCTTCTGTGTTAGAAACGTCCTCAGGATTTAACTCACCAACTTCTAGCGATCCAGGTTCACCCAGGGTAAGAAATATCATTACTGAAAATCTTCCTTCTGGACTAATTTCTATAGAAGAACTTACTAATCCAGACGAAGACATATCTCTTCCCAACTCCCCTCAATCGTTAAATCTTAGGGAGCGTGAATCTATTTTCTACAGCCCTATTCGAACTAATCCCTGGTATCTTTCTTTAACTAATTTTTTAGAGAATCCGGGTCTTGCTTTTTATCCACCTCGAGTTCCATTTCATCCTACACCCAGAGGTTATTATCCATCATCTATTATGGCTGGAGAGTTATCCATGTTTTCGCAAATGCCTGAATCTTTTTTACATGGTGGTCCTTCTGTTCCTGCGGGATATCAGTCATTGTCTGGTACTTTCTCAGGAGAAACTCCTCAACCTATAGAAAATGTGTTATCATCTGGTCTAGATGGACTTAAAATTGAAACGTCGAACGCAGAGCAAGTTTATATGATGTCTGGTAACATTCCTAATCCTCAAGCTCAAGGCAGTCAGTTTCCTTCTGGGGGTCAACCTCAGGGAACTCAGTTACCGCCTGGGGGGCAACCTCAAGGTAGTCAATTACCGCCTGGGGGGCAACCCCAAGGTAGTCAGTTACCACCCGGGGCTCAACCTCAAGGTAGCTTTTTCCCAGGACAAACTGTGGATCAATATTATTTTGGGGGGCAACCCCAAGGACAGTACATACCTCAAGGTTACCAACCTCAAGGACAGTACATTCCTCAAGGTCAACCCCAAACTCAATATGCTCCTCATGGTCCTCAACAACCCCAGCTTCCGTACGTGCCTCAAGGTTATCAACCTCAAGGGCAGTACCCAATACAAGGATACCAACAGCCTTCTGGTCAACCATCTATTCAAGGAGCCGGAACTTTACCTTATTATCAACCCTACGTTCAACCAGGTTTTGGTCCTTACGTTCAACCTTCTACGGGACAATACCCCGGAATGATGGTGTGGGATCCGTCCCAATATCAACAGCCTTTGCAGCCTAATGTGCAGTTACCCTATCAACCTAGTCAGCCTTTGGTTTCTGGTTCAACCCAGCAACCTGTTCAGCTAGCTATTCAAACTCCTGCACCTAGTTCAGTTCAGCAGGTTGGGCCTAGTACACCTCATACTCCGCCCCAAACTGCTGCAACTACTGCAACGCCTGTTCAACCTGTCACACCTGTTTCTGGAGTATCTGTAGCCCTGAGTTCGGCTATCCCTGTATCCGTGCAAATCCCTCAGGTTTCTATACCTCAGTCAGGACCCTCAGCTCATACCACAGTTCAGATGCCTACAGGACAAACCGGTACAAGTACAGTTGTTACAAGTCAACCTCAATTTACTTATCAACCGTACCAGGGACAGCCACAATTCGGTCCTTATGTACAGAATCCGAGCTATCAACCATACCCTGGTTATACTTATCAACAACCTCAGTATGGTCCGATTCATCCTGGTTATCCACGAGGTTATATGATACCTAATGCTAATCCGATTCCTAGTTATCCTGGGTATCCGCCTCCTGGATCTGCTTTGGCTTCTCAAGGTTTTCGTGACCCTAACCGTCAATTTCCGTTTATCGCAACTTTGGACTTACCTGATTTGACGCGCCTTACAAATGATCCTATTTTTTATTATCAGAACTGGCCGTCAATGCCTCATAAGTTGCCCAGTGATATACCGAAATTTGAAGGTAAGTCAGGAGAGGATCCATCAAATCATGTTATGACTTATCACCTTTGGTGTGCATCTAATTCGATTATTGATGATTCGATTCGCTTACGTCTTTTCCAAAGGACACTCATAGGTCTTGCAGCCAAATGGTACATTGAGTTACCACGAAGCTCGTTTCACAATTTCAGTTAGTTGGCAACGTCTTTCTTAACTCATTTTCAGTTGCCTGTCAGATACGACAATGGCACAGAATTATTAACTTCACTAAAACAATCTACGTCCACGTATATTTCTGATCATATTCATGAGTGGCGACGTAGACGACGTTTGGTGAAGGTTTATATTCCGGATCAAATTTTGGCAGAATGGTTTGTGAAATCATTACTGCCCAAGATCACTGAAGATGTAGCTAAGGCTGGTGTTGTTACTGAAGAGCAAGTAATTGCTCAGGCTCAGTACCTTGACCTCGTCTATACGCAGTCAGGTACTCTACATGAAAAAATTCCCGATTTACCCAAACAAGGTCAAATAGCTGCTGCTCCTTCAGGGTCTCATGCCGCTGACGGAATGATTGGTACAATTAGTTCTAAAAGTAAGAAGAAATCCTCAAAGAATTCTTCTCCAATTATAACTTTACCTGATTCCCCGAAAGGAGAATTCTCTCAAGAAATTTCTGCCGATATTCATGTCGTTGAAACATCTACGGCAAAATCAAAATCCGGTGGTAAAAAGAAGGGGAGGAACAAAAACAAAAAGAATTCGAAAGAAAAAACAGATAAAGAAGAATCCAATGACGAGAAACGTAAACCTCGCTATCCTTGTTTCATTTGTGAACAAGATCATTTTACAAAAGAATGTCCATATCGAGAGGAGGTTACGAAACTCATTAAAGGATCACAACAACCTGCTGTCTTGAAGGATCCTTTTCCAATCCAAGATAGTAAGATGATTGGTTCTTCCTCAACCACTTTAGAAGAGCCTATTATGATGATGTCTCATATAAGGGTTGCGACGCGAGCGCAAGATTACGGTTCTAAGAATCCCGTTGATGGAAAAGAAGGAGAGTCTTCTAATGCCAACACATCAAATACAACTCCTCCTGTTTCCGGTCCGCTACAGATCGAGAAACAAAATCCAGACTTAATAATCAAACCGCCTGCTAAAGGTGTTCTTCGTAAATCAACTTTCAATCCACATGCGAGAGCTGCTCAGAATTACAACATTGTTGAAGACTTAGCTGTTTCTCCTTCAGCAATGTCAGCTTTGGAAGTGCTGCAATCGTGTCCAGCACAACGTAAATTATTATTGTCTGCCATAGGAGCTGTTGATGTTCAGGATTCTAACCTTATAATCTTCGATTTAGAAACTAGTACACCGCGTCTTCCTCACCAAATGGCTTTCCAGATTCCATTGTTAGTTAAAAACATACCTATTTTTCAGACTGTGATTGATGAGGGAGCTTCAACGTGTATTATGTCGCTTCAGTGTTGGAAATCTCTTGGTTCTCCTACACTTAACCAATCTCCGACGATTCTAAAAGCTTTTGATGGTCAAGGTTTTCAACCTTATGGTATTTTGCAGGATTTACCCATAGGGGTTGAAGGAAAAATCGTTAATCTAGATGTGGAAGTGGTTGATGCCCCTCTAGATTACAACCTTCTACTGGGTCGTAGTTGGTCTTATGCTATGACTGCTGTTGTCTCTTTGGTCTTTTGACTCATAAAATTTCCATACCAAGGAAAGATTGTAACAATAGATCAGTTAACTTATTTTTCGTCCGACCCAGCCTCTACAGAAACAATCCAGCATGTTGCTAAAACGGCTATCCCTTATAAGGATGTCGGGGTAGGTTTGGTTAAAGATTCTGGTTTACTAGGAACTTTTTCCTTTCCTCCTCCTAATGTATCACCTTCTACTGCAACTATTCATATGATTTCATCAGACACAGTTATGTTTGATGATCCTTGGATTCTTCCTTCTGAATCCGAGATAGACTCATTTGATGGCGTCATGCCCTTGAGTCCATTTGAAATTGCGTACCAGGTTGTACAGTCTTTTTCCAACCCCTTTTCAACCAAAGTTGATCCAATGAATGGGATCCAAGAGGAATCACTTTCTATATCTAGTTCAGTAACAACAACATTTCCTGAAATTGTTCATACAGATGAGAAAATTCGTGAGTTTTTGTCTGTTGATAATTTACCATGGGAAGATCTCCATCACCGATCTTCATTTTTACCTGAATTAGATCATTTTGAAAATGATTTCGCTTCAATTTTTCCTGCTGAATATGCCAAGGAACCTCAGAATCCATTGCAAAATCCTGATTCTGAGTTAAATTTGGAAAATATATCTAGAATGGTTCCAATTGACATTTCAGTAAAACCAGGAATTATTGAAAACATTCATATAGGTGCTTGTTGTTCAAATGAAGAAATTCAAATTTATAAAGCCCTATTTCAAGAATTCCGTGACGTCTTTGCCTGGTCTTATGAAGAAATGCCAGGAATTGATCCATTGATCGTGGTTCATGAAATTAAAACTTACCCGGATGCTAAACCTGTTCGTCAATGATTACGTCAAATACATCCTAGAAAAGCTGCTGCTATAAAAACTGAAGTTGAAAAATTACTTCGAGCAGGATTCATTTATCCAATTCCCTTAACAGATTGGGTATCGAATATTGTTCCTGTGACTAAAAAACAAGGAACGATAAGAGTATGTATCGATTATAGGGATATTAATCGAGCGTGTCAAAAAGACAATTATCCAACTCCCTATATCGATCAAATAATTGATGATTGTGCTGGTAGTGAACTATTCTCCTTTATGGAGGGTTTTTCCGGCTACAATCAAATAAACATACTCCCTACAAATCAACCTAAAACAGCTTTCATTTGTCCATGGGGAACGTTTGCTTATTGTAAACTACCTTTTGGACTAAAGAACGCTGGAGCAACTTTTCAACGGGCTATGTCTTATGCATTTCATGACATTAAGCACATTTTTCAGCCATATCTCGATGATTTACCTGCTCATTCATTACGTAGGGCCGATCATCCCACTCATTTACAAGCAATTTTTATGAGATGTCGGCATTATCGGATAAGGTTGAATCCGCATAAATGTGTTTTCTGCGTAGAATCGGGTCGTTTACTGGGATTTGTTGTCTCAAAATCAGGCATTCGTGTTGATCCTTCGAAGGTTGAAGCTATTATTAAATTGCCTCCTCCTTCGACATTATGCCAACTCCAAAGTTTGCAGGGGAAAGCAAACTTTTTACGTAGATTTATTCCGAACTATGCCGAGCTTGCAAAGGGTTTTACCCGGTTGTTGAAACAGGACATTCCGTTCTTTTGGGACGAGGTCGCCGATCGATCTTTTGATGCACTTAAACATGCGTTGACCCATGCACCGTTATTGCATCCTCCCAACTACAACCAAGATTACATCTTGTATCTCGCTGCTTCTCATTCCACCATTGGAATGGTACTAGTTCAGGAAGATGAATCTCACAACGAACATGTGATTTATTATCTTAGTCGAAATTTGAATCCGACTGAAATCAAATATACACATGTGGAGAAATTGGCCTTGGCAGCTGTTCAAGCTGTCCAACGTTTTCGACATTACATATTGTTACGTAAAACCACTGTAATTTCTGATTGCAACCCTATGATGTACATTTTGACCAGACAATTGCTAGGGGGCAAGTATTCTAAATGGATAGTTATCCTACAGGAATTTGACTTGGAATTTGAGAAATCCAAGGCAAAGAAATCTTTGGTTTTTGCGGAACTGATGTGTGATTTCCCCTCTACTGATACTGAAACAGTGGCAGAAGAGTCCATTGTGGATGAATCTTTGTTTCTTATCAGTACGCTTGATCCATGGTATGGGGATATTATTGTATATCTCCAAACCCAATATTTTCGGCCTGAAATTTCACGAACTCAACGACGGAAAATACGCTTCCAATCCCAACAATATAATATCATTGGTGATACTCTTTATCGACGAGGAGCGGATTCTGTTTTCCGACGTTGTTTAACTCATGAAGAAGCTGAAAAGGTACTCAATGGCTGTCATTCTGGAGCATGTGGCGGTCATATGTCTGGGTATGCCACTGCCCAAAAGATATTGCGTGCAGGTTATTTCTGGCCAACATTATTTAAAGATTGCATTTATGCGGTTCGGAAATGCCACAACTGTCAAATTTTTGATAGAAAAATGCGCGCGCCACCCGCTCCTCTTCACCCTATAATTGCTGTTGGTCCATTTGTAAAATGGGGTATCGATTTTATCACATGTAACCCTCACTGCCAAAGGCTCACATATTTCTTGATATTTATGAAGGGGCTTATATTACGCTGATATATTCACTGACGGTAAGATCACAGAATATCTGATGATTTCAGATACTATAGGTTCGGTGTTCCTCAAGCTATTATTACGGATCATGGAAGTCACTTTCGGAATGTCATGATGACTGAACTAACAGACCAACTTGGCTTGCGCCACGATAGTTCCACTCTGTATTATCCACAAGCCAATGGTCTGGTTGAAGCCATTAACAAAGTTTTAGTCACCATGATCAAACGAATCATTGGTATTCACAAGACGAATTGGCATTCCATGTTATTTTTAGCGCTTTGGGCATATCGAACCTCAGTCAAAACATCAACAGGTTTCACTCCTTTTCAACTGGTTTACGGTTTGGAAGCTGTGTTGCCGATTGAATGCGAAATACCGTCACTAAAATTAGCCGTAGAATTACTTCCAGCTACTTCTGAAGAGGAGAAACGTTTTTTGTACTTGGCCCAATTAGATGAGAATCGACGAAGTGCTGCAATAGCAAACGAGGCTCATGTTAAAAGGATAAAAGCTCAGTATGATAGAAATGTGACCCCTCGAAATTTTTCAGAAGGAGACCTAGTTTTACTTTATGATCAAGCTAACGACAAGCTAGGAGCTGGAAAATTCGTGCCTATGTGGCATGGTCCTTACATTGTGAAACGAAAGTTAGAAAAAGGGGCTTATGAGTTAATAGATTTTGACGGTGTCCCTTTGGATAAACCCAGAAATGGGCTTTATCTAAAGCGATATTATGCTTAAACGAGGTGTGGAGATTTTTTATTAGTTTAGATTTCTTTACTGCTGGTGTGTTTTAGATTAGAAAAGTGTGCCTAGTTTAGAAGTGTGTTTTTGTCACTGTGACTGCTTATCTGAGTTTTACTCTTGATATTGCAGATGTCGACGTCTCTTCAAACCTACATTGGTTTTGCTGATGGTGCTTGTCGTAGTACACAGAACATTTCTTCCGCAGCTTGGGTTATCTATTCACCCTCTGACGAGTTAGTATCTATGCATGGGGTAAGCCTTGGTCAAACAACAAATAACATTGCCGAGTATAGTGCAATGATTGAGTTATTATCTAAGTCCATATCATTTGGAATTCGGAGTTTGATTGTAAGGTTGGATTCAGAACTTGTTGTATTACAGCTTAACAGGGTTTATACCATTAGAAATCCGGTGTTATTACGGTTATTTTTGAGAGTTCGTCTCTTGGAACGTGAGTTTGATTATATTGAATATCAGCATATTCCAAGACATTTAAATACATTAGCAGATTCAATTGCTTCTAGTATGATAAATAGACATTTGCAATAATTAAAAGCAGTAAAACAATCAACATTCATATATGTATACATATAGCCGTCAAAATAGTGATATATATCATAGGAGTGTTCAAAAATATACATCGTCTTCGATCATAGGTTGGAAACACCTTATGATCGGCAAAAATGATAATACAAAAGTATAAAAATGAGTCTATACGATCATCCCATCACTGATGATGATCTCGATAGGAAACAACTGCTCGAGCCACCCTGCATAGGAACCTCCTGAAAGGTCCTGGGACTCCAATCACATATCTTTGTAGCCTGAGAGGGATGTCATCTATGCTAGTCTCTGGTATATCTAGAGTCAAGCGCTCTAGATGATGCTCCAAATCAGTCAAAATCTCTACTGATTGGCCTGCTGGGGCTGGTGCGAGCGCAACTAGTTGTCTCCTCTCGAAAGGTTGGAGATGAGCTGGTCGTTGTGGACCTACATCTGTATTTGAAAAACTTTTGGTTATTAGTTTTCTAAGACGATAAAAAATTAAAAAAATTAGAACTTAGCAAACGTTGAAAAATGTTTTACCTGAATCATCCCATTGTTCCCCTGCAGGGAGATACATCTCTCTGTCGCCGCGGAAATCCATCCCGGCATATGGAAAATCCTCTATCATGAAAACTTGACGATCCAGCCAACGAAAATATGAAGATGGGAATTGTACAATCTCAGTGCCCTCAATAGCATGACGGGCCATCAGCGCGGACCAACGAACCATTCTTGGTTCTCGAGGTCGACCGGTACCAACAACAATACTTTGTGGAGCTAATAGGGGGATCCTCTCCAGAGCAAAGGAAACGCCGATGGATCCGTATCCGAAGTTTTTTAGTTTCCCTGTTTTTGCTCTGGTAAGTTGGCCTTTTACATTTTCCAACACAGCTTCACACCAGTTAAAGATGGTGCCGCGAAAATAGTCCACTGCAACACGCATTTGGGAACCAGTAGCCACATGTAGTGCGGCGCTCCCACATAGTTTGGTAACAGTAAATGCTATAACTTTCAGTTCAGGACGGATGATATGTTTTATGTCAATCCGTTTGTCCCGAGGATTTGCCTGATCATTGCAAAATTCGAGTTGAAGACTAGAGACAGTCTGGCCACCTGGCCTAGTCCCAAACAAGGATACATGTTCGCCCCTCTTGGAAAAACCAGTCAAAAATTATATATCCTCCAGCTCAATTTCGAGCCGGTGGCCACCAATGAAGAAACACTGGTCCTCCACATGCCATCTGTCTACCAACCATGTTAAGAGTTTCACTTGTGCCCTCATGCCAGAGATGGCCCAGAATTTGTATAAGCAGCATGCTTTTAATGCCCTTTGTGTGGGAAAATGAAGTATTACAGCTTCATCCACTTCCTCATGCTCCCTTTCTCGCCAAATAAGCATCTTGTTAATCCTGTAACACAAAATAAGGCAAATTAGAATGATTTCATTTGAGAAATTTTGGCAGAAATTTGAGAAAACCGTGCTTTAAATTTGACCGCGCGGGTACCACACCCGCTCTTTGTAAACAGAGCGTAGCTCCGCACGCGAGATGTGTGCCGGGTGCGGTACCCTCGATTTTTTCCCGTTCAGAAAAAATCGGGGTCCGCAGGTAACCTGTGTCCCGCCTGCGGACCCCGCGGGCGCATTTTTAAACCAATTTTTGCCCTAAAAAATCAAACTAAAGCCTAAAAATGAATTTTAAAAGGATGAAAAACAAGATGAGGAGGTCGTGGATTACCTGGGGCTGACGATTTTCGATTCCAACGGTTGAATTTTCCAGAATCTTCACAGGAACTTTTTAACCAAAAGCTTTTTACTTTTCACTCTGCAACTGAACGGTAAAAATGAAATAGAAAAAGTCCTTTTTATAAGTTTTTTCGAATGAATGAATTTTTAATTAATTTATTTTTCACTTTAAAAGGGATATTTTTGAAAGCATTTTTTTACTTATCTTAAACAGGTATGTGTAATGTTTTGAGTTTTTGTGCAGAAACAGGATTTTTCAGGTGAAATGATCGTTTTTCAACAAAGAGCATACTTTTATCACTTTTTCGGACTCTTTCAAAAATTTACGAAAAAGCGAAACTTTGGAGTCCTCTTTTAAGCCCTTTTCAGACTCTCTAAATATGAAAAGATTGCCGAGTACTTGACTATTCGAACTCGTTAAAGTAAATGAACAGTTGTCCCTTCAGTATAAGTTTACCCCTTTTACGGACTGAAATGGACTATTTACGAAAAAGGTATACATTGACTAAATACGGTCAATAGAGTTCTCTCCCGCATTATTTTATCCTTTTTCGGGCTCGAGAGACTAAATTTACGAAAAAGTACACCCATGGAGTCTTCTTAAGTTTTTTCTTCTGACTCTCTAAAATTGAAAAAACACCGAGTTTCTCCTATACTGGACTCGTTAAAACTTAACAGTAAAGGACCTGTTTAATTTTCAACAGGAACGAACCACTCCTTTTTAGGGTTCGAATTTTAAACTAAGTTGGACTCATCCGAAGGATGAGCTTATAATCAAGCAAATGTTATCCTCCTCAAGCTTGTCAAAAATAAAGAGGTACTTGCCAGAAATGGTGGGGGAAAAAGAGAGAAAAATGGGCATGTTTGTTGTATTTTAAATTTTTCGAAAACTTAGTCAACCACTCTTGGACACGACACTTTTTGTTCACCTGGGTTGGGAAATCCTTTGCCTAACAGTTAATTAAACCACATTGAAAGTTTTCAGCCGGTTTCTGGGTATTAGCTTTGGGTCAATTGTTACCAAGCCATCTGCAGTGTCGTTATGTGTCCAAGAGAACAGTTCAAATAAACCATTCATCTGCAAAATATCTGTCATCCATTTTGACCATCCCTGAGTCATTCCTTGCCAATATATTTTCAAAACTTGATCTATGATTTCGTGTTGTGGGCTTCCCTACGACAGATCACTTTCTATCGACATCAACACATTATCTAGGAAGATGATCCAGAAATCGTCAGTACCTTGAAATCTGCATGCCTCAATGGCAGGTTTCTCGCCTTCGACGACAGGTTGCATCATTGACCTTCGATCGAATGATTCCGTGACATGTTCGACTTCAGTTCATTCATTCACATTTCATGGATTGTACTGAGTACTTTGAGAGCCATTGACATTACTGGTGGTTTCTCTCACACTTGTTAACAGTTTACATCATTGACTGGTAATCAAGTGGTTTCTACCATGTTCGACTGCAACACATTCATTCGCATGGATAGAATCGTACTAGTTCGAGATGCGGAAATCAAGACCCTGGATCTAGTTTCCACCATCCAGGCTGCGAGGAATTTTGTTGTCATCTATACACTAGACTATTGATAAACAGATGGTTGTGCCCATACTGTGTCTACATATATCTGTACTATGATATATTCAAAATCATTCCTGTATCAGAACGATTTCAGTTAGTTCATAGTTAGTTTTTATCTGAGTATGGGAATGCCTACCTCAGTGATGACATATACATGTATATATTTTGCATTGAATGTTTTTACAGGTACCGACTGGGGTGTCCACAGGATGATCTTTGAAATGATAAAGTACCGCACTCTTCATATATGACAGACTACAGCTTTATTTATTCCAGACTTTGCACTTTAGGGGGCAATTTGTTACACTGAAAACTGTCACCTTGACATTCTGCTGACTGTATGAGCTCATTATCACTCATACTTCCTCCTTTTGCAAGTCCAATATACCAGCTCCTCATATCAAGCTTCAAAATCAGAAGAAAATCCCTAAAATCCCCTAAGGATTGGTATCGCACTTTCTCTATGCATTCCCTGCGGTCCCGCACCTAAATCTCAGCCTGAATGCGGAACCATACCGCACGTTCTTTGTGTAATGGGTGCGGACCTCTGTAAAACATAAAAGGCGAGAAAATGAAGATTAAAAAGTGAATTCCAGGTGAATTCTAGAAGATTCTAGACGGGAATTTTCGGAATGGATACGCTTTGAAGCTGGTTCATGCATCCCTCTCTTAATGGAGCTAACCCCTTGATGTAAGGAGTTTATCCCTTTGAAGGAGGATTCTATCCCTTCATATTTGGAACTAGAAACCTCCTCTCTTTCACTATAAAAAGAGGCCTTGGGTAGCCTCAAAGGGAGTTCAAGCTTATGAGATTTGAAGTTAAATGCTGTTGAGATTTAGACTTAGTTAACTAAAACTTTCTGTGAGGTTAAATCACTCATCTCCATTTGTCTTAGTTCAAGAGTGCAATGCTTGTCAAAGTAAAGGAGATTCCTGCTTCGGACCCCGGGAGGACCTGCACAACATCAAGGCACATGTTGTAAAGGTTTTCTATCTTTGAAATTAATACAAATATACTCATTTCTCTCATTAAACTGTCAATTCATGGTTTATTTCATAAATTCCTTGATCATTATGATAAGTTTGATTTGTAATAATATCTATACAGGTGCTGCTTAATCTTTTTGCTTGTTTGTGATTGCAGATATACGAGGAACGTTCT